>PVLA01000346.1:156410-389359 GCA_004027455.1 Hydrochoerus hydrochaeris | reverse complement strand
GGTAGTGAATTAATGAATATTAACTATAGAAAAACAAAAGATACAGGAAGATTTGCATGCTGTAATTTAAAAAGGGATAGCAATATGAAATTGTATTGATGCTTAAAAAAACCAAACAGTGTAAATTATATAAAGAAGATAAATATTGCATAGTCATCTCTGAGGCTATGAGAAAGGATTAGTTCTGGATATTTAAATTCATAGATGAGCCAGGTAGACTGGTTCTCACCTATAATCCTATATCTTCAGGAAGCTAACATAGAATTACAAATTCAAGTTCAGCTTGGACAATTTACCAAGACTCTGTTTCAAAATAAAAATAAAGTAAAATAAAATAAAAATATAGTTTTATATTCTTTGAGATGGATTCTTAGTACTGTTTTTAAAAATCTACAAATGTTCATCTCATATAAAAAGATACAGTATTTTCATATAACCTATGCACACACTCCTTTATACTTTGAGTTATCCTTAGCTTACTTGTAAGACCTAATACAATGTAAACATTATATAAGTAGCTGTTATATTGTATTATTTAGGAAATAGTGACAAGGAATTCTACATATTCAGAGCAGAGCCAAGCTATTTAAATTTTTAATTTTTTGCTTGAATATATGGGTGTGGAACCTGCAAATACCAGGAAGCAAGGTAAACGTACTATTTAGATCTCATTTTTGTGTTAAATTCTATGATCCTTGGAATTTTACTTAGTCCTCAGCTCATCCCAAAGGGGGAAAAATACAAAAATTATTAATTATTATAGATTAAACAAAAAAATTACAAGTTAGTAGAGGTTTAAAAACAGATACAAGAAAACAAAAGTGAGGTGGTCATTATCCAAAGTAAATAATGACCAACATAATAGAAACTGGGAGTCTCCTTTGTTACTTATCCTTTTAAGGCATATAGCACTGCAGCTGATCTTCTTAGAACTGATACCTGAAAGCAATCTGAAAACAAAACCATTGTGGAATGCATATTCATAGCACTACCATCATACACAAAGTCAGTTTCTAGGAAAGACTCACATAACATGTCTTGAATTGGGTGGCAATGTTATGCCAAGAAATAAGTTTAATAAATCGGAGGAAAACTGGAAGAATGCAGTTCAAGTATTTTGCAAGCTGTCTTATTTTTGTCTGGGAATGTGCAGAATAGTAAATTATCTAGACTGACCTTTCTAAATACTGAATTAATCATGACATTGTAAATAAGAAGATATTTTGCTGTGGTGGACTGTAGTATAAATTGTACAATCTTCAGTGGCCTCTAATAGATACAGCAATAGTAATAAGCACTTCTTCCCAGTTATAATAACAAAGAGGGGAAAAAGAGAAGGGAGCGACTGAGAGAGAAAGGGAGAGGGAAGGACAGGGGGAAGAGGAAGGGGAGGGAAAGGGAGAAGAGGATGGAGGTGGAGACTGATGCTGGCGATATTACCCCAATGGATATGCCTATAACAATCTATCTTTAATTATTCACCCTTGCCATCACCATTGTTAGATTTACCATCATCACAGAACTAAACCTAATAACACATATTCTAAGAATTCATTTTTCTTCAAAAACTTCAAATTTTTCAAACTATGAGGATACTTCTCATGAATCCACATTTCCTGGGGACAAAAGTCATCTTCATTTGAAAAGCACTGCTAGATTGTATTGATTCTCCTCACTGGGTAGAATCACTAGTTTCATTAAGGATCAGTGAAAAAACAGATTCTTTATAAGAAAAATACTTATATGTACACAAGATAAAGAAATATATATAATTTTCAGGGTTTATTGATCTTCTGTACACATGCTAAGAACCTTTATCTAATGGATTATGTGGCATACATATAAAGTTTTCTTTCTTTCTTTCTTTCTTTCTTTCTTTCTTTCTTTCTTTCTTTCTTTCTTTCTTTCTTTTTTTGAGATGGGGGGTCTTAATGTGTAGTTCAGGCTGGCCTTGAACTCACTATTTAGCCCAGGCTAGCTTTGAACAAGCTCTGATCCTTCTGCCTCAGCCTCCTGGGTGCTGGGTTGCACATATGCATCACCACAACTGGCAACATTAAGGTAAACTTTCATGAGTGTTTATTTCTTGCAAGTCAATCTTATATATAATTGGGTATAATAATTATATTTAAGGGGAATGTAACAAAACTGAACAAGATTGTTCACAGAAATAACTGAAATGAAAACAAACACTGCTCACCTAAAATTCATCAAAAGTAACTCTAAGTAAAAATGAAATTAACTTTGATTATTAGTTTTTTTTTTCTGGACAAATTATAAACATATTTGAAATATGAAAACCAGAGTTATTTTCTATTTGGATAGTAAGATTTAATGTCAGAAATTCAATCGGATATACAAAGATTACTTAAAGAAAGCTGTAATACTTATGATTGTTTCTTCTACCAGACAAGTAGCATTTCACCTTTATCTTGTAAGAAGCACGGTGGTGATTTCGGTTGAGAGCTCCTTCCTCAGATTTAAGTGGTCTGATCCAGCCTTACGTTTTCACTGAAAAGCATACATGCTACCCCGGGTCAGGCAACTTCAGAGCCTGGACTCCTCTTCTCCAGGTATCATTTCAATTACAGTTCATGACCTCAGCTGAACCCTAAGACGTCACCCTGTGGTGGGGACCAGTTTTTCTCCGATTGTACGTGATGACCCCGGAGCTGCTGACTTTCACATACGCCATCACTTCGAGAGCATTCCACAAACAGTCTGTAAAGTTCCCTGTGCACCAACCATGATTGAAACGACAGACAAACTAACACTATGTGGCAATGACAGGAAATAAGAACATAAATAAAACCAGTTTAAGTGAATTCTTACCAGAGAATAAACTCAAAACATAACAAATGATGTCTCCTTGATATTTTAGTTGAAAATATTTGATTACTTAATAATTTATTATTTTTAAGGACAGTATGAAAGTTCAAGAAAACCTTAGAGGTCTTTAAGGGAAATAATACAGGAAAGATATTATTAAATAATGTTTAATATTAGAAAGTAGAAAAATCTTGATTATTGTTTCCTCTATTAATATTGTCTGGAGAATTTTTCCATTTAATAAAAATCTAATGCCAATTATGTTCTTCACTATTCATTTCCTAAGGCTGTTAGACAAATCCACAAACTGAGGAGCTTAAAACAGCATAAATTTATTTCAAGAAGTTCCGAAGGCTGAAAGGCCAAAATTTCTTCCTGGAAGTTTTAAACAAGGATTTCTTCGTAGCTCTTTCTATCTTTCTGGCTTGCGGTGGATGCATTCTTTAGCTTGCACACACATTGCTTGTACACTCATAGCTTGTACACTCATCATTCATCATACTGGAGCCCACTGCATTACAGTGTCACCTCATTTAACTTTATCACATCTGCAGAGTTTATTTCAAAAAAGTTGTATTCATCAGTGCTGGACAGTAGGTCAAACATGTTTATGGGGGACATAATTCAACTCATAATGCCTTCAATAGATGTTTAACACTTAATACCAAAAATATATTGCAATGTTCACTTAAAACATTAGCACAAGTAGAACTAAAAAATTGTAATTTGAACAATATCCACTATTACTCATTATTTTGAGAATTTAAAATACACAAATATGTATTAAGAAGAACATTTCAAACGCAGAATGGCATTTCTTCTTTACTCATATTGAAACAGTCTTTTACTTAGATTATAAAAATATATTCATTTAATAAACAATTCACAGAGGTATAAGAAAAGAAAATCCATAATCCCAAGTGAGACAAATAAAGTCACTGTGAATATTTATTATACTTCCACACACCTTTCTTGACATGCCAGCATTTAACTCATAATGTTTCCATATATTTAAATTAGGAAACTGATATACATGAATTTTATTATTTGGAAGTATTTTGAATTTGTGTGATCCAGAGCTAATAAGAGACACAACTAAACTTTTATGTGACAGTCACAATCTGTCTTCCTAGAACTCCCAACTATTATCATGTAGTTTTATATTCTAACTCTTGATGTGCATTTTCCCTTCACCGTTATGCCCTGTTGGAGTGTGTTCTTCTGTTTCATGACAGTTAAAAATGGCAGAACATTCTTTATTCTTTTTGGCCAACAAGCCAGCTTTCTGTTCTCATGTCCCTTATTGGTCCTTGTTTCGCCTTCTAGAAGATATCCAATTATGTATGAGGGTGATCATTTTATCCACCCTAAGCCCTTTCTTTTCTAAGCTGAAAAGAAATTAATTCTAATTATTTCAATTATGTTTCATATAATGCAATTTCAGATTCATTTACTATCTTGCTCACTTTCTTTCAGAGATAGGCTCTAATAAATTGCATTCTTTAAGATTCAGTTTCTCCAGGGAATCTTGGTTTGACAACTGCAGTTAAATGATTATCATTTCTATTCTTTTTTTTTTTTTTTTTGAAAGTTTGTCAACGGAACATGAGATAAAATTAGCTTTTTAACAGTTATGGTACAGTTTTGGTAATAATCTGCTACCAAATGGAACCTCAAGAGCTTTTTCATACATGTTATTACTAAGATATGTGCTTCCTAATTATCTATTGTAAGGGAAACTAGAATTGGCAATGAGAATTAAAATCCACAGATAATTCTTCAGTTACAACTTATCCATCTATCTGAACTCTTCCTATAGCTAAACCTCCACAAAATCACTGAAAATATAAAAAACAGATTGACTTGGCGTTTGATGTCTTTAATTGCATATCTTAGTGAAATGTTTAAAACTAAGCTAAAGACCCAGAGATAATAGGAAATCTTTGAGTATGAATGGATAATTATACTGATAATAGTCAAAGTATTACATTTTAATATTTTAAATGCTATTATTTTTTTAGAATTCAGAGTATCCTTCTTCTTAAGTACTTTTGAAATGTATCCTATCTTCATTTGATGAATAAGAATTCAGTGGATTCAATTTTGTTTGACTTTTTAACTATTCAGATTTCAACACCATGACTGATATAAATTTAATCCTATACATTTTAACAGACAACTGCATAATTATTAGTTTAGTAAATGTATATTGAGTACCTTATATGTCTCAGATCTGTATCTTGCAATCTGATCTGCTTCTATGTGTATTCATGTGCATAATTTTGTGCTTATATATACACATATTTGTAAAGTCATACTGCATAGTATTTTATAAAAATAAGGCAAATGCAAAAGTGAAGGGCATTCTTCTCCCTTGTGAATGCATAAGTCTTACCTTAAGGTAGGTGATTGGACCTTACTGCCCAATATTTTAAGAGGGGCTGGAGCTCAGAAATTCAGTTATTAGTTATATTGTTATCAACTGTAAATCCAGTAAAACAACTCATTTTCCACATTGAGACAAAATCACTTCAGTGATCTTGAAATATACATTTACATAAAATAAAATAAATTGGAAAATCATAATGTAGTGTTTATATGAAGCATTGCTATGTGTAAGACATTCCAGTTTCAGTTCAGTAATTTTATGTGTGACATCAGAAATATGTCAGAAGAATGTTTTGCAAATTATCCCAAGTAAAGAAGAAAAAAATTATTTTGGATGTTCTTTATTTTCCCCTCGTGAAAACTGAGGACCATTCAGACATAACTAATTCATCACATCCTAAAAAATATATTATTTAAAGCCACATCTGGGCCTAATCCTTTTATATCACCATAAAAGCCACTATGATACATTTGTTCAATTACTGATAAGTTGTATGAGAAGCTATGAGGCATTATGTATCATGTTTAGATTATATATTGAGAAAGCCAGAAACTTTGGAAAAAACATAAAGATGATAAGACTGTTTTAGGGAAAGTATAATCAATTCATGTTAAAATAACTAAAGATTGAATTATTATAAAAATATTGACATAAATCCAAATAAAAAAATTGTTTCATTGTACTTGGAATAATTGGTCTTGAGATGTTTTTAGAATGAGAGATAGCCACAGGCATATGAAAAGGAGAATTAGCTAATTATCGTACACTTCTAAAAGTGGTCTATGTAAAATGGACAAGACCAGTATTATCAGTTAAGTTTACAGATTTGGGTAGAAAATTACTTAAAGCAGATGTCCAGATTTGTTGAGGTAGGTCAGTAAAAGAAAATAGTGAGTACTCTTGCCATGGTACATAAAACAATTAAAATCAAGTAAATTTTACAACCTACATAGGATGAAGTAAGTGTACATTTTCTAAATATGAAGATATTCTTCAAGGTCTTTTTCTTTCTTCTAACGTGTTCAGAGAAATAATAGTATAATAAATTGTTCCTCATTATTTGAGAATGTTAGGTTCATGGGTACTATCTCTAATTCTAGGTCTCTAAATTTGAAATTTGCAACGAAGAATACATATTTGGACCATGCTGGTATAATGCAATAGTTTGCATAATTTATTGCATTTATCTCAGATAAGTTTGATGTCAGGTTCTTCATCTTGTTTCATGCCCTGAAAAGACATGGACCAACAACACAAAAGAAAACCGGAAAAAGTAGTTCATTCTAGAGACTCTTCTTTTGCTACTGTTTTAAGTCTCATCTCTAATGCATTTTAGTGACAACAATTAATGGTACAAATTGTTTCAGAAAACTTCACACATTTCATGCTTCTTTAAATCTTAGCTTTTTAACTGTCAAGAGAGCAAATGTTATCACATGCAAGATTTAGCTAATGAATAAGTAGCCAGCAGGCATCAGGAAAGGAAGTCTATTACGAACACTTTTCTTAAATGCTATATTTCTGAACGCCCTTCTTAACATAATTGTGAAGGGAGAAATGTTCAGCAAAGTGATATCCTCTGTGAAAACTGAAATGAAGTCAGATGTGTTAGTGCATGCCAGGAAATCGGGAGTTCGAAGCAAGATGATTGTAGATTTGAATCCCACCTGAGCAAATTAGTTAATTACCCAAAACCAGTCTGAAAAAATAATTTTGGGGATGTGACTCATCCCATTTCTGCAAAAACAAACACGTGTAACTACTAGATAATCGTTGCTCTTGCTCTTACTCTCAGACTGGCACTCAGGCATGGGACTTAGTCACAGGCAGCTTCCATTTGAAACTATGTGTCATGAAATAGAAAGTAAAAACACAGGAAAGGCTGGAAATCACTCTTAATAGCAATAAGAAAGCACTATCGAAATCCAGTGCCACCAGGGCCCAGTTCAGAACAAGTCCTCCAGGGAGCCAGGTGTGGTAGTGCACACCTGTAATGCCAGACGCAGAGGCAGGAAAACCGTTGCAAGTTTGAGACTAGGCTGGTATACAAAGTGAGCTCAAGGGCAACCTAAACTGCATAAGACAATATGCAGTTGAGACCCTGTCTCAAAAAGACAATAAATAAATTAATTAATTAAAAAAACAAAACAAAACCTAGTCCTCCAGTCTTTCAGCAGATTCTCTGAGTAGCCGGATGAGATATGAGAAAAAAATAGCGAATAATTTAAAAATTTAAATAATACATTACTGTTAAAAAAAAAAACATGACCACTAGTGTCTCCCATAAATACTCTCTCTCACTCGGAATGCAGTTAGTCCATCATTCTTGTGGGGTTTTATTGTTGTTGTTGTTCTTGTTCTTGTTGCTTGTTTGTTTGTTACCAGGCTGGCACTGTGCTGCTGAAGTATGTTCCTGGCCATTTTTGCTATTTTTTGAAGAAGTTCTAAAAGTCATATTTCATGTGGTTAGTTACATTCTAGAGGGTGATCTGATGTCCCGAATGGATTCAAATTGTTTACTGTGCACAATCATTTTGATTTTGGGCAAGAGTCAGAAGTCTTGTAGTGACACATCCGGTGAATAAAGCAGATGAGGTCACACAATTTTACAAGCTTACTTTTCCATTGGATGGCACTCATCAGCAGTTTTAACCACCTTTTTGATCATACCTTGTAGAGACATGACAAAGGCTGTTGTGTGACTTTTTGAAATTAAACTTACAGACTGTTTTTTCACATGACAGTTTTAAATCTGCAAGGAGAAGTGAATTCACATGACTTGAAGAAGACAAAATAGGTCAACTACTCTAAAAATTGAATCCCTTGATGTTTCTCCAAGAGTTAAACAAAGAAGTCTCTATTTTTAAATAGAGATATCCTTACAGATCTAAACCAGATACCAGTTATCATGTCAGAGTTTTCTGGAGTTGGGACCTGAGCATATTTATTTATAATAAATTCTATAGATAATTTAGATATTTATCCCTATTGATGAACCATTGATTTAAAAAGACTAGAAAGAGTCCAAATTTGCTTAGAAAATATCAAAATGCTGCCTGCTAACATTTAGACATATAAATAGAACTAACATTTCCAACCTTTTTCATTACTGTTAGTACTAATGCCACCTCTCACCTTTATCTAACTTCCTCTTTTCATTTGTCTCTTGTCTTGCTCCCAATAATTTTCACAGATTGTGATTGTGATCTACATTTCATTTATTTTCACCTGTACTAGCAGTGATTTCTCAAAGACAATGCACCTGTGACTACCAAAAGGTAGAAATCTGCTTTCACACTTCTGTTGATTTACTGCCCGACCCTTGCCAGTACTCTCCATGCATTCCCACCACAAGACAGGATTATAGAACCAACACATTAAGAAGATGAAGAAGATCATAAATTAAAATCCTATGACCTCATAACAGTTGGTAGAAAACTTCAGCAGTGTTTAAAGTCCAAATAACCATGCATAATATCTGAAATGCTTTTGCACTCATACAGAAAAAAAACTTTAAAATGATGAAAACTTACATTTTTAGAGTGAGTATAATCATGCTTCCACTATCATCCATACATTTCTTAGCTATGAATAAACCTGTATACTTTCCAACAATACTGATAATGTTCTGTCACTGTCTGTACAATATAGCTTACCATTTACATTTTCAACTAATGACTATATGGGTATGCAATCAGAGCAGTATGAGAGAAAAAAATAACTGAGTGTTTAGTAAGAAATGCATTGCATTACTAGCACACATAGTGACATTCAATTATCATGCTGTGATTACCACATTAATCTTAACCATGACCCCACATAACCCAAAGTCACTTTTCTTGATTCAGGAAAAGACTGACATGGGTTTAACTGCAAAGTCTCATAATCAATGTGTTTAAAAGAAACAACAAGCTTCTGATCAATGAAATACATTTGACTGTGCCTTGGCTGTTTCGATGTTCTCATCTGGTTCTTAAGCCTAGCATGGTCTGCCGTATTTGTAGTTTTGATTTTTTCCCCTCTAGAAAGACAGATCTTCATGTGAGTACCTATTAAAGATTTCTTTGCTGCCCTGACAGCACTCCCTGACCTTGCAAAAACCAATTCTGATGTTGTGCTGACTTTTAATGTGTATCTGATGCCCTCAGGAGGCAGAATACCATATTCTGCTGTCTACTATGGTAACTGACATTCTTGACATGATCACTATAGATCATACTTCCATTGTTGCAAAGAACAATGTGACAAAAATATTTTACATATGTTTCTTTACATTTTAGTATATGTAAAACTTTGTCATTTGCATATATACATCAGTTACTTTTACTCCATCATGGTTGAAATAGGCTAGATTTCTCCAGTGTTTCCCATCATGAACAGAATTCAACTATGTTTTTATCAGAATATGAAGTTATTGAATATACAAATGCCCAATCAAATAACTTTTGAGCACTTTAAAAATGAGTCATAGGACTGATGAACTGAATTCTTCATTTTATTTTACTTACATTAATTTAAATTTAATCTTAAACATCTTTATGTGGTTACTGGCTACACTATTGAACCATTCAATTTTAGACTGATTTTTTTTTTCAGGGCTTTTACTTCTTTTTTATGTCTGGGATTATGCCTGGTACACATAGTAAAAATGTTCCATTAGTAACTGTTATTGAATTAGTGAGTGACTTCAGTGACTTAGAACTGTGCACTGTGAGATTAGCTTTTAACTTCCAAAAAGAACTGAAATAATAAGCACATGGAAACTAGGACAAAGCGTTAAGCTCAGCACAGTATGTTCAATAAGTAATAACTGCATGTATGTCTTAGAGCAGCTTCTTGTAAAGTTTCTTAGTGAATATGTCCTTTTCACTCTGCAATGCAAACTAGGAAGTCTGAACAATAAATGAACTCTGCAAACTAAATTATAGCTCTTCAGCTTTGAAAGAATGTGAGTTCAGGGGCTGCTGATCCAAGAAAACAAAGCCAAATTGTTTGGTTCACTAAGTCAGCCTCTCAAGATTCACTCAGGAAAACTGTTCAACAGAGAAGAAACATGCAGAAGCAGGTGTTATGTTTTTCAGAGAGGGGACAAGAAATAATATCTCATTTGGGTGACTGCTGGTCCTCTTAGGAAAATTGTATGGTAGTTCAACCCCCACTCAAGAGCATTTTTCACCATGCTGACACTACCATCAATTCTTTCTTTATCATCTGTCTCTGTCTTTCATATGATAAAAATAATTGTAGAAAAGCAGATTTGTTATCACCTGAAGTTTTCATTTTTGTCTCTCTTCCAAAAAAAAGAATTCTATTTTAATTTTCCTTAAAATTTTAATTTTCCTTTATGACATTTCTTCATAATATCTTAACTAGGAGAAGTAAAAGAACTTTGAGACAGTTAATAATTCTACATGAATGCAATGTCTAGCTATTATGATTATTCCAAAATTCAATTCTCTTTTATCAAATGACCCTGATGCAACTGCCTCATGCAAGACCCAGGATCATTAACATTAAACAAAAGGCCTAATTGCTCAGGAAAATCTCCTAAAAGTTTAAAGAAACTGTTTCTTAAACCTAGTAGACAGGATCTTTGATTGGAGCTTAATCTGCACTAATTTGAACATATTCTAGATCAAATCATGTTTCTAACAAGGACAAGTTCTTTGCACAATAGATTCCTGGCATTTAAAAGATCCTGTTGTATTCAAATTAATTTACTGCAGAAGCACCAACTCCATCCCTGAATTTGGCGTGTTTATGATTCTGGCAAAATCTATGTGAATTGAAGCAAATCCCTAAATCTCTTCAAGCCTTAGTTTGCACTTGATTAAACTATGAGAGAGTGTCTCTGTACTAGTGTGCTAAGGCTGCCATAACAAATAATGCAGACTGGGTAGCATAAATAACGGTAATATTTTCTCATTTATGGAGGTTAGTAGTCCAAGAACAGTACATTGGCAGGTTTGGGTTCTGCTAGGGCCTCTGTCTTTGGCGTGTTGTTGACTACTTTCTTACTGTGTCCTGATAGGAATTTCCTCTCTATGTGAACATTTCTATTACCTCCTTGTGTGTTTAAAATTCCTCTCCTTATAGGGACACTGCTGAGGTTGAATTAGAAACACTCATCCAGCCTAATTTTAAATCAACCACCAGTTTAAAGGGCCTGTCTCTAAATACAGTTATACTCTGAATAGTCAGAGGCACTAAGGGTTACAGTTTCTATGTATGAATTGTGATTCATCAGGATTCAGTCATTAGCAATAACTCTTATTCTCACCCAGAGTTTTATGAAGCTAGGTTATGATTAATTTGGGCCAGGATATCTAGTAAAAACTGATACAGACATAGTTGATTCTCTAACCATGTGTCCACAAGGCATATTATTTTATTATCATTGGTGATCCTGCCTGCACTTACATGATTTCCTGAATTTAGCCCCTTGATTGTTGTAAAAGATGGATTTTAGCTATGCAAATTATTAATTCTCATCCAGAAAGTTCCTGCAGCACAGTAACTGACATTTATAAAATACTAACTATATTACAGATACTCTGTTAAGAATCTGATGGGGTAGATATTGCTATTATCTTTATATAGGGTTGAGCAAGAAAGTGCTACTTTAGCAAGTAAGAGGCTAGGACTTAAACCTAAGCAATCTGGATTGAGAGTGCAGATGACACCATATGGCCTTGAAATTCTTGGTGTTTTCATAGTTTTGTCTTTTTTTTTTTAGTTAGATATCCTTAAACTCTCTTTATGGTGTATCATAGTAATAGTACTTATTTTGCAGAGTTGCTCTGAAAGTGAACCAGAATAGAAGAAACTTGGAAAAGTATAAAACATTATAGTTTACAGTTATTGTTACTGTTTATAATTGTTTCCCAATATTTTTGGCTTTACACGTGAGCCAGCAGGTGTTGAAAGTTTTAATAAAACTTTAAGATCTATTTAGTACCATCAGTGTCAGGCGAGTCATTAATTCAGTGTTTAAGTGCCTTATCCATCTTATTAAAAGAGCTAAGACTATGGCAGGAGATTCAAATAGATAAAGACATAATTATACAATGTGATCATTACTACAATAAAGTGCTTTGTAAAGTACATATTAAAGTAGAATTCTTTTTCTGTTAGGTAATGGGACGTCAGAGCTGGGACACCGTGGAAGGTATCAGGAAAGACATCATGGAGAACCTGATATTTATAGTATGAGATAAGTATACACCAAAGTAGAAAGGAGTGAATGAATTTGTCACATTGGAACCAATACTTCCAGCCTTTAAAGGCAAAGCCACCTGTGAAAGTTTGAGCTTCAGAAGCCAGAATAGGACCAGGTCTGCCGAGAGACTTGGTAGGATAAATATCACACTGCCAAAAACAAATATTGCACTATAGGAATAGGCAAATCTCAGGGGGCCAGCTCACTGTTTTTTGTTCTAAAAGATACTTCAATGTCAGTATTTAGAAAACTCTCAAAATTCAGAATAGATCCAAAAGCATGAATTAAGATTCTATTGAAATAAGTGAATAAACAGTTAAGAAGTCTAGGATTAAATCAATGAAATTGAAAATGGAGAATAATGAATGGATTTAGAGGCATTCAGAAGTAAAATTCATGGAAACTGATGATTGATTGGATAAGGAAGAGGAAAAAGAAATTATTAAACTGAAACATACAAAAAATGTTTCTATATGACTAAAATGGTAAAATGTTGCCAGAAAGGTTTACCTTAATGATATTGCAATTAGCTTTTACATTAAGTGAATGGATGATCTATTAACTGAACAAATACTGAAGAAAAGAGTAAAATTTGAGGAGTGATATAAAAGGCATGCATATTAACCCAGTAGGACCTTAAGTTCCTAAAAATATCAAAGCATACAAATAGGCACCAAGGATAGAGGTACATCGGCAATGCCAACGGTAGTGGACACCAGAGGAGTTCGTGAGTTCATTCCGGTAGAATATGAAGAAAAAAGAGAAGATTTAAGAATGAAATCATATGCTTGTGTGGAATTGTGGAGAAATGCATAAGACATAACTGTAACTAAAGACTGATTGTTGATATATACAGTAGTCATGGATAATACCTTGCAATTCAAAAGCTAAAACATTTAGATTAGTTGGAATGGTTAAAGGCTGAGAAGACAAAATTAGACATGGAGCAAGATATCTCCACTGAACTTATATGAAGCAGAAGTCATTTGCTATGGGAGGAGGAGTAGATAAAGATCTAGAAATAAATATAGTTGAAAGCAAAGTGAAACAAAATCAAACAAAAACCTATCTGTAGGTGTCCAAGAGAGAAGACAGGATGAAATAGGATAGTGCCATAGAGACAGCTAATATGGAAAGAAGGTCTACTTTTTTTCTTGTGTTATTTGTGTGTGTATGCGTGTTAGATGGGGAAGAATAATATTTGCTTAATGGGCAACAGAAGGATTTAGTTATGAAAGAATGAATAAAGATTTGAAAGCAGAGAGTATACAGATCTATCCACAATGTCATCACTATTTTTAATATGTCCCATACATGCCCCTCCTCTAAAAAAGGATGGGATGGACCACAAAAGGTATAATTACAGCAAGCCTAGTTTGAAGATATCAGGAGCACTTTATATCTATTACCCAAAATAAGTGCATAACAAAATACAATGTATTTGTATAACAGAAAAATATTAATGCATGATGACTATACATTAAATTTTCCTTGTGATGTGCACTTAAGTAGATCAAGAGATTATATCTGACAAGCTTCAACTTTATATATAACTTATTGAGATAATTACATTTTTAAAATTTGACTATTTCTTTCCTATAACTTTTACATTCCTAGATGAGGTTTGAGGGTTTTTTTTTTTCCTTTTCTCCTTACTAATTTAAATCCAGTAAAATGTGACTGAGGTGAGATAAAATCTGTTAGGGAAAAATAAGTAGAAGAGTTTATACTTTTGAACTCATACTTGAATATGATTTTTCACAACCAGGCTACCAAAAAGGTTCATAGAATATTTTATCTTTAAAATTATTAAATCAAATACTGACTGGAAGTTGATGGTTCCTAAATATTATACAATGTAATCTAAAATGATTATAAATTGCATGAACTTTCAAGTTTTCATCCATATAAGATGACTTTCAGAAATTACTTCTGCACCAATGAAATTAAGCATTCTAGGATGACGCATGCGCAGTGCCTTACAGTTAAGAGCGTTTACATGGCACAAACTGTAAGAGATAAACTGACAGATCAGCCAAAGCACCGCTATGCCCAGAATCGTATCTATAACTTTTTCGACTTCACCTGAGCAAAGAGCAATGATGTATCTATGGTAAAGGCATCTTTAAGTGTTACAATTCATAATTTCAGTGCCCTGAGGTAGAGAAGAAAGTAATAATAGCAGTAGTCTAAATGCTTGGATCGAAAGGGAGCCTGGTAGTAAATGACTTGAAGCCTGGTATGGCCTATTTAAAATGATGTTTCTAAGTTCTCTGATCGTTCTTGGGTTGACTCCAATCTTCGGAACAAAGAGGGAGGTGTAAGCGACCTTTGGAGGCCTTAACAATTTGAAAAATCCAATCATGCAAATCTTTAGGATTCAAGTCTAAATGATTGGGGATTTTAAAAATGCTACATAAACACTGGTCAATGTTTGTTTTTAGTAGACAGCTTGAATTTGCTCTCTTTCTCTTTTCATTCACTTTCTCAGAGAAGAGGTATTCATTTTGTTTATCGAGATGAATGCCTGCCCCTAGCACCCTAAATACATTTTCTATTGTGTTTTGCAGTCCCTTGAAATATGTATGAAGTCTTTCTTATATCTTCAGTTTCTCTCTTGTAAATACAAGTTCTTAGTGTACTTAAATTTAAGGTCTATTTTTTAATGAGTAAAATTAAGATATAATAAAAAATGAGCCAATATCATTCCTAGACATTTTCATTGTCACAAGACATATCAGTTCTCTGTATCTCTTGAAATAAAAGAAGTCATCTTGGATTTGAAAATACATTTTTGTTATTTTCTACAATGATTCTTTCAGTTAATTAGGTTCTACTGGGAAATTTTCATTCAGGATCTCTCATTTAGTCTTTTATTGTAGCTGTTGTTGTTTTTCTTTTTTCTTTTTTTCCCAGATGGACTTTTGTCTTGAGAAGTAAACTTCATATACATGTCTGATCTGAGAACTTTTCTTTATACAGTCTTTTCTGTGGCAAATATTTTCTCACAAATAGTTCCTTAATATAACCAAACTTTTAAAATAGAATCTGGCTTTCTTTAAGGGAAACAGTCTGAGAGACAAGGAGAAGTCACCAGGATCCATCTCTTATTAGGAAGGATGTCAAAAATTCTCTGGCCACCTTTAATCTTCTAAATATTTCTCTTTATTTTCCTTTGCTGCAAATGTCCTGGTAATAACCCTAAACCTTGTGGCTGTCACATTCTTCCTACTCATGGTGCCATTCACATGCATGGTCACCATTCAGCAAGAGCCTATAAGTTGCTAGGCACTAAATTAAGTATTTTTTGAACATTACCTCAAGGAAAGCGTATGAGGTATATAATGTTGCAGCTTAGCATAACTGACACCACCTTGAACCTGGCATTTAACTAGTGCCCTGTATTTGACCCAGGAAAATGGAAAATTATTCAGGGTTTAAGTCTCATGAGAAAAGCAGGATGAGCTGCACCCACAAGAGAAAAATTAACCTGCTCAACAAAAGAAGCAGGATACAGATATCAACTAAAAATTAATGTAAGATTCTAGCTAAATTGTTTCCAACAGGATGGCTTTTTGTGGTTCTCTGTTTAAAAGCTTTGTAATTTTCCAGTTTAGGACTGCTCAGCGACACTCTGAAGCAGGTCCATGCAGGTGGTCACTGAGCTCAACTAATCAAATTCCAAACTTATCAGTTTAGCTGCTTGGATTCCTATATTGTTTATGAACCCACCTTACATAATACCATTATATCTACATTAAACATGAGCAGAGAGATTTACAGGTTTTGAGATTCTTGCTTATGATCATTAATCGTTTTGGAGTGCTGACATTAATTGTGGTTTGTCCTCTTGACTGCAGTAAGGAATGCCCAGCAGATGGGTAAATATATTCATTGTATCTCATAGGTCCAAAATTCTTAATACATTCCAGTTTCAACTCTAACATCTAGTCCAAAGTGTCATCTAAATATTATATAGATCATATATGAATCATATGTGAAGTAAAATTCATTCCAACCCAAAGTGACACTAGTGTCAATTGCAATTGTAGGATAAGCATATATTGACCTTAATTTCAGTGTTACCTAGAGAAACAGAAGCAGAGGAGAGACAGAGACAGAGTCAGAGAGACAGAGACAGAGATAGATTATTATACTAAAATTGCAGTTATGGAGGCTGTTCACATGCAATTATGTGCTCAAGCAATTATGGAAACTGCAAAATCTCAAGATCTATAGTCACCAACCCAAAGACCAAAGTGAAGGAACATGTAGTTATACTGAGAATGATGAGCTCTAATAGTATAGGTTCTCTTTTGAAATCTAGGCATGCTGTAGATCTGTCACATTGAAACACAAAATTAACCATCACAGCCACATGATTAGCTATTTAAACTTTGCATTAGACTGATTAGGAATTTACGGTCACTTCATTTTTACTTGTTCATCCTTTGATTGTATATAATGGACATTTGCCTACTTAAATGTGGTCTTCTCCAGAGGTCACTATTGCTTTGCTATTCATATGGACTAAATATTGTTAATCAGTACATCCTTGATTTCCATAAGGTTTCCATCCTGGAGATCAATTTGTCTTTTTTGAATACATATTTTTAATTTCCAAAATAATACTTAATTTTGGACCTTAATTTATATGTAGGAATAAGATTTTTCTGAATCTAAATAAAGTTTACAGTTCTGGAAACCATGCCCTTATGTGCTTGATTCCTACTTTTTTATATGTTCTCTTTTGCTCAAATTCATTTCATGATTTCACACTCTTTATTAGTCATTTCTACCCAAATGTTCAAACTTGGCTTAAATTTCTTTGAATAATTATCAATTTTCATTCTCAAATTTTCTATTGCCCATTTCCTGGTATGCTTATTTAAATAAAGGACATTTAGCAAACTTTGAAGTAGTAAGTCTCAAAAATTTATAGATAATTGTCTGTCTTGTGGATTCTTTTCTTGGAAATGCTTTTTGGTTTCCTTAATACAAGAAATTCAAATGGATTTACTCAACCTCCTATGTCAGCTATTGATGTTTGACCAAAAGTCAGCCATTGAAAATCATAAGTCTGCTTTTTTGTCTGAAGCATGTGGAAAAGATGTTCCATTTGGGGGGAGATTTTCCAGCCTGTAGGATAATGCAGTTTTAGTGCTAACAGGAAACATCTTCTGTTCCACATATATAGAACCTGCCTGAATATGAAACCAGTAAGTTGAACGTAGATCTGAGAAATATTGAGAGACAGACTTCCATGATTCAAATATATGAACCGATAAATTTTCATTTTCATTTAAGCAGGTTTGAGTTGGCTTCCTGTCACTTGTAATCTACAAAGTGCTGACTGATGCCCCTGCCTCATGTATTGGGCTTTTTTTTATCTTATCCAATTTTTGCAGGTTTTATCCCTATAATATCTTCTCCTGAGTTTTATCACTACTACCACCTAACTCACAACCTTATTATCTGCCATCCAGAGTAAAGCAATAGTAATTCACTTATTGTAAAACAATTATAGTTTTTTAAAATTTTGTCACACTCCTGTGTCTGTCATTCATGGCATTCAGTCTGTTGATATTTATTTGTGAAGACTTTCAGTCACTACAACATTTTGTATAGCAGAATCTAGTGCTTAACAGAAGACTCTGGAATGAGACTACTGAGTTTAAGTTTTGAGTATACCACTTTTTTTAGCTATGTAAATTGTCAAATTTCTTGACCTCCCTATGTAGCAGTTTCTCCATCTGTAAAATGAAGAAAATAACACCAGTCACCCATAATGTTGTTATAAGGATTAAAAAAAATCAATACTACTAAAGCATGGTAAGCATATATAACACCCAATAAGTTCTGGTTAATGAAAATAAAATGCATGAGTTCTGGAATTTTTTTCTTTTATTTTTTATAATCCTATAACATGTTTTGATGAATGGGGGATCCTTCAGAAGTTTACTGAATGAATGACTGAATGAATTAAGGAAGCCTTAACTTCTCTCTTCTCCCCAATTAATCAAACATCCTTTCTCTCCTTGGAGGTTTCTATTCATGTTTCTGGTTCTATATCTTTTAGCATACTATATCTTTGACCAGAAATTTATTCTTCTCCGTTACAAATATAAAACACTGAATTCATTTCAATGTTTTGTTCAAAGGTTGTGTTGTTGAGCTAATTGTCTTAGATTCCAAAAATAACTCCTCCGTATGACTTCCCTTCAAAAAAAAAAAAAACCTCACTCTGAGTTATGGCAAATACATTTCCCTTCTTTAAGTTAGACTGACTTGTGTATTTGTATTATCTTCTTCCTAAAGGCTAATTATTATAGGAGGCAGAAGAAAGAATACCCTTGCAATATCCTGAAGCACCTAACACAGGATCTTACAAGTAGACATTCAGTACTTAGTTTTTAGTTACTACATATGTCTCATGCATATATAATAAGATTTCTTGCTAGTAAGAGTGCAGATAAATATGTAATACTGAAGCTCTAATTTGACCATAAAATGTTACAAAATTAATGAATCTAATAAGCCAAAGACATTAGATTTAACTGAAGCATATCAGATGCCCCTCAGACCAGCAGCTGCAAACTTGACTTTTTCTATTCACAACCTGAACCTGCTATAGATACAAAGGACCTTTGATTTGTATCCTCTGACAAGCTTTGAAATTCAATGTAATTTGTTATTATTTACTTATTTTGGCATCTAATTGAATTGAACCTTGTTTCCATTTTTAAAATTTTTGTATTTTTGCATTATCTCACATTATTAACTGACATCAGTTTATAAGGTGCAATTGCTGTCAAAAGCTTTTGGTCTATCATGGTAGGTGTCACTCAAAGATATGAAGGGATGAGTTAAGTTCAAATACTTTAAAAAGTTGAAGCATAAATAAAATACATCATTTGAAAAAGTAAAATTTAGGAGGAGCTATTAGTTTGTAAAACTGGATGACAAAATTTAGGTGATTGAATGAATGAGTTTCTACTGTTTTCTGAGAAAATATGGCTGGTTAAACATATTTGACATAGTCTTTCTCTGAGACACAATTAAAACGAAAAGAATAAAAACTCTAAGATGCAGAGAAAAGCAAACATCAATGAAAGAAACTCAGGAAATGAGTGGCAAGTGATTTAGCTGGAAGAAGCAAAAATGAAGGGTGAGTGGAGGGTACAAACAGAGCATCAACTGACCGAGTGAAGCTCACAGAGGTTCAGGACTTGGACAAACAGCACAGAGAGAAAGTGGGCTACCACTTTAGAAAATAGGAAAATGCTGATAGTCTACATGGGGAAAGCCAGTGTCCCTCCTCCTCTTGATTCCCCCTTCCTGCAGCAACTCCCAGCTTTCTGGGAGAAAGCTAGATGCTTTTTCCCTGAATGAATGGCACACAGGATAATGGCTTGACTGTTACAGACCAAGACAGGTAAGTCTCTAAGTTTGAATTGATAACAAAAAAGTACAAGAACTACAAGGAAGAACTGCAACATGATAAAGAACAATGGAAACACAAAGAGAAAATTGCTATTGTAGAAAATAGAAATAATGTATGGGCAAGAAGAAAATGTTAAAATGGCTAATGGATATCTTCAGAGGTCAAACAACAATTGTGTCTAAATAGAAGATAAGGGGGCATGCTCTCAAAACATCATGTGAAAACTATGTGGAAAAATAAAAGAAGTTCTTCAGGAAAGAAACTGTATCTCAGAAAAATGATTTAAAGACATAGAGATGGAAATACAAAAAAAAAATAGTATGAAAGACAAGCTGGGTCTCTGGGAGTTAACTATTAAGAATTTCTGACAAAAAGAAGAAATTCAAAATAAAGCAGGAAAAGATCAAAGAAAAATCATAAGAAAATTCACCAGAAACAAACAACACATCCATTATCTAATTCAATCTGTGCATTCTCAATAAGGCACATTTAACTTCAAGAAACTAGGGCTAAACATGCACAATAACAGTCCCCGAAAGAATAACAAGTTTACTTTTTATAGAAAACACACCTGAATCACACTGTATTCTAAATAACAACATAGCAATCAAAAGATAATGAAGAAATGTCTTCACACCTTTTGACAGAATTTATTTGCAATCTAGATTATGCCAAATACAACAAATAACTGTAGGTAGGTTAAAATTTAAAATGTCTAGGCTGAAGAAATCAATAACTTCATCACATATTATCATTTCTTTGGAAACTATACTTAGATGTGCTCCACCAAAATAGAAATGAATTAGAATTGTGTGACTGTTTATGCAGCAGATTCAAAAAAACAAAAACATCAATCCCAGGGTGACAATGATGCGGCACAATTAGCGCACACTTGTTTCAAATGACGACTGCGGAGGACTTCAGGAGAGAAAATATTGCAAATCTTGACAAAATACAGATGCTGAGAGAGTCAGTTATAACCAAGCATGATACTTCAAATGGGTTCTGCTCTGGAAAAGGAAATGAACAAAGAAAAATTTATTCCACATTATTAATGGTCTCAAAATTATAAGGAAAGAATCCACACATATGTATACAAAGGCCTACGATATCTTACTACTAGAGCCAGTAGATGAAAGGTGCATGGTACTTAGAGTAGGATATGAAGTACTGACTGAAAATTGCTTTGTGGATTACACTAAGTGGGTTCAATCCCTCGGCTCTGCTTTCAGTAGTCAACATGGAACATCCTTAATGAAAAAGCAAGGATTCCTGGCCAGTGTGCTGAACCTGAGCTGTACTCTTGGCAGTGCCAGAAGTGAAGAGGCTGACCTTCCCTTCATCTCTGACTTCTTCCTGATCACGGAATTAACTACTGGAATTCAGTAACAGTCTCACTGGGAACCAGAGCCACAAGACAGAATTTATAACTTTCTTGATCTCCTTAGCTACAGGTTTATTTTAAAAGTTTAAAATGTATTAATTCCTATGGACGAGCAGCACAGTTACTCTGCCATTCTATTTGCTAGAGATCATCTGAAATATGCCCACAAGGCATACAGGACTATGAATGTTTATCATTCTATTATAAATAATAGAAGCAATTAAAGTAGTTTAAATGCTTCAACATATGTATACATTGCAAATTATACAAATTTTAAAAATGGGAAATAGTTAATATGTTAAGTGAAAAATTAGTGTATTAAGCAATATATGGTATTTTAAAATTTATAAAAATATACATATAGACATATATTTAACACACTGGCGAGATAGTTTTTAAAGTGTATGAAATGTAAATCATTTACACTTTTTGTGTTTCTCTTTATGTTTGTCTATCAGAAGAATATATACATCTATATATGTTACCTTTCACTTGAGAATATTTTAATGATTTTACTTTAGATAAACAAGAGACAGAGACGGCGGCCACTGTACTCCGTCTCTCACAGTGGTTCACAGTTGTCCTGTAGAGTGTACTGCTTTTGCTACTTTAACCGGCCTGCACTCACTGTAGAGCATGTTTCTCTTTCTAACTTTAATAAACATAAAACCTGCTACCTTTAAAAAAAGAGAGAAAGGAAAGAATTATATCAAGAAATTCATACTAGTCCTACTTATTTCTAAAATGTATGTCTGAGTTTCCTAGTTCCTAGGAAAACAAAATAGATTATACAGCTTTCACTCTGTGTGTGTGTGTGTGTGTGTGTGTGTACATGTATGTGTGAGTGTAAGATTTGCCAACAATTGTTCATGGGGTGTTTAATAAAGAGATATAAAGCTACACAAAACAATATTTGTAGTTGTAGATTGAAAACAATACCATTTGTTACACTGGTGACTATTACGCATACTGATCCTTGGAAAAAGATACAGATACAATATTTGGTAAGGGAAATACTAGAGACCAAAATTGTCTTACGCTACCATGAAGCTTTCATGGGCATACTACTATTTTTTTTTTCCACACTGGTGTGGAGGACAATAATTGTGCTGCTTTCTGGTAAACTCGTGTAACGCAGAAATTGAGGTGGGAAAATCTTCAGCAGTAGTTAATATATCACACAGTTGAATGTTTTGTCTATAGTGTATTCCTCTGAAGACACATTTTCATAGCATTAGATGATCCTTACTGTATTACAGTTATGACAGTTTGTTCATTTTAAGAGAAGCTGAGTGTGTTTGCTAGACAGAAAAAAATCTTTTAAGATGGAAATATATTTACTATGTTTTATAATAGGAAAATAAATACATGTACTACAAAAGTTCAGAAAGTTAAGTGGAAATAGGAATTAAATATATTAGGCCTATGATCCTAGCACTATTATCCAAGTGCGTGCAACAATTAGTTGTTAATAATTTTATGTGTATGCAATATAAATATATAAAATTTATACATAAACATTATATAGTAACTTATACTCACAAAGGTGATAAGACAATGTTACAAAACACAATCTGTCATGTTAAAAATATACAACAAACTCATTTTCCATATAAGTAAAGGTACATCTATAATATGTTTAAAGGTAAGAAAAGAAGAGCCAGAACATATTTATGATTCAGAAAGAACTATATCATCTAGATACCTATCATGACAATGAAACAATGATCTTCAATTAAGAAAACAAAAGAATTGATGGCTTTCTTATCATCTAGAATTATTTTTAAAACATTATTTAGCTGTAGTGGAATAATATTTTATAAAGGTACATATATATGTATGTTTATGTCTACACAGATGTTTAAATATAAATGAAATGTAATTCACATCTGTGTTTGATGCATATTCATTTATGTGCTTTTGCAATTCAAATTTATGTTTAAATTTATATGAACATTATTTCAGTGTTTGGAATTATTATGGACAAATAAACATGCTTCCCTCAGAGTACTTTTTTATCTGCCAAAGGCAGTATATTGGTATAATCACCAGATACTCACAACCATCATCTATTACGTGGCTTTCATCTCTCCCTTTGAATGGCATTTACCATCTTACCTGATTAGCATTTTGTATTTCACATATCTTAATGCCTTTCTTTTTTTTTTTTCTAAGACACTTTAAGAACAATGATCAAAAGCAAGGAATGCAGATGAAAACTATCTGTCTCTCAAAGCCCTGAATTCAACTTCAAGGCCTTTATTTTAGCACTTTTCCAAACTGTTTGATTGACTACTCCTTACACTACAGAATGAGCTCAATTGAGGCCAATCATGCTGAACAAAGAGTTGTGGAAGGAAAAAAAAATGATATAGAGTTTAACTGTAAGAGATAAACAGTATTACTTTACTCCACATTAAAAGGCAATTACTTTTTTTCATTTCAAAACTCAGAAGAAAATTTACCCAAGAAATTCTTTTGAAAAACACTTATTATACTGCCTGTATTAAACAAGTTGTGTAAATGTGATACTTCATATACTTTTGTAACTATTACATAAATTTGTTTAGAGGTCCAAATAAGACCTTGGTGCATGCTTATAATTCCAGCACTTGAGAGGCTGAGGCAGGAGGATTGTTGAGAGTTTGAGAACAGCCTGGGCTGCAAAGTGAGCTCAAAGCCAGCCTGAACTGCATATTGAGATCCTGTCTCAAAAAGTCAAACAAACAAACAAACATAGTACAACCTTTCTACAATTCTAGATGGAGGATAACCTTGCTAATGATAGAAAAGATCAAAGATACAATTTCTGATGCTTTGATAAAAGAACCATTTTATATACTTTGCTTTGGTTATGGGGGGAGAGATACTGGGGATTGAACACAGGGATGTTTGTGCTAAGCATGCAGTCTACCACCGAGGTAGACCCCGAGCCCCATTTTCAAATTATTCTGATCTTAATTTTGGTAATTGGAAATTTTCTACCTTTTTCCAGCTTATATCACCTATGAAAATGCTAACATATGAATACTGTAATACATGTTGGTGCAGGTCCATAGTTGGACAGCAGGTTCCCTCTGGCCTCTGGCAACTCTCATGGCAGGGTAGTCTGGCCCACTGGACAAGATATCTTGTTTGTAAGAGTCTTCGTATCACAGTATCACAGTAAATTGACAATGCCTTGCCCATTGCAAATCAGTGTAATGGCAGAGTTGAAAAACAATACAGTGAAATATAAATAAAATTATAAAATAACTAGTAGAAAATATGAAAAATAATTTGTAAACACTGACTTATAAAATACAATGAATCCTAGAGCTAGACTCTTTACAAGGGTAACTGTTTAAAAAGTTATTTAAATTTAAAACATTTGGAAGAAATTAGCACATAAAAGAGATAAAATTTCAAACAACCCAATTATGTAATATAGGTATATAAGACAGTCACCTAAACAGAAAAATGAGAAGTGTAGCTAGTCAGAGAATAATACAAAGAAGATATAATAAAAAGTTCAAATACATAATCAAAGAAAGGCTCATAGAAAAATAAGATACTTCATGCCATCAAATGACAAAATGCAAGTCATTCTAATAAAAAACTTGAAACATATACTTGTGTATTCTATTTGTAAAATTATAGACTATTTTTTTTCATAAGACAACATATTCTAAAACATTTAAATAGTTGCTTAACCTAGAGCTATCCGTTCCACTTAATGGCATTTTACTTAGTATTGTGGGGCTGAAATTTACACATGAGAATGTTTATGAAGATGATAATTTGAAACAGTTAAAATATACAGTTAAAATATACAGTTAAAATATACAGAAACAGTTAAAATATAAAATAGAATTTGGTTAAACAATATATAGGATGAATTTAATGCATTAATTAAAATGATTATAGTTATAAATATTAAAATATTTAAAACATTAATACTAAACCCTTTGTTCATTTATTAAGTGATTATATATAGGTATAATTATTAGTATTAAAGTACTTTAAACATTAAACTAAAACCTTTTTACTTTGTAACATAATGTGTAGACAAATATAAACATGAAGTAATATAGATATTTTAACCAGTAATCTGGAAATTTATGTAGAAATATTGTAACAGTAGTTTGGGTGGTAGAGGTTTTTTTCATTTATATTAATTTGTTTACCATATTCAAATATACTTCATGTAGGGAAAAAGTAACAAATAATCGCATTTGCTTCCTTCTTAAGTATTACATTATGATAAATTAATAGATTTTTTTCTACAAATATGCTTCTAGAGATTACCCATGATTTTAAAAAATTTCTTGAGGACTTACAGCTTGTTCATTACCTAATGAAGCAAATCAGAAATCAAATTTTGATTAGTTCGTGCCTGTAATCAATGATGATTATTTCTGACATGTTCAGACAGAAGAAGCAACTTCCAAATCTGAATATCACAGTCATAATTCAAATTCATAATATTCCAATTCAAAATTGATTGAGCATATATTACATATGAGATATTGTGCTTTCTATTGTGGAGCTAAACAAAAAAAAAGTCATTTTCCCTACACTTGGCGTTTTTATAGATTGGTAGAACAAAAACAATGTGTATCACAAAGCAGATTGTGATAAATGCCATGAAAGAGTATCCAATAAAATGAGTTAAGAAAAAGGTGAGAGAGTTTTCTAGAATGACCTGTGATAATTGTAAAAATTAAATTATTTTCAGTAAATTGTATTTACTAAGGCAAGATATAATGATTAGATATTTTAGGAGTTCTATAACAAAAAAGGATATATTTTAAAAGATTTTCTTTTTACCTTACATTATTCAGAAAACTAAATTACCAGAACACCTAATTCTCCCAACTTCTAGCTAATTAAAGCTTTACTTCAAAGGGCATGGGATAATATTTTCTCCATCATTAAGCTTAGTTTTATTCTTAATTTCATCTCATTATGTATAGCAATATGAGTTAATGATATCCTTTATAATTATTTTTGTTCATTTAGATAAATTAAAAGTACTTTCAAATACTTTGTCATATCCTTTTATATAAAATATAAAACTGTAAGTGCCATATAATTGGATTATTAATTTTTCACAATATTACTTTGCCTAAACATATTGTCCAACTTAGGGGAGAAATTTTCATCTATCAATTTTTTGCAAGTTCACATAACAAAATGAGAATATTGTGACTGTGGAATGACTCCATTTAATTTTCAATTAAAATTTTCATTTTGAGTGTGTGTATATTTCGAGAGAGAAAACTCTGAGTATATAAGTATTCTTTTTGAAAATAAATAAATTCCTGATGTGGTAATGAACATAACAGCTAAAACATTAGTAGGAAAAACAAAAATATGCATTATTCTGAGAAAAAGTGCTGTAACTTCTCTTTTCAGTAAGAAATGCTAATTATCACATAAAATTTCACATTATTGGGACATTGGTTTAAAAAGGGAGTCCTTGATTGTAAAATTTCCTCAGAGTATGGAGGTCTAACAACAGAATATTTCCAAGTCTAAAATTATTTTTAAAAGAATAGAATTTTCAGAAATCACCAACTCTTCAGTGGCTTAAATATTTCCTAGATCATTTTGTCAGAAAATGTCAAGTACTCAGATCATTTCTTTCATGATCTGGGATGTAAACTAATAATTTCAGAATATTAAGAGAAATATATGGAAAATTTCTGTTATTCCCTAAAATAAGTTTCAAATTCCAAGTGAATCATCTTTTTCCAGTTATCCTCATTATGTAAGAGAAATATTGCCCAATCTCTAGTTTAAATACTTTTCTGCTTTGTGAAGGTGATAGGACCAAAAAGGCTTATGTTATAGCGTTGATTTTATTTTTTTCCAATAATACTCTTGAATCACTACATGAATATTATAGATTCTTTGTCCTTGTTAAAGAGACCATAGCTAGAGTACTTCTCTTTAAGCTTATAATAGGTGACTGTTGGTAGCATGTATAATTTTTATGACTTCAGACAGAAATTAGTGTCCATCACTAGCAGAAGACAATTTCTATAGGTAACGCATAATTCTCATCAGAGAGGAACATACTTAATTGAATGTAATGTGAAGAGAAAAGGGCTACATTTAAATATAGCTTTCTGTTTCAGATGCTTCATTTAAATGCTAGTGAACTTTTATAGCTTTTTATTTATTATTTCTGCTCTTGTGTAAATTGATACCTTTAGGAAAAATTCCTCACTTGCAAGGAAGTGCCAGCAAACTACAGCCATCAAGTGAGTGAAGGCTAACTTTAGTGGTCAGCCAGATTGTCTGAGGAGCATTTCTGTGTATGCCTACGTAGGTCATAGAATTGTGACCTTAGGGTCTGTATCTGGCTTCTGGTCCTTTCCTCAAAGCATCCCCCGTGGTCTATTTGCTGACCACCAGGACTCAGGCAGCTTCGCGCACCATGCCTTTAGCTGTGATGTCTCTTCCACGGAGGCTGCTGACATAGAATGGACTCTGAAACCTGAGTTAAACTAAACTTTCCCCCTTAGATATGTGGACATTGGGGATTTGCAGCAACAACTGGAAACCTGACTACTAGAAAGCTAAATCTGGCCTGTGATCTATTTTTATAAATAATGTTGTTTTTCTAACTCAGTCATCCTCATTAGTTTATTATTGCCTTTGGTTGCTTTCCTGATATCATAGTAGTAGCAACAGAGACCACATTTTTCACAGAGCCTAAGATATTACAATCTAGTCCTTCACAGAAAGCTTTCTGACATTTGTCCCATAAATAATACATCTACCTTTAAAATACATGTAGGAAACCTGTGTAAATTATTCTTAGTGTATATAAAATTAATACATGTAATGATGACAATAATAAAGTTTTGTATATACCTAGAGATGGTCAATACAAAGACACTAAATCACTATACAATTTATAAAATTGTGGGGCATAGTATTACTAGTGAAAGAACTACTTCTTTCTATTGTTGATTAATGAATGGTACTCTCAAAAGCAGTATGGAATTATGAACTCTTTATTTCAAAACTTTTTAAGTATTTTTAAATATCTGAGGAAATAAATGGATGGCCAAGGAAAGCCCTGTTCGTGGATTATTTTACAGAAGTGGGTCATCCATAGGAAAAAACACTTTCATAGGATAATTGCATGCCTTATATATTTCTCCACATGCAGACCATTTGTGGAGAAAGACACACGTACTGGTAAGAGAGATCAGTTTCTCAAATGATTCACCAATGTGACATGAATTACATTAGTCACCAAAGAGCATGGAACAATATCTTTCACAAAGAAGGGATAGCAGCAGGAAAGCCAAAAAAAAAAATATTGACTAAAAATTATTCTCTTCTTAGTCTACTGGAATCCACTTGGTGAATGTTAACCTTTTCTTCCATTCTGAAGAAAAGACTAATTTGATTTTTGAGGGAGAAAGTTTTATTACCCATATATAATGCTCTCATTCCATTTAAAAAGTATATATAAAATTATCATAAAAGATCTTTTTTTTTTCATTATCTGGAATTTGTATTTATATTAATTAAAAACCTATTTCTTCCACTTTGGAGTAAAGTTTACCATTTATTCACTGGTATATACAGTAAGTGCTTGATAAATGTTCACTGATCATTTAATAAACATTTCTTTAAAAAACATTTCTAAATGTACATTTAACTTTTTATAAGCCTACTAGCATGTAGCATGGTTCTAGCAGAGCAAAGGGCACTCTATTAAACTGAAATGCAACTTCACTGGTATGTTTACAAGTTCTTAATTTATTTAGAAAATAACTGACCCCATGGTGGGGATTCTACTTCCAAAAAGTGTTTAATCTTACACATAGGGACAAATAGAAGCACTAGCTTCTTTGAGCTTAAAAAATGTATGATAATCAATAACTCTGAGATTCTGGGCCTCATGGCCTTCAATTTTCCTCATTAAATGGACAAATGGGTAGATCATTTGTGTTCCACTTGCAATGGAGTCATGTGGAAACTTTATTTTATTTTATTTTATTTTATTTTATTTTATTTTATTTTATTTTATTGAGGCAAGGTCTCACAATGTACTTCAAGGTGACCCCAAACTCACCATGTAGGCCAGACTAGCCTTGAACTCCAGGTGATCTTACTTTCTCTGCATCCTGAATGCTGGGATTACAGGCATGTGCCATGCCCAGCATTGTGGAAGCTTTGTAACTAAACCAAAGAGAGGAATTGAGTTTGAGTATAAAAATCACCATCCTCACAGTAAAAAATATTTTGAGAAAATAATCTGCTGACTATGAAGTATAGAATAAAGTTAGCAAAATTGTTATTTTAAAAATAAGAACTAATTTACTAGGCTAATAGTGAATAGATACATGTGATATTTAAAAGACATTTTTGAAATTATGAAAAAATACATGATATACATTTAATCAATTAGGTTTCTTAGCTTGCAAGCAGTAGGAACTGCATTCTATTAATTTAAGAGAAAGGAAATTGATTGGACAGTCATTTCCAGACAGTCATTTCCCATGATAAATGACAAAGACTGAGGACAGGGTGTGGAAAACAGAATCCTGCAGCTCCGGAGTGCCAGAAGCAGCCACTCAGGACCGGTCTCAGTCTCGGACAGGTTATTCAGTGCTGCAGCTGGGAAAATCAGCTGTATTCTAAAAGTTTCTGTTAGCTCTTGCATCCCATCGTGCTTCAGAGTAACCTTATCTCTCTCTCACATGAAACTTTCTAAAGGCTACGAGACAGAGAGACAGAGCCAGGTGATACATCAACAGTGAAATTTTTTCTGTCAGGTACCTTAGCTATGCAGCCTTGATTGGAATTCTAAACACAAGGTGATGTATCACACCACTAATTGACTGTGATGTGACAAAGATTATCATTATCTGACTCCTTGTTTGGTGGGGAAAGGAAGTCTTCATGTTAGTCCATTATATATTTTCAATTTAGCCACTGCCATTTTGGGGGTCTGTTATACTTTTCCTTCATGTCTAATAACACTTTCCATATTAAAAATTGCTTATATTTCAAAAAATGCATAATAGATGAATGTGTTACTTTCATAACTGGGAGTCTACAAGTAGGCAGAAATGAATCCAGCAATTTAAAAGTAATAGTAAAGGTCTTAATTTTTCTCTTGATCATTCCCATGTTCTGGCCTTACTTTCATACTGTCACCTCCTAACAACTCCAGACTTCCCAACTGTGGTAGTAAAGTTTCTGCTGAAGTTCCTTTACATACTATCAAGAAAAAGAAAGGTATTTTTTTGGTAAACTCTCCCAAGGGCTTTGGGATGACGCTTGGCTTCTGAAAGACATTTTACATCACGTAATTTCATTGGCCCTGAATGGCATATCTACTATGAACTGAGTTCTGGTGACAGATGGACTGCACTGATGGGGTTAGGTCATTAAGGGTCAGATGAAGACAAGCACAGTTCCATATGCAACATCTTGAGTGAGGATACAGGCCCTCAGCAAAATATGAATGTATCTTCCTAAAAGAGGAGGAGTGAACAAAAGAAAGAATAACAATTGTCTATTATGTACGAATCGAGAGACTACTACTATTCATACTGGTCTCACAAAAAATAATATTCTTTTACAATGAGAGCTGTATTTGGTTCTGTAAAGGAGCAGGAGACTACTTTATCTTATGTAACTTCATATTTGGTCTCAGAAGAACTGCAAACTTAGCTTACTTCTAATAATTTTTAACATGAATTACATAGTAATTTCTTCTCTTGGAAAAGAACTGTGAAAATTAACCTATTTCACATGAGACACTACAGCAGTGATTTTGGGTCCCTGATGATATGACATCCACTAGATTCAGATCAGTGATTCAGAATTCAAAGGTTCTGTCCTGAATTGTCCAACTTTTTAAATTTCCTATACCAACAATTTATTTAAGCCTTTCTCTTTTAAATACAGTTAAGGAAAGCTAACTCCTGCCTTACTTGTTCATCCTTGTTTTTCTCCCACTTACTGTAAATTTCTTAAAGATGAATAATAAAAAAAAATAAAAATAGCATGCATGTCTGTGACTACTCTATTCCAATTAGAATGTACACTTAACTAATCTACATAAACAAATATAAAATGGGTGCTTGATTTCCATCATTTTGTTCTAACTATAATCCATTCTTTGAGATCATAGGCATTAAATCATTTATATAATAAAATTAAAGAATCAAAATACTCTCCAAATGTATTTAAAAATAATTCTGTTGTCCTTTTAAGTTACTTTCATTATACTTGAATTTTTAGTCAAAGATTCCTTTAAAAATAGAATCACTTTAATCAATACATATTTTTAAATTCTTCATCAATGATATATGAGCTTTTATTTTACTTCTAAATATTTAGGAAAATCCTAATTGATCAATTTCCATCAAGTACTGTCATGAAGAAATTCATTAGTTTTTTAGTCTCATAATAATAATAGATCTTCTGATTACAAATTCAGTCTGGTCCTTCATTAGATACCCTTTTTATAGACAATTTCACAATTATATGGCTAAGTGACCCAAGTCTTTCCAATCAAGCAGGGAATGTCCTGGTAGGAAGTTTAGTCTAAGTATAAAACTGTTTTCATAAAATTTATGTTCTATTAAATCTTTTTCCAATAATTTATCAGTAAAACATATAATTTAGTGAAACAGACAAATGGAGTGATAGAAGCAGAGTCAACAAGTAGATTGTGTAGAACATTATACCACGGTACACCAAGCACCATGGTAGTACAGAGTAAGGGATCTGGCCATGGTTGAGTGTGTCAGGAAAGCAAATCAATGAGGTATATAAGGTAGTTCTCAGGGTGAAAGATACTCACCAAAGCACAATGAGGAAACAGGAGAGCAGTAGGAGAATGGGTCAGATAAGATCAGGTTCGGTAGGCCTTTTAAGCCAAGATGAGGAAAGACTTCACCTTTCATGTAAGTGAAGTGAGAAGCAGAATGCAATGTCATCTGTCTAAAGATTTTAAGGATCACTCTGGCCAGATGCTAACAATGAGGTGACCGGAATGAAAGCAGGGCAAGCATTAGAAATTTCTGAGATAGGCTTGGAATGTAAATGAAGGCAGGGAAGGTGATGATGTATATATTCTAATTCTGATAAATATTGATGGTAGAGCCAATGAGACTGATGTGGGATAAAGGGAATAGTAAAGCATGACTCTACAGCTTTTGGTGTAAATAAACAATTGAGAGTTAAGATATCTGAGGCCAGCAGAGATTCATGCTGGGACATGAATAAAAAGTTTGTGTAGACATTTGTGTCATGTTAGTCATATCATTTCTAAATCTGTTCCCAGTAAAAATTTTGCTGCATTTGACAGTTTTAATTTTATGGTATTTTTGACAGTAAACAAGGGCTCTCTTTCTGACAAACCTTTTAGGAACTATAACTTGGGAGTTCTATAGCATAATTTCATATAAAGTCTGAATACTGCCAAAAAACAGAAGTCAGAAATATGAAAATGGGCAATGAAATCAACATCCTACTTACCACTCAAGAAGCCAATAGTGATGAGAACATAGGTCTTGGCCTGTGGACTGGAGTAAATTTTGTAGAAGTAGAAAATACATGGTTAATGGGTCTGAGAGAAGCTTCTCCAGCAAGGAAGGGACTGGGGGAGACTAAGATTCTCACGGTCTCTTCTGATAAGTAGGATAACATTAATATGCTTTCCCCATTTGATTGTACAACAGTTTGATATGACCTGGTCTTGTTGAGAAAAAAAAAAAGTTTTTAGCTTTTTTCAATTTCTAAACTTTTTTAGTTGTCATCTCTTTATCTTCCCACAACTGTCTAAGTAGGTAAGAGTTGTCTCAGTCAGTCTGCAGTGCTATAACAAAATACCACATGCCGGGTAATTTGAGCAAGAGATACTTAATGTTTCACGGCTTTGTAGTCTAGAAGAGTAACATTCAGGTGCCAGCACTACTTGTTTCTTGTTGAAGGTCATCACTTTGTTTTACAGTTGTATACTCATGGTATCCTCACACATGGAAGAGGGAGAGGGAGAGAGAGAGAGAGAGAAAGAGAGAGAGAGAGAGAGAGAGAGAGAGAGAGAGAGAGAGAGAGAGAGGCAGACAGGCAGACAGTTGGAATCTGTATTTCAACTTAAAACTACATAGAACATTAACAGTTTTTTTAAAATCTTACCTATACAGCCACGCTTCTTACATTTTTGCTCCATGTGACAATAAGCAAAGAAAAAGTGATTAATTTATGGTGCTAGGTAATGTTGGCCATTACAATTTGGTACTGATAATGTAGTAGTTAACTATACTTATCATCAGTTCTTCTCTCATTTAGCTCTATTCTAATCAAAATCAAATCAATCTCATACATAATTGTGCACATATATATTTGTGAAAGTGACTTACATCACTGTATATTTGTATTTATTCAGTACATCACAAAATACATTGCTACTATAGATTGCAACAAATGTTTTTGACATAATGAAAAAAATAGGTTATTTCCTTTACTAATAAAACTGAAATGACTTATGTTCTTTTGTTAGAATAAATAGCAGTAGTAATACACTACATAGCGTCCTTAATTTAGATCATGCAATATCAGTAGCATTTTAACTGCAAAGACATGTTTTGTAACAGTTTAAAAATGTGTCTTATAAATCTGATTTATGTTACTTGCATAGTATTTGCAAATAGTTAAATCTTGAAGAAGAATTTTCAAAAATATGAATTTTCAGTGATCAAAAAGTGTTGATTATTACAATGTTGCTCAAATGAACTGAACTGCTTTTGTAAATACGTATACTTTATAAATGTAACTGAATTTTTAAAATAGGTTTCCCTGACAGGTAAACATTTTAAAGAACAGGAAACATTTTACTTTTTTAATACTTCTTTACCTTACTCATAGAAAAGAACAATTATTTGTATGGTTTTTGTCTTTTGATTTTAGCCCCTGCTCAAATGAAGTATTTGGCTTGAAATGATCCTTTTGCTTCCGAGTGACTTTGCTCTTCTGTGTATCTTTTTGACTAAGAGAGCCAGTTTGCCACACTTTTATGTTTCTAACTTCTTTAAAAGTGTAAGATGGGTTTGATTATAATTTACATATCTGTCAGTCCTGTCTTTCTCTTTATTAATAACTCTGTAATAAAAACAAAACCAACCAAAACAGCAACAAAACTGAGTGCACCTTCCTGTATCTGAAATGTCAAGCTTGTAGAGTTTAAAAGACAAAAATAAAATGATTGCTAATATATAACTACACTTTTATTATGTAGTCTGTCGTGCACATGCTCAGTAAATACTTGTTTTCCTTTCTATTCATAGAAAATCATTTGCAATCTCTTCATAACTCAAAGTTGAGACTTTTTTTTACAGTAACCTAAGAATATACTAATTATTTCTTCCACAAAACCATAGCCCATTGCTCTCAACATAGAACACATGAATTTGAATTAAGGTTAACTGGCAACTATATCTGAAACATGAAAGTCATTTCTTTGAATGACTATAAAAATCAAATAGTCCTATAGTACACTCCCTAGGGATGCCCAAGTTGAGATTAAATACATCTATGAAACAAAATTTCAAAATAAAATGTTTAAAGTATGGCAACTTTTAAAATTTTGGATTGGAAGTCACATTAAGTACAACTACTTGATTACCAAATATCCTGAAAGTAATAAAAATGAAATAGAAAAATATACCAGAAAAGATTAATAAAGGATCCTAGAAACAGAAGGTTTAAGAGAAAAAGTAAACAGTAGTTAAAGAAAAAGAATCAATTGTCATTAAATCTGTCTAATGCCTGGGACATAATTCATTATGTGAATGGCACCTGAAGAATAAATCACTATCATTTTTCAACACTTCTCCATAAACTATATTTACATAGCTTCATTAGGCTCAGAGGCCATTATTGAGGTACAAAAGGTAAAGATATATACTACATGTTGCACAGCAACTTATAAATATTTTGTAAAACTAGTATCATTCCCAAGTTAGGTCTACTTATCAAGTAATGATTTTACACATTTTTGAAATTCAAACACCTTGTTTAGGTACATTTATTTTAAGAAACAATGTCTAGTTCTATAGACTCAACCAACAGTATATTTCTGTCCAAAAATACTACTGAAATAAGCAGAGAAGCTTACACATAAAATTTAATTCACTACATCTAGTAAAATGCTTAGGGAAGTTTCACAATGCATAGAGAATAAGTAAACTAAAAGGTGTGAATCTCAAAAAATATGTTAAATCTTTACTTATCATGTCCTCATAAATTCTCCTGATCTGAAAATACCCAGAAAATTCACAAGTATGACCTAACTATATTGTTTATTTTATAAATTAAAGAGGATTAAAAATCTCAAATAAAACTAGTAGGTGAGTGAAAACATAAACATTAATAAGTTGTTTTTAATGAATCAATGAGTCTATATGAACAGGCATCTTTTTAAAACATGCATAAACTGTAAACATGATGAAGAGATCTGTTGAAAAAATATTTCAGAACACACCCATATGACAACTTACATAGCATTCTAAAAAATGCCCTTAAAGGAAAAGGGAGTTGACAGTTGCATTGCTCTAATAAATGCTTTTAAACATACTGACAGATTAAAAGACCATACTATAGATCACAGCCTTCTTTGCTAACTGCACAGATTTCCTTAGTTACTTAAAAGCTTTCTACCAAATAAATTCTGTCCGGAGTCTATGCTTACATATTCGAAGATAACAATTTTTGTGATTTTGTTTTTTAAGATACATTGGATGACTAGAAATTTAATACTGAATAGCAGCCTCTTGAAAAATTCAGATTTAAGGAGTCTCTTTGCAAAGTGAAGAATTCACTGAATATGAAATTACAGTAATTTTAGTAGACCTCAAATCTGATGATTACTTTAACATTCATGCTGAGATTTTCTTGATGTTGACTAATGTTGGCTAATATGTGTCCTTTAGATAAGTGTATTTTAGATTCTCTAATTTCTTTATTGAAAACTGAATTACCTTTAAGATTTTTCCTAACAGAATTTTATGCTTAACTTCAATGCTGTCATAATAGGAGGCTTTCTGTAAGAGATTAAACTTTTTGAAGACAATTTTTTAAGGATTTATATCACACATAGGAATATCAAATTTTATATATGATGGAACGAGTCTGGACATAAATATTGAGTTTTTACCTGCTAAATCAGCTCTAAGTCTGTATCAATGAAATAGTAAATTATATGTTCTTGTGTCTGGATTCTTTTTCAGTAATAATGTTTTGAGATTTATCTATGATGTTGTGTTTGTCAACAGATTATTCATTTTTAATGCTAGGTAGTAATACATTGTAAAAGTTTACCATAATTTACTCCTGTTGATAGATACTCAGGTTATCTTCCATTTGGGCTATTATGAATATAACTGACATGACCATGTTCATACAGATCTTCTAACAGACACATTTCCATGCCTTTTTGAAAAAATATCCAGATTTGAGATTTCTGAGTAATATGGATGATAGATATTATTTTTATTAAAAAATCACTAAATCATGTTTAAAGTGACAGGACCATTTTACACCATCACCATCGTGTGAAGTATGAAAGATCTAGTTGCTCCAAATATCTATCACTATATGGTATTAACAGTCTTTGTAATTTTATACATTATGTGAAAATATAAAAATCAAAATTTAAAATTATATCAATTACTATTTAATCATTAAATACCCATTACAAATTTGCTCCAGCCCTGCATATTCTCAAAGTCATCTCTCCAAGACTACTCCTAGATTGTGCCAGGAAGATGAGCTGCAAGCCCTTGAAATATTATTTCTGGCAAGAAAATATAAGTATTCCTGATTTTGGGGTCACAAACTACCAGTTCATTCTAACAACATGGATTAGGCTGAACTTCACAGTGACAGGTGACTTCTTATTTTGTAGCTTGAGTGTATCTTATTTTATTTGTGACCACTTGCAATGATTTCTGCTATCCAGTCTTGTCCCTGTTTTTCTGAACTGCAGATTTCTTACTTTCTTTCTGCCTTATCTGAGCCTTCAACAGCTGCTGCTTTGCGTTTGGAGAATCTGGATAGGTATCTCTCAGCCTATCTGTGATGTCTCCATAGATCCAGAAACCATTGTCTTGTACTGGGAAAGAAAATGCTGAGTAGCTTCAGGGGATTTTTCTCAGTTATTCTTCTTTGTCTGCAATCACTGACTGTTCTGTGTGCTCAGTAACCATATCTTTATTATTTAATAAAATATGTTATTTAATATATAATAAATAATAATGTGATAATGAGAAAAAATAAGCCTCTAAACGTGGATACAAATTGTTAGGATGACATTTCAGACTTCAAAAGTTAGAATAAGAAATTTCCCAATAAGAAGGCAATTTTGAGAAAAGATCTGAGAGAAGGATACTATTTCAAATATATGACACATTACAGATAGAAAGATGGATAATAGACCACTATAACTTCAGGCATTAGAGAATACAACTAGACTCATGCAAATACAGATTAAATAATAACAGGGATGCTATTGTATTTGATTTATCATCTTTGAAAACCATTATAAAAATGTTATAAAAGATGTGAAACTAGAAACTACTATTCTTTGACTCAGAAATCTCATATTTTGGAATTTATTCTAAGAAGGTATGAAAAATTCAGTTAAACTACTACTCATTAGAAATGTAATCCACGGACTCCAGTGTACTGGTTAATCTTACTTGTCAATGTAACTATATTGTGACACTCCTTAAAACATGACTGCATCATGTGGATGTAGACCAATTCAGATATTTATAGTTAAATGTGCTAAATGTCAGCAGATGGGTCCGTTGGAGGAGGTGGGTCTCTGGTCATCTCTTGCTGCTCTTACACTTTGTTCTGCTTTGCAAATGCAGGAAGTAAGCAGCTTTTCTCTAAGAGGCCCTTCTATCATGATGTCCTTGCCTTTGGTGTCAACAGACTACAGACTGAAAGCTCTGAAATAACGATCCAGATAAACCATTTCTTCTTTTAAGTTGTGTATGTCAAGAATTTTCTCCTTGCAACAGGAAAGCTGATTATACCACCTAATATGTAGTCTTACAATGATAGATGGATGTTTTGTGGGTGTATCCTCTTCCAGAATGTTCCCTTCTGAAGGGGAAAAAAAAGACTCCTTTTTCTTAGAGAATGCTACCTTAGAGTGTCAGATGCCCTCACCCTTACATTTCTGACTACATTATTAGACTTAACAGTACATGTGAAATCAAAAGTATGACAGACACTTTGAGAGCTTAGGGTGTGACAGGTCTGTGTTCTGTCAGCTGTTTATCCAGATGCCTGGTACTCAGGAGATTTAAGGCCTCTTCACCAATGCATGCACACTGGACCTGTGGTACAATAGCCAAGTTACCTTCTCCTAAACCAGTCACATAAATGTATGCCTCAAGCTTTAATTAGACTTTTTTTTCCACAGAGGCTGACTTCCATTTCAATGGAGCAATTGGACTCTAATAATTTGGACCTCACTCAACTATGTGTTTAATGTGCCTTGTCTATTGAGTGGTTTCTTTCCCATGTGATTTGTTCACTGCATTCTTTCCCCCTGCAAGCCCTGTGAACTTAAGAAATTTTATTTGTGTGGCAATAGACTGTGTGATTTGTAAATTCATACTTTAGTCATCTTCTTGTTTCCACCATATGAAACACAACTTTGCAACACGCTAAGTCTGAAGCTTCCAGCAATTGTGCTCACCTGCCAGAGATGAAGAAGGTAAAACAAAGGCTGAGCCTGTTCGTCTTAGGTGTTTGCTATTATAGAACTATCATGGAGGAAATGTATCTGTGAGATGTGGTACCAAGCTTGTGAGTTTCAAGAGGCAGAATACGGTTCATTCCATTTCCCTGGGTGCCATGGTTGAGACAATATGGTTCAAAAGCCAGTAACCGTGATAGTGGCTTTAAGCTCAAAATATCTTCACAGAATTCTGTGATGGTGGCATTTATAATATTAGCTTTTGACCCTAAAGTTTTCTAATTCAAAAATGGCAATGGTTTGCATATATAATAGCATTGTTAACAATAAAAAGCTTTGAGATGTATGTAAATGATAAAGATAATTGTTTAAGGTGTTACAGCTGTATGTGTATGAATATATATTCATAATTGAATTATTATGTATTATATGTATTCATAATTGAATTGAAAGTTTTTCTATTTTGAAAAATCATACCTACAGATCTGTAAGAATATTACCATGAGTCCCCATTGGTTTTTAATATATACTTCATCAATCTTCCAAGAATACACTTTTAAATGATGAAGCATTTATAGTCTATTAAAAAGAAAAAAACTGCAGCTTACATTTCCCTTTTTATGACAAAACACAAAGAAAAATGTTCTCAAAGATTATCTCTGAATAGTAGAATTACAAGTAATCAATTATGCTTTTCTTTTGCTCATAGGTTTATAATTTTTCTACAAAGAGTGCAAAGAAATAATACAAGAAACAAATGATAGTTCTCAGGGAACTGTTTTGTAATATAGAAGTTATTTTATTTAAATTCTAATTTTAAGATAAAATTAAAATGTCAGTCATACTTGTCAATCTTTACCAAACTAGAGTAACATCCCACCTCATTTAGGGATTATTCAATAACTGATTATTTTGCTAATCTATGGTTACCTACTGAATGTTACTGAAACTTGCTTAAAATTTCAGAATATTGTCTATATAAAACTAGAAAAAATGCTATTTTATTTCATGGCTCACTGAACTTCACATAAAATGTAGTTGACAAATACCTTCCATTTAGTTTCAAAATTTTCAAAGTAAGTAATTCTAGATTACTTGAAACAAAAAAAGGGTGCTGTGGAGTAAGGTGACTCTTTGATGCTGTGACTCTAAAATAGATTTTTCTCTATAAACCTCCCTAGTCTGATGTCTATTTCAATCTTAGCTACTACTATCTTAATATTTTCCTGAGTTATCATTGATTAGTACAGATGTTACAGCTGCTTCATGGGGAGATGGTTAACATGGATAAATCTCTACACTTAACCACCATGTTTATATTGTTATACAGCCTCAGAGAAGAGCTGTAAACACCAATGCTCAATGTAAAATGTACATAGTCCCATCCAGTTCACAAACTGTTATTATATATAGATTATAGATTTAGAGACAAAATTTGTAAAGGCATGATATAGAAAAGTGATAAATCAGAAAGCTGTTAGCCCAATAATGAACAGACCCTAAGAACAGATTACAGGTTCTGTTGAACATTACACAAACTAAACAAACAAATAAGCAAATGCAAATTAATAAAATATGAATTCATGACTGAATTGCCATATAAATAAATATTAGCTAAAGCATTCATCCATGAAAATGTTTAATGTCTCCTCACAACACATACACATTGTTTGAACAGTTAATACTTCTTTATTATTTATTATTAAGACTTCTTCCAGAGAACTGAATTGAAATTGCTTCTCTCTACCTTAGAGACATAGGAAAAACTACTATCATGGCCTTGAGAAGGATTTTTTTTTCTGGGTTAAAATAATTTAATGTTGCTCTGTTCAATTTCTTTTATCCTCTTCACATTAATATTATAATTTTGCAGCTAAAAATTTTAGATAGTACTAGCAACTACAGAGGGATTAGTTCCATGTGGTAGTACACTTAAGGCTATAACTTTGCATGTGAAATTCCAGATCAAAGGGACAGAATAATCAATGCCTTCGAGTTTTATCAGCAGTATATATTGAGTTGCATGTCTGAAAAAGTGGATTTGCATTGAGAAATGTTAAGTTGTAGATTTTGTCATTTGGAAAAAATTATTTGCAAAGTGAAGGTATTGGACATTTGCTTCTGTTCTTGTTAAGTTTCCAACATAAATGTGCAATTGAGTTAGTTTATGGACATTTTTACAAGATACCTGAAGCAAAATACTCCAGTACAAACCAACTTGGAGAAACATATGTGTTCTATTTACATATAGAATTTTATGTTTCATAGCATCATATTTATGGCTCTATTTTGTATACCTTTCACAACCCATTCTGAGAAAAACAGGTTTAAAACAAGTTTATTTGTATATTTATTTGTTTAGTCATTCATTTGATATTGTTCATGATGTCTTTTTGCTTCAGTACATTAAATTATTGTGTTAAAGAACCAAACTGAGCACATCATCCAAATACAAAAGTCCTTGATAAAGACACCACTGAAAGAAGTCAACAATAACTAAGGTACATGATTGATTCAAATACATGGCAACAGGAACTAAAATTATTTTAGTAGTTCCATTTTAAAGGGTTGCTTTTATTTGTCTCTTTTAATGAAGAAGCAGCATGGAAGCCATGCAGCCTCCTGTGTACCAGTGTGGGCCCTACTGGCTGAGAAGCAGACTCTGGAAGAGGCCCTGTTGGCCAGGGAGAAACAGTAAAGAAGCCGCCTCCTCCTCCCACTTCCCCCACACCTATTAGCAAGAGGATGTGACCTAGGCTGAGATGGTAACTAAAGTAACTGAAATAGGGAAGTAACCTGACATTTATGTTGTTTGACTGACTTTGCAGGCTTGAGGCCAGCAGACAGGGTAACTATTTAGAGGATAACAACATATAATATAGTAACAATTGTGGATTTCCTACTGTCCCATTATTTTTGTTGTTGTTGTTTCATTTTACTGTTGTTTTACTTCCTTTAAAATAAAAAAAAATGCTCCAAAACTATTATATGGTACAAGAGCAAAACATCACTGATGGCATGAATTGTAGGTGTTTAAAACCCTAGGAACATAAGACAAGGACCAGCAAATGCATCCTTTATTTTTGTTCTGTAAATTTGTGCTTTAGCAGTAGAGTAGCCAGCTGTGTGTCTCAGCACCTTTCTCTGAGTAATACAGGAAGTAAACTATGCGTTTATTCACTCAGCATGCTGCACAGCAAGGTGTGTGTGTGTGTGTGTGTGTGTGTGCGCCCGCGCACGCAAAATGACAATGCTCCGAGTAACTGGTTTTGCCTATGTTTACCTGTGCATCATAGAGAGTCCACTAGGGGCACACCATTAAAGGACTTGCTAAAAAACACTTTATTTTGATTTTCCTGGCAGACGTACTTCACTTAAGTACAATTACATATGAAAAAAGCAGATTTGCAAATTTTGAAAGAGGTCATAAGTGAAACATTAGATTATGTATGCATGGAAGATAAAGATGATCCATTATAAAATGGATGCTTTTATATAAAATGCATGCTTTTATAGAAGAAGAATCTTGTAGGTATATGATGATGATGATGATGATGATGATGATGATGATGGTTTTGATGTTGGCCATGTAAGCCAAAGTTCCTGTGACAATGAAATGGAGCAAGAATTGTCTGATATAATTACAGGGAATATAGACTTCTTTGATTCAGATGATGAAAAAAACAGAAATGTGATTGCATATTTGATTAGTTAGAATGTTGCAAAATGGCTATGCAATCAAATGGAATGATCCATTGCTAGAACTAGGTCTGAAAATATAGTGAGGATTTCGGCAGGGGTGAAACCTATTGTACAGAATGCCAATGCTGCTATTCAATGTTGGGAATTGTAAGAGACAAAATGTTACAAGAACCTGTGAAATACACAAATCTGAAATCCAGGTAAAATGTTCTCTATGCAACAAAAGCCATATTCAAAAAAATATTAATTATGTAACCTCACTAATTGAAAAAAAATATTAATTATGTAACCTCACTAATTGAAAACAAGTATTCATAGGTCTGCTGTACTTAGCAAGGATTTCTTATCATAACTGCAGGAATGTAAAAATCTCATTGAAAAGTCATAGGTGAAAATATGGCATAAAAATGCAAGCCCTTGTAGATGCAAAGACTTATTATGATTTGAATTTAGACATTTATACTGGAATTCAGCCTTCAGGTCCTTATCATATAATAATTAACCAAAATGATGTGGTGAACAAACTAATATTTGACAATTGGTTTAAAAGTTTCCAACTGATGTTACATTTTTCAACAGAGCACAAGTTGATCAATGCAGGAACTTTATGTAAGAACAAAGCAGAAATTTTGAATGAAATACTGCAATTTCAAAACAGAGAATTGTATAGTACAATATTTGGATTTCAGAAAGATGTAACATTGGCCTCCGATACAGCAAAGAAAAAACAAACCGGTACTGCTGATGTCAACATTTGACCATCATGGAAATACGCATAGGGAGAACTCCACAAAATGGAACCCTAAGACAGAAACATTCTGCCACAAAACCAAAGCTGGAGTAGACATTGTTGATGAGTTATGCAGCAACTATTATGCCATTCAAAACACAAAGCATTGGCCAATGGTTGTGTTTTACTTGATCCTAAACACATGTAGCATAAATAGTTGAAAGTTAACAAAGAAAAGAACAAGTGTAAAATATCACAGAGAAATTTTGAGGATTGAGACTGGAACTCATTAGAGATCATTTATAGAAGAGGAAAAACAAAATGTTTCTGCCCAGGCAACCATGCAAAAGTATTGTGGAGGACACTGGTGAGCTTATAGATGAACAGCATAAAACCAACAACAAAAGCAAAACCAAAAAGATGCCAGCTGTACCCTACCTGAAAAAACAGGATAACAAAACACAGAGGCCATCAATTCAAGCAATACTTCTGTACAGAATGTGCAATATTCATGTGTGAAGACTGTCTTGGTTATGACAGTTGAAGCAAGGCATATTTTGATGGTAGAATTCTATTGACATTTTTATTATACTTCATATAGGAATTTATTTCTGATCTTATCTTTTAGGTTTTGTAAGCAAGTAAACAGGTAATGTGAAAATGTTGATGTCTATTCTAAAGGCACAATACATATTAAAAATTTAGGAATTTATTTTATTGAAATTTTATGGCCCTGTTAATTACACACTGTATAAAAAAAACCCTCCTGAAAATACAGCAAAACCACGTAGGTATCAAGAAAGTCCTACAAAAAGTCCAGGAAAGCAAAACATGTCTGCTGACTGTGTAAGTGATTTGTGTGTATGAAACGTGCTGTTGGCAAGTGTGCAGACTAAGGCGTGACAACTGAAGGCAAGATTATTTGTTTTGTAAAGTGCTATTGGTATTTTCACTGTAGTTCACATAAGAATTTATTTCTGTGGTTCTTTTTTAGACAATACACCAAAAAAAGTCAATGTTAAAATTTTTTTCTTTTTCTGAATACTCAATAAATATCAGAACTCAATATTTTTGTGATTTTTCCTGTTAAATAATCATTGTTTAATATAATAAAACTCATAAGATAAAAATTATTAATCCATCAGTGGAAGTATTCTAGAAAAACGTGGGTCTGACAGACTCATGTTTTCATGCCATGAGTACAAAAGCAATGTGTTATGCTCCAGATTAACTAAAACCTGTGAGATTTGATTGCTATTCAGGTGATAAAGAGAACAATAATTCTTCAGAATAAGTTTCAATTTAAGTGTAAAAGTATTGTGAACTGTATCAATGATACAATAGGGAAAGGATTTTGCCTAATTAGACAACATTGTGATTTACTTCCTCTTCTGCATAAATGGCCATTATTCCAAATTCAGTAGAGGTCAAAGTCCAAAGTAACAATCAAAAAGGTACAGATAAAAAAGCACTTGAGCTAAAGCCATTTTAACAATTAATACTCATTGAGAGTTTATGAAAGATCTCAAGCTAAACTTCTTAATAACTCAAGTCATCTGCATTTCTTTTTGGCTATATAACCCAAATATTTAAATTAGGCTTTGAATAAAAATCTCACAAACACTTCTTTTGATATCTAGATTTAAATAAAAAGAGATTTACATATAGAAGATAGATAAACCTGACAATATAACTGCAATTTTAAATATAAGATTTTATTGAAAATGTAGAGTAAAGAAAGATTTTAAATCAATTTATTAGTTTTTATGGTCATTTCAGTTGACTTGTAGTAGAATCAGTAGAAGGAAAGAAGACAAATTAGTAAAACACACTGAAAAGTGTTAGAATTCATGATAAAAGTGAAGAGAATGTCTCTTATGATACACTGAAAAAAACATAAAAGAAAACACAAAACAAAATTTATGTAATTTTTAATGGAAGACAACTCAATGGAAGAATATTTTAAACCTGATTCTACTTTCATATTACACAGCAAGCTAAATAGAAATTATTTCAGTCTTTTATCAAGAGCAAATAGACAAAATGAAAATGTTAGTTTCCAGCTAGTTTATTTCTAACACAATATCTTCTATAATCTGCCATCTGTATTTTTAAAAAATACTAGTAGCATAGTGGTAAACTTCTGTAATTCCAACACTTGGGAGGCTGAGGCAGAAAGATTGCTGTGAGTTTGAGATTAGCCAGGGATACAAAGTGAGTTCAAGGCCATCCTGAACGACATAGAAAGTCCCTGCCTCAAAAACAAAACAAAACAAAACAAAAACACCTAGAGAAAAAATAAGTGAGTTGTAAGATCCAAAAGGTAAAACAAATGGAAAAAGTATCAGAACTGTGCCACAAATAAAACTATATAAAATCAAAATCGAACAAATAACATAGGTGTAAGGATTGTACTGTGGTTACCCTGAAATACATGGACAGTCACAGTGTCCAAAATAAGTAGAACATACAGATGTTCGTCTCACAGGATTTCACCTTTCCTATTCAGTAGCTATCTATTACTGCATGTGGATGTGATTCTTGACAGTACACACACAGAGTCTCTTACAGAAACATAAGAAATATCAGTACACATTTGTAAGCTCCTTATAGGACTGCATATTGTGTATTGTACAAAGTTCTCAGAAATTGGTCAGGTTGATACATACAGACGCTTTTTTCTGATGCCTCATATTAGTAGATTCAGTCTCATTAAAAACAAAAAACAATTTGCCCTACATTTCATTTCAAGGAAATATCAAATCATTTAGCACAGAGCTTGCTTCAAAAACTCTAGGCTATGACAAGTCATAATTTAGATATGATGACAACAAAACTTAGTTTTTTTATTATTCTAATGCATGTAAATACAAAGTCAGAAAAAAATTATTAATGAGTACCTATTACTTGTAAGTCAAGGCTTTCATTCTTAGATATGTGAACAAAGTACCTTCTAGGGTTACAGCATCTCAAATGTTTTTGTTTTATCCCCCTAAAAACAGTGGTAGTTGTTTTCATCCCCCTAAAAACAGGAGTGATGACAGCAGCTGCATAGCTCAGGATGCAGCCATGGAAGTCACACAGCAGACACATGATGACCTCTAGAAGAGGAAAGGAGCAGAGACTCCGTGGCACTCAATTTCAGGAGGAAACCAGAGAAACCAAAATGAACACTAGTGTGCACATCTGACTTGAAAGGAAACACTGATTGTTCAGTAAAAGAGCTTCTCTATATAATTGAAGTATTGAGATTTGAAAAAAAAATTTTTAAATTCCTTCAAGTTTCAGACATACTTTGTATCATTGTCATATAATACACATTTCTAAGTTAAACCAATCACATGATTTATTTTCTGTAAATTCCAGAACAGCATATATCACACTTACTTATTTTAGCTATTCATGTACATGTTAAATTCATGGTAAAATAATAAACTCCAGTCAATAGAGAATTCAATTTTTATCATGTGTCCTATAACAATTAGAGCAGTGTTGTACACAGTTTGGCTTCTCTGTGAAGATCTGTCATGTAAGTGAGCTCTGCAACAGGCCAGGAGTGTTCAGAAGTGGTATTTTAGTCCAGTTCTGTGCTTAGCATTCTAAAGAAATTAGATGATCTGAAATACATGTTTCCTATTTTCTGATAGCCCTGATTGTAAAAACTAAGTATGAAATTAAAAAATCTTACAAAACTTGAATATATACTTCACAGTGTTTAAAAGTTATTTTTAATACTGTCTATCCCCTGCATACTTTACAGTATTGGTGTAGTTGTTTGTCTTTCATGAGATTTACCAGCTTCAGGCAGGTGCTGAAAATCAACCTGTTGGTACAATATGGCTAGATTGACTGCTTTCATATGTACAAATACTGCAGGCTCTCCCAAAATAACCTCTTAGAAATTTCATCATTATTTACTTCAGACTTACAAAGCACTAACATATCAGTGATCAAATTCTGTTTTTCTAAAGGCAAAATCAATACTTTCTGTGATCTATGAAGGATGATTGTGAAAACTAAGAATGAAACAGCAATGTGGAAAGGCACATTTGTGTTTGTGTTACTTCCTAATGTTTGGAACTACTATTATTGGAGCAAACTTAGTCTTTAATTGAAAAGTTATTTTGCATGAAGGAAATTGTGCTTCATTAACTGAAGTCAATGAACTGTGTATTTTTTATTGTACATTTTAAGGATTCAGAGGAAATTCATTTTTAAGAGATAGTTCCTTTCCCTCAAGGAACTGTATATTGTAGAAGATCTTTTTCCCTACACATTCAAAGGAATTGAGTTCTCCACTTATCTCTGCAGACATCCTAGAATCCCTAATAGAGCAAAGGAAAAATTTATACATAGAATTTTTATATATTTGTGAATGAGAAAAAGATAATGTTCTTTATATTAATAACAAGTTAAATTAAATTGACTACTTTCTGTAATACAGTGATAGAATAATAAATACAGTTCAAAAAGATTTCCATAAAACAGTTTCTAAAGTGTGCTGTCACCATTAAAAGAGTGAAAATTCAGGCCACTAGGAAAAGACAGAGTAGGAAAATAATCATGATTTGTAACTGGCAAAAGAATTAAATTGAAAACATATTTTTTAAAAGCTTCAAAACATTGATAGTGAAAAAGCAAATACCTCTTTTTAAAAAAGGCAAGCTTACACAATCCTATATGAGGAGAGATGTCAAATGGTTAATGAGTACTTGAGTATATGAGAAGGTGCTCAATAATATTAATCATTGATGAAATTCAAGTTAGAACTTCAAAAGATGCTACCATGACAAGTGTTGATGGTGACACAGAGTAAACAGAATATTCATACACTGCTGGTGGGAGTGAGCATAATTGGTACAACAACTTTAAAAATTTCCTTCAGCCCTATCTACAAAAGTTAAATGTGACTGCATCATGAAAAATCAATCCAATTTCTTGAAAAATATTCAATAAAAATCAGTGCTCTTACAACTAAAACATAGAAATAAACACACTAGTTAAATCTATTATAGCTAAAAGCTAAAAACAATTAGCCAAATCCAAATGATCACCTTTCCTAGAGAGAAAATTAGGAAATTCTCTCCTGAATTCCCTATAATATCATCTAGGTGAGATTTTATCATTTAATTAAAAAGCCATTTTTTAAACATTTTATTGGGTTATGGACAAAACTTATTTTTATACAATTGACATATTTGTTTGCTATATGTAATGTGCATATTGCTATTAGAAGCAAGTTAGAAAAAGTTTTTGATCATCAAAAATATTTTATTCTCTCTGCTCAGTGATGTGTTCAAATTTAGTGTACTCCCTTAGAGGTACTTTTTTCTCCATTTCAATTGTTTCAATTCTCTTAACTTCAAAATCCAAGTTAGAAAAACAAACTGGAGGGAGAACTATAAAGGTGTTGCTCTCACCTCTGTCTACTTTATCTTCTCGGTGATCTAGGAAACGTAGAACTACTGTCACAATAATAATCTGGGTGAATCTTAAGTACCATTCCGTAGGGTACATGAAGAGTACATACCACGAATCCCTTTTCTTACCAACATTCTAAAAGGTAAAACTTTAGGGGTAAAATTCAGACCAGTGGTTGACACTACTGGAGTCCAAGGAGGAAAATATGGAACATTTTTGCATGATGGAAATGTTATATATCTTGACTGACATCCTGTTTATGCGATTGCATACACTTGTCAAATTTCATCACCCTGTATGTTTAAAAATGGGGATGTACTACGTACAAATAATGCCTGAACATTTCTAATCAATCTGATATAAATCAGATTGATTACATCAATCAGCATACCAGTTAGTCCCATGGAACTAGTGGGGCTGCCATCTTGCCTCACTGGAATAATATACTAAAAATGCCTTTAAAACTAGTCTTTGAAGTAAGAAAACTATTTCACAATTTTATATTAAGAGTATAACATATTAGAACAACCTATATTTGTCTAGGTTTTTAAAATAAAGCACAACAGTAGGTACTAATAGTTTAATGATTGCATTGCATATATTTATGCATTACATGAACATCACAAGGCCTTTTGGAATCTACATTTTTAATAAAACTTTGTATGACCCAAAATTCAGTCAACATGCTTTAAAGAAATTCTTGTTTTGTTCAGAAAAATCATTTTTAAATTGTTTTATACTACATGATATGACATATGTACTCTATATAAGCTCACCGGATCTAAATAAACTTATAAATATTTTTGCCAATGTAAGTGAAGTTGTATATGTTCTAATGTTAACAATTTAAATTCATTTTTGAAAGAAATATTTTAAATGCTATTAGTATTAATTAAAATATGTTACAGATTTTGTTTACTTCAGTTATCTTTTTATATCTTCAAATGTTGATATATTTTAATGAAATCACTACATAATATTAAATCTAACATGAAAATATAGCTTTCATTTCCATACATATTTGTTCCATGAAATTTAATATATCTAACATGTACTTTTCACTTTTAGAAAGTACATAATGATACTGTTTTACTGAACTTCTAATATTTTTTCCTTTCTAAGTCATTCTATGGAATAAATGTACATACATGGGCAACTCAACAGAAAGATATTTTCCTTCAGTACAGATTTTGTTTCAGTTTTATTTTAAGGTTGGTGTGTAAACATTTCCACCTATGGAATAAAAAAGCTCATTTCTCAAACAAATGAGAAGGCACTTTTTTCATGCCAACATGCATTATAGAGAAATAATGCTATGCTCTCACATAGTCTTGTTTGTGGTTCTGGGGATGAACCTATGGCCTTGCACATACTAAGCAATTTGTAACCATGTAAGTATATTTATATACTAAAGAATATTATAGTTCTCTGTTACTAGACGTGGAGTGACATAGGATGTACAGAGTTATTTTAAATAATACCATACTCTCAAAATGATATTGGATAGAACTGATATTCTTTAATAGTTTGATAGCCTAATATGATGACACATGACTGTATTCCCAGCACTGGGGAGGCTGAGGCAGGAGGATCACTGAGGGTTTCAGGCCAGCCTGTACTACACAATTAGTTTAAGGTTAACTTGAACTACCTAGTTACATAGTAAGCCATTGTTGAAAAAACAAAAAATAAAAATAGATTTTTATTATATTCACCCATAAATTTTAATAATTCCATATCTAGCAATATTCTCAAAATAAAAATATTATAATACACTAGACCAAGATGATATATACTTAAACCAACCCTCCTCCGTTTCTGGGTGCTTATCCTCTTCTTCTTGATTACCCAATTATTCAGAAAGATCTTAGCTTCCCACGGGAGATATAATGCAGCTGATTTTTTGTTTTGAGATTTTTTTTTTTTACCGGGTAAAACATAGAAAATTTAAAGCAGTACACAGATCATGGGAAATTAATTTACAGACCCATATAAAATTTAAGGTACACATATTGAGATTTGGTTGATCTTAAATACACAGATTTACCCATTTCATCTTTCATAATGTCTTTTTTTATTCTATGGAAACATCAATGAAAATATTAAGCTAAAAAATACTTTCTAAGTCATAAAAGGTTGCTCTTCATTACATTTCAATCAAGAACTATGACTAATTCAAAGCTCTATTCCTCATCTCTCCTTAGCTCAGTTTCTGTGAAACTCACTGGACACCCTGAGAGCATCTAAAAGGTCATTTCCAATATACACTGACAGACATTGGGGCTGGAGGAAACTATCCCCCAAGGGGTGACAGGACTATTTTCATAGTGACAAATAGCACTTTGCTTGCAGTAAAATTCATAATATATATGTAGAAATAAAAGTATGAACAAGAAAATGTTCTGCTAAAATCTTTAAAACGTGAAAAGTGATTAAAATTAGTAAGACATCAAAAATTATACTTTTTCAAGTTAGTTATTAAAAATTATGTTTTTCTTTTTCATAAATCCTTCTGCATGTGATATTTTCAAGATATATTAAAGTTACTTGACCCTGTACTCTTGCCCTCTGGGGCTTCCAGTGGAGTTGAAAAGATAGACTAGGTCAAAATTTTACTCAAGACATATATCGTGGGAAGAAATATGTAAGGAACCAAACTTACCAGAAAACATCATAATTGCAGAATGGAGTTGAGAGACAGAGTCAAATTTTTAAAATTATATTTTACTTACATTTTATGTAATATTATAATTTATAATTTTGAAGACTATAACCTTAAAAGAATAGCAGGCGGAGAATTCCAAAACATAACAAATTAATTTAAGGAATATTGATAAAACACACACACACACACAAAGGAAGAGGTAATTCTTTAAACACTTGTTGATCAATTTATGTGTACTTCAAAAGAAATGAAAATATGGAGAAATACAAAGTTATGAGCAAAAGTGTAATCACTTTCCATCAAAACCCGTTTATCTCACCTCTACTACCAGCTGCCGAAGAGAGGGTGATGCCACGGGGCGGAGGCTTGAGTTGCCCCTCACCGGACTGTGGAGACTAATGTAAGCCACGGCATTGTTTTGCAGAATCTTCTTGAAATCCTGAAATCCCAAAAATAAAAAGAGATCCATCTCTAGCATAAAGAAAAATAATAGACTGCTTTGTTAGTTATATGCTGAGTAATAAAACACTTTGTATTAAAAATCATTACATTGTGTAAGGATAAAAACAATGATACAGAATTTCAAAACAAAGTCACAGGAGATCAACACTTGTTGATCTCCTAAATTCATGTATTTAGTATTCTTATCTTCAAAATAATTGCTCAGAGTACAAGATATAGGCATGAAAATAATGAATGATTTTTTAAAAGAAGCAAATGTATACCACTTAATAGAGCAATCCAGGCAGGATTAGAAGAGGATTTTAAATGAGGATGGTGAAGAGTAAGATGTAAAAGAAAAAAAAAAGGAAAACCAAAGTATTTTAAAGCACGTTTGTGACAAAAGTCAAATTTTAAAAGAAAATGTTCCTGTAAATCAACATAGTATAGGATTCAACTACAGGATCCAGAATGGGTATTTGCTTCAGTGATACTAGTCATTAAATTAAGGAACAGACATGGATGAAACTACTTTAGTGATTCATAAAATGAGTCTTTTTCTTTGAAGCACTGAGTTGTTCTTGCAGAAAAGTAACTCATTATTTTGAGATAAATTAAGCAAAATATGATTGTGACCCTACAAATGCTGTTTCCTTAAAGGAAATTCGATGCAACCTAGTTTCAGCTCAGTGCTATAATACTGGCCCAGCATGCATCAGGCACTGGGTTCTGTAATAGGCACCACGAAATAAAACAAAACCCGTGATGCATTTCATGCACCTTAATGACATGAAAAGATTTGGTAAGTAGATTTCCACTGTCTCTTCACACTAACTAAAAAAAGTCAAAGATCACTGATCCTATGAGAAGGTACACTAAGGGATTCTTCTATTATTTTCCTGGTTTCCTTACACACATATTTAATGAGTATTATTATGTGGATGTTTATATAATCCTAAGACTTATGCCATGTCTTGAGAAAGTATCTTTCTTATTCTAGCACTATGATGTTAAAGATCATATGGATTTACAGATGTAGTAAACAAATTAATTTATTTCAATTTTACATTAGAATTCAGCCTATACCTGTTAATAGAGATTAAAAGACAATTAATCAAAACTAATAATTATTTTAAATGAATATAAAATTAATTTAAATTTTATCAGTTTAGCCATGATGTAGTTCAAAATATTTATTGCTACTTAAATTCAATAAAAAGATTTCTATTTATACAACTGCATAGACAAAATATGCTAGCTCACATAATTCTCCTGAGAACATTGTTGCTTGAGGAATCTACTATTAGAGAAGGTAATCTCAGCCAAGATCACATTTTATGGTACAAAGGATCTAAACCTTGATTTATTTTACTTTAAAATCTTTATTATTTCCAAAATAGCCTGTAAAAAGTAAAGATTCTTCAAAAATGAAATGGTACTTTGCAAAAAAATGTAATAAAATGTTAAGAATTTCCTCAAGGATCAAGATTAGTACTGAGTCAATTCCCTAATAATTCTATCACTATAAAACCTATTTTTACATTTATTGACCAGCATTGCATAATCCTCTTAACCACAATACTGGGCTTCCAGGGGTTTTATGTCAGCAAAATTAATCAGGATAATTATCATGTCAATAGGCTTTCCTCCCTCACCTTCACCAGGGAACATGTTTAGAGCTTAAATTGACTTCAACATTAAAGAAAAGGATTGGGTAAGAGTAACTATAAGGGTCCAAGTAACAGTTCTCTAGATTTTCTTCTTCAACTGGACAGTTACAAAATCACTTTATAAGCTGCATAAAAGAAGTTTCCTGATATACAGTAAATTATGAAAATATGTATACTGTTCACTGTTTTCATAATTTATTTACTTTTGTCCACTTGGTCATGCAAAAAACCAGAAGGTGGCTAAGTATATGATCAGTTACAAAATATGAAAATTTTTCATGTATGTAAGTATTCAAAGATAGTAGTAGTCCACACACTTTTAAATAGAAAGAATATTTCTAACATTTTTCTCCCTGTGAACTTCAACACTATAATACCTGTATATTTCATGTGTAATGATTGAGAAAATATAACATTACCAAAAAGCATAAAGATTCACTAAAACTTAAAATTAACTTTATAAACTGGGCATGTTGATACTCATCTCTAATCCTAGCTACTGCAGAGGCTGAGGCAAAAGGACCTCCAACTGGTACTCAGCCTACACGTGTTAGAGGGACTCTTTCTCAAAATAAAAAAATAAAGAAAGAGAAGAAAAGGTCTAGAGATATAGTCAGTGGTAGAGATCCACTGGCTCCAATCTCCTGCACCAGAAATTTTTAAAAAAGGAATTTTTATCTTACTGACAAAAAATTATGTACACAATTGAAAAAAATAATTGCTCACCTCCATGCAAGTTCACATAGGTTCAATTTACAGATTATCAAGCTTGCTTTACAAATAAGTTCAAGGACTTTTCTGCAATATAATTCTTCCCATATTAGGACTCAGAATGTTTAAGTTAGGAAATAATAATGCTAAACAAGCTTACTTTGAAAATACAATTTAGAAATATGTGTATCAATTTAGAATTAACATAAATTGTGAAAAATATTAGTTATCTAAAAGATTAGTGAAATCTTTGGAGTTTGAAAAGACTCTTAAGATATTTTCTTAATTGCAAGAAAATGCTTCTATTATTTCTGAATTATTTAAAACAGTCCAAATCACAAACAGATTTCTTAAATTGCTCATAAATTTCTTCCTTAATTTTAAAAGTAAGTAATTTGGAATAAAAGTTTGAGAGGACAGCTGAGCTGGTATATTTTCCATCCTACCTAGAAATTTGCCAATTTAGAAAGGTTCTTAAAGCAATGAAATTTCATTTGAAATAATTCTTTCAAATATGGAACATTTCTATCACCGATTTTCACATTAGAAAAGCATTTTAATTTGTAGTTTGTGAATTTTGCTGAACTTCACACTGCAAAATTTTTCATTATAATTCGTTCCTTCCCTCAAACTAAAGTAAAAAAACATTATTTTCTTTCCCTAAATCCTGATACTTTCTTTGATATGCAACAGATATCTTTTTTTAAGTGCTAAAGTAAAAAATATAACAGGGTTTTCTACTGAGTAGAACTTTTTCTACTCAAAGCTGAGATACTAAACAAAGAAAGAAATCAAATGGTTTCCTAGTTTAAATTGAGTATATATATTTGGTCCATGCATAACCACTAAATCTCCTTGTTATTAAAAAAATACAATATCTAGGAGTTTTACTATATTTCCACTATTGTTAATGCAGCAGCAGCCCGATTTTCAGTAGCTTTATTACATTAAAATATGGTATCTCTGACATACAGACATATCAGAAGCATTTGAAACTTAAACATTTCAGTTGTGTTCTAAATGTGAAGATCTATTTCACTGCAAGATCTATTTCATGAATGCTTCCTGTGGTAATTAGGTAAGAAGGGAGATAAGCAGGGAGAAAAAAGAGCAGGGAGGTAGGAGTGATGCAGAGGGGAAAAGAAAGGGAGGAAAGAAGGTGACCTCTATCTGAATCTAATCTCCAAATTGCAAAGAAAATATATAATGCTTAAGACAATAAACAACACAGAAGATTGTCTCCTAATTCCAGATAACCTAAAAAAGTTTTTCAATGTAACAATTTGCATCAATCAATCCTTTCTTTTCCCATGGCTGTCAAATTAATTAAGCAATCTATTGGGTATCAAGGTTTGCTCTTCCTATGGCAACCGGAATAAAGATAGCTGCAGAGCAAACACCATTCAACCTGGTGTAGGTAGCCCTGCTTCTACCTCGTTTTTACGAGTGATCTTAGCAAAGTAACAGATATTATAGACTTGGTGGAAAGGCACATGGCTGTCTTTGGTTCAAAATTTTTACACTGTCTACATAGTGTGAAAAGAAAAGAAAAGAAAAGGCCTTAGGGTTAACATTTATTTTACCTCTCCCCATTCATATGAGCCAATATTGCCCAGAGTTGTTCCTCCCCATGAGCAGAAAACTATGGTACGGTCTGGCCTCCATCCCCTCTTAACTCTTAACATCAAAGCTCGGATAAAAGCTGTGATTATGGCTGTACTGCTGGCCCATGATTGCCCATTATAACTGTATGAAGCATAATGGTGGCTGCCAACTATAATATACCGGTCTGGAACAGAAGAAAACAAAAACCATTAAAAGAAAATGTAAATCTTGACAATACATTTAATGACATTTGCATAACTCTATTGCATAAGTAAACAACAATTAAGCAAAATTGTTCTAATAATTAAGACCACTTTAACATTTTGTCTCCCACTGCCTTGGTTCACACATCTATGTATATCAAAGCAGAGGCAGCTGCTAAAACTAATTATGAATCCAAAGCTTAGATCCATATTACTGTCATGGTAACATGAATATTAAGTAATGAAGTATACAAATATGTCACATTAAAACCCTTATCTAACATTTTTCCTGAATCAAAGTGGAAAGTGCCCTGTAAACAATGTGGGTATGCTCAGTAAATATTAATGAGCTATTAATACATTAGAGGAAGCAGCAACTCAGTAGCTATAAATATTCAAAATGTGGTAGTCATGTATGGATTTTGTAATAGAAGTGTTCAGGGAATTAATTATAGCTTCCAACTTCTAGTTTTGTCCTTCTCCATTCTTTGAAAAAATAATAAAATTCACCAACATCAAAAGTAGTTTAGCTACTGCAAAATTTGCCTATTCTAATGTTTTATTTCATATAATCATTCAAAATTATTTAAATAAGCTACTAGAAATGTTTTCACCATACATAGATTTGGCTGTTTATTGTATAACATCAATTATTATCAGTAAAAAGTGAAAATATACCTCCAGAATTTCCTTGGCTATGTCAATCTATGCTATTGATAGTAATAACACAACTAAATTCATTAGACATTGGAGCCCTGTACATGTGTATAAACAGTTTCTTCTTTATCATTTCCTAAGATGCTTCTTAACTTGATAGATGTGCACACTGTGATGAGAGCAAGTTTGCATTGAGAACTGGGCTTTAAAACTTACTGGTTGTGTTATCATGGAATATTTATTACAACTCTGACTTAGTTTCTTCAACTCTAATGTGGAAATACAAATGGCACACATATACATTCAATTGTTCTGAGGTTTACATGAGTTAGTTTATAAGGTACTTTGAATACTCTCTGGCACAAAGTACATCCCACACCTGGGTGGAACAAATCAATCACTCCTTGACTTCATGATATGAAAAAGATGCTATGGGAAAATGCCATAGTGTGAAGTTATTTTAGTGTTTCACATTGACTTCGGAACCATCAATGAATATGATCTGTCATTATTTCATTAACATTAATTAATGGTTTACACAAAGGATCTAGAAAGGTTGAAAACTTGGGAATTCATTCATCTCTCAGAGATACCAGGAAGTTATATTTCAGATTACCCATTTCTAAGTAAGTCATATCCAGCAAAGTTAATATTAATGGACAATCATTTCTAATTTTCAATCATTAAGTTTATAAAACCATGTGAGTAAACAACCAATAATCAAGAATTCAAGAAAAAATTTGAGAAAGTTTGCATAATACACACTAAAAATACTAATTGTAAAACTGAATTTTTAATTAAAGAAAAAAAAATTAAACAGAAAGAGGGTAGAAACAATACAAAATTTCAAAAAAAAAAAAAACAAAAACCAGTAAGAAATCACTAGTTGATAATTACATATTTTTCTCTTAGAAGTAGTTGTTCAAGTTATAAAAGTAAAGCATACAAAGTAGACATTTAAACAGTGAGACTGCAATCAGCTCTGTTCATCTATCCAACAAAAACTTAGTAATATGGTTATCAATCCCACACACTTAAACATACGTGCAGTTATAACCTTTAGAATACTTTCTTTTCCTCTTTTTTTGGTAAAATTTATTCTTAATATTTTTTGGTAGATTGAATTTTATTTTCCCTAAAGCTAGTATGATGAACTACTGGGTTTGCCAGTAATGACTTGCACATGAAGAGATGATAAATATTCCAGCGATTCAGAAATTTTCATGATAGAAATTTTCCAAAATGGTTGAAGTACAACAGTGAACATTTCATATTTATCATATCTTGCATTTAAAAGATACTATGGCCTGAGGTTGTTTACTATTATTACTATAAAGACATCAAAAAGAATTCACATGAATTTTGTTAGAGTTAACCAACAAGAAATGGAGAGGATATATAATTTGATTTCAAAATACTTTGGGTTTTCAATTAGGTCAATTTGACTAATGCCATGACAAGAATAATTCTCCAAGAAGAGGTTAAGTAAATATCTGAATCATATCAACAGAAATGGCACAAGTGTAATAAAACAATTTTTCACTCTACACCATATAAGAGGAATATAAGAAAGTAATGTGTGATATGGTCCTACAATACATATGAAGTATTGATATTAGTCTCTTAATCAACATACGTGTCAGTTATTTTTGACCTTTTCTGGCCTGTGTAATATCATTTGATAAATCCATCTGGAGATTAAAAAGTATAACATTATTTAAAATCTAGTCAGGTGAATCATTTCATGAACACTATCAGAACTGTAAGTGAAGCAAGAATATTGATTAACATTGAAAGTATATTTGGAGACAAAAATTTCATTTTTTAGAAAAACACATTATGAAAAATAAAATGTTTGCTTCTTATAATTGCTTCTCTTGTTTATATTCCCATCAACAATGTGAAAAAATTATTTTCCCTGTGAAGCCTTGACAGAATTTATTACTGAATTTGATTTCTTGATGGTGACTATTCTTCCCACAGAAATATAGAATCTCATGTTTGTTTTGTTTGCAAATACTAATGGCCAGAGATGCGGAACATTTTCTCATGTATTTATTGGTCATTTGTACTTCTGAGACATGTCTATTCTTTTTTAGTGGCCCATTTTTTATTGGGTCTTTTATTTGGGATATCTAACTTTTTGAATTCTTTTCATATTCCACATATTAGTCCTATTAGTCCCCTGTTCAATGAATAGGAGGCAAGTTCTTTTTTTGTGGTTTGTTTCTTTTTTTATTTCTTGTGGTACTGGGGATCAGACCTAGTGCCTGATGCAAGACAAGAAATCTACCACTGGGCCACATCCCCAGCCCATTTCATTTTAATAAAAATTCCAATGGTGTTACAATAAGTAAAAGAAAAAAAAGAAATATGGCTTTTCATAGCACATGTCAGTTTAATAAACCTAAATTGTTCCTGTCTTATTACCCACCGAAACACATTCTCTTCTAAAGTTTGCTTTGGAAGAGTTAACAATAAGAAAGAGAATAAAAATATAAATTCTTAAACATAAAATTGATTAACTATTAGAACAGAATAAACTTCTTGTTATACCTAAAGTAAGATATTTAACTTCTATCAAATTGATGCAGCATATTTGTTGGTGAAATCTGATATAAAGTGTCAATTATAAATATCTAACCCTACTTACCTGGAGATGTCAGGCCCTTTATATATCCAATGATATTTGTAACTGTTTGAAATTTTGTTACTGTCTGAATCTTTATGCTGACAATTCTTATTTCTGAAAAAAAAGAATGTTCATATTGTTGAATTTTTCTTATAATGTTAAAAATTTATTTTTCTAATATCACCAGCAAAAGAATTCCACCTAACTCAGGCTTTCTAATAGTCAAAGTTCTTTTCTGGTAAACATTTAGTCAAGATTTTGTGCAGACTCTATCTTAAGATAGAGTTGTTATGCAGAGATGACTAAGACAATTTCCAGTGCCAAAGAATTTCAGAATTATAATGAGGCATTTCCAAGTCTTACATTCAGTGCTACACCTGGGATAAATATGAGAGCACACAGGGCCGGGGGTTTAGCTCAGCAGTGTAAGTGCCTGCTTAGCAAACTCGAGATCATGAGTTCAATTCCCAGCACAAAAAAAAAAAAAAAAAAAAGAGAGAGAGAGTGCACAGACAATCTCTAGGAACCTTAGGCAATTTATAATCTTCAAAAGATAGGTAAAAGCATTTCTGGAGGATACTGAATGTTTCTTACTTGAGAAAAACAACATGTGCAAGAAAATTTAGCCTTTCCTATATGACTAATTATCATACTAATAGTTTAAAAACTAAGTATTACACAAATTAAAAGGACAAAGATTCTTAAGCCTATTCCTATTTTTGTAATTTGGATCTTTATTTCTGCATTATTAGAACTCTCACCTCTGTTATTAATCTCCACTAATTGCTATGTTTCTTTAAATTCTTCTATTTATGCTTGATACTCAAAACTTTGCAAATAAGATGAAAACCACAGTCAACAGAGATCCCAGCCCTGAGGTGGTGTTGAAGGCTTCTGACAGTAACATGAGTGAACCTGCAGGTGAAGGGGCTGGGAAGTCTGGAGCAGGTTGGGCATTTCTGGTGGAGGCTGGAGAGCAGCTGGGTCAGACTGCAAGGTTTAGGCAGAGGGTGGCAACTAAAGCCAGGCCTAAGCAGACAAATATACCAGTAGGTCCCTCCTACCACTTCTTACTGCTGATGACAACTATGATAAATACATATTTTCTTCTTTAAGTGTTACAATTTAAATTCATACCTAATGGAAACTCAGGATACTAAATCTGTGGTTTCACTTAAAATGCTATGCAATTTGTTTGTTTTCAAATTAACAGACTTTGTTTTATGGAGTAGTTTCAAGTTTATGGTAAAAATTAGCCCAACTTACAATGATTCAAGATATTCCTCCCTCTCCTCTGCCTCATATTATTAACAGCTTGCATTAATGTGGAACACTTGTTAATGACAAATGGGTCAAGATTAATATATTATTTATTTTTCAGCCATGTTATTTTCATTCTAATTAGTCCCATACTGTTTTAATTAATGTAGTTTTAGGATATATGAAATTGTGTCTATCATCATTATGATCACTATAGCCATCATTTAAATATTGATCAGTTTGGAATATATTTGTGATCAATATTTTAATATGAACATAATAAAATTTTTGTATCTTATAAAGGCATTTTAGTATTTTATTAGTATCACATGATTAACAAATCTGAGGATATTTTATTAACTCACTACGTGAGCATGGTATGCCTTTAAATTTATTTCTGTTGCTTTTATGCCTTTCATTACATTTTTATACTTTTCTCCGTGAAAAGTTGTTATAACTAGTATTAATTTGTTTTCTAGTTATTTGAACAGAAATTTTTATGCCTATTTAAATTGCACATAAGAATGCTATTGAATGCATATTTTGGTCATATGATGAAACTTCTATTTAACTTTTTATGTGTTCTAAGGTTGATATTTAGGATTTTTATTTCTGTTAGTATTCAATGAAGATAATTTTTATTGCAAAAGAATAGCTTTCTTTGTTTACTTTGGAATATTATAGCTTTTGGTTGCATCATTTTGTATACTGCCACCAGCTGAATGGAGACGGTGAGAGGGACATGAGGATCTCTTTGTTCTTCCTTCTTGACTTTTAAAATAATGTTCCAAAGATTTTTATCTTTTAAAAGTTGTTTGCTTTAGGTTTCTGAGAAATTTTTTTTATAAGTAAGAAGAACAGTTCTTACTTTGCTAATAGGTTTTACCATAAACGGATGTTTAGTCACCTATTAAGATAATTTTAAAGCTTCTGAATTATGTATTTCTGGAATAATTCTGCTTGAGTACAATCCATTTTCTGTCATTGGTGACTAATATTTTTAGGCTATTTGCACGTACAGCAATCAATGATTAGTTGATAATTTTACTTCTCATTTGCCGTAACCCAGTTTTGACATACAGTTATATAATATCACCAATGTTTTAAGGAACTTTTATTTCTTACCCAGATTCCATAACAGTTTATGTACCTTAAGGACTATATGTTTTGCAGAAAAGGGATAGGACACACATATAAATCTGTTTTTAACTTTCCCGTTAATATTATATTATATGTTGATTGTTTCCTCTCTTAAATTTTACTTGAATGTATAATACTGGTTTTTTTACTTAAATTCTAAATTGAAATGCTCCATTCCTTGTCTTTCAAATTTTATATATACATATATGTGTCCATATGAAGAGGCCACCAAAAATGTATACATCAGGAAAAGAAAAACTTGTACAATATTTTAATATTAAATGTATTGAGAAATCATGAGGTTAATACAAGTTACCTCTGATCGTTACAATTACAAGAGGTGGTCAAAGTGATGACCATTAGCTGTGAGATATTTATTAGTACAGCAAACTGCTAAAGTGTGTATTTAGTGGACACTTTATTTTTGGAATCTTCATTTTTGAAATTTTTGTTCTAATTCTCTTCAAAATTTGTGCATTTAGTAGATTCAGTTTTAAATTTCACATAAAATGTGTGAGCTACTCTTTTGATATCCATATCTAAATTAAGTAAAAACAGATAACAAAGTCTGTATGGCCTGATAATTTGGTATTAGGCTATAATTTTTTAAGACTATATGGGCTAGTGCAATTTGCAAATTGCAATAAAAATTTTTATTATATTTATATAAAGTTGTGCATTCTCTGTTTAATGGAATATATATCTTGAGATTTGTGTGCTTATAACATTACTATTGTACATGTACTATGCTTTCTCTTTTAACATTTGAAACATGTTAGAGTCTTCTACAAGGATAGTATATTTAACATTTTATTGTAACAACACTTTAAAAATTTAATGTATTTTTATACTACTTTGTTAAACTATATATGAGTTAAAAATTGTATCTTTCTGATTCATCATTTCATACACATTTTTTCTGCCCTGTTTTTCCCTAAAATCTCCCTCAATCCACATTGGTTATCAATACAATTAGTCTACTCTCCTTTGGCTAATATTTCTCTGGTGAATGTTTGCCCAGCATCATAAGTGTTTTGCCAGACATCTGAAGGATATGCATGACTTGTGGACATCTTTTATGTTATTTATTTGGTTCGGAGTTTCTGTTATGTAACAGTAGTGAAAATTCTGAGCTAGGGATTTCAGTTGTAAGAGCAGATTTTTGTTTTGTTTTGTTTTGAACCTTCCAGAGCTCAGGAAGAAGAAAAAAGACTTTTGTTTACTGGAGACAAATAATTTTTCTGATCCTCCCACATCCACCCCACAGTCCTTCTTTATATACAGAACTTGGTTTCAACTTCTTGTTCTCACGGGCATATGCTCATGTTCACATGCTATATCCCCACTGCAACACACAGGAACCATAACTTTTTAGCATCCGCAACTACAGCAGCAAAACTCTATACTTCTCTGATTTTACTTCCACCTTTATTTTTTTCCTTATATTTGATTACATTATCTTTTTTAAAAAGTTTCTTTTAAGAAAACTATTTTTCTTGTGGTTCCTTCACAATTTCTACACATTCATGTGGAACAATTTTTAAATTATTCGATTTTGCTTTCTTCTACATACTGAAGTCTATGATTCCTTTTTAAAAGAAACAGAGAGATCTAAGAAAAGAAATATAACCTCTTCTTCTGAGGAGTATGCTCTATTTATATTGAAGCCCTCCAACTGACACAAGGACATCTCTTTGTAACACTGGGCAAAAACTAGGCTTGATCCAAATAATGTCAAACTAGCATCGCAAACAGGTCTTTCATCTCCTTATAACTCCTACCTGTGTTGATTTCAGTATTTATTGTTTTATAGTATTTATAGTATACCTTTTCTAAAAACGGATATACAGAGAAACTTTTTCTGTACTATTTTAGGAAATAGAAATCTCTTTGTGTACTTTTTTTCCCTTAGGAAATCCTGTACTTTCTCTGCTTTATGCCAGGTAGCTCCATACAATCTTTGCAATAGAAGTAGGTGAGAGAAAACCTTCAGAGAAATTGTCCTGCAGTGGAATCACAGCCATGATCACACTTTAAATTTGAATAGTGAATGTCAGTGAAATCTGAGATAAACTCATGTTCTACTGATGCATCATTGCTGTGGCATTTGATCATTTGAACAACCCACTGCTAAGGCAATATTACTCTTTGGAGTAGTAACAATAACAACCCTGTACTTTGGAATTTATCCTATAGCATCTAACTTAATTATTTTCTCTGTTCTGTTTACTTGAGTCTCTTAGTTTCCTAACTATAAATAGAACTTCTGCAATTGTACCTAAAGGTCTGCTCAAGACTTGCACTTTCAATGACTGGGGACCCATAATTTATTGGTATATTTGCTAAACCAAATCATTTGATTAAAAAATCTGAGTAAAAACTGCTTATGGATTCTATGCTACCATGATTGACATACTTTTAAGACAATGTAATTATCTTCTTAGTCTACAATAACTCATAGACCCACAATCACACTCACATGTGAAGGCACACATGTGAATTTGTATGCATAATACTAAGGAGGCCTAACTGGGAAGAAACTTTGTAGAATATTAATCAGAAAAAAATAATTTAGGCTGTGCCTTTGTAAATCTGAAAATTCAGTTATTGATTTACCACATTGTTCTAATAATTTGTAAAATCACCTAAATTAGCAGATTAATCATTGCAGCACTATCCTATGCTGCATGTTTTCTGTTTGTCCATTCAGATCTAATTTTTAACTCTGTGCCCAGGGTAGCTACTTACCTGGCTCTCTAAACCTTTGGTTTCAGGTTGCATTTATCCAATGGAAGGGATCAACAGTGATTAGCAGTTGAGTAGTGAACAATTGGAGGATTTACGCTCCAGCATCCTCCCTGTTGCTTACTGGCAGCACCTGCATTGCCTGACTGAAAGTCATAGCTCCTCTCTTACAGCTCAAAGGCTTCTGACTCTTGTAACTTACTCTCTTTTCTTGCCCCTTCCATATTACAGGTAGTAGAAATAACTACCCCTGGTTTAGAGGTAGTAGTACTGATAACATCTCTTTTCTGTTTTCCTTTATCTGTTTACACGTTGCACAGAGTGTTGACTAAGTGCACTTGAATTGCACGTGGTTAGTATGTCAGTGACTTCCCTATGAGAGTCTAATTTCTGTGTGACTCACTTTTTGTATCATCATAGATTTACCCATACTCGTGGCCAGGAAATGAATGAATGGAGAGGAGATTTCCTTTATTGGTAATATTGCAGGCTAGGATATCAGACTAAGGTTCCCAGTAACAATGATTTACAATGATGAAAAGCATAAAACCAGTATTATTAACAGTATCTAAGAAGAGCAAAAAATTAAAGAATTACTAGGTCAACAGTTAAGGTCTGGACTGATGGGAGCCCAAATAAATAAAACTGAAGCTATTTTCGACCTGAGGAAATTAACTGAATTGGAGAATCTGTTCATCTTGCTGGTGTCCTGGGAAGCAAGTGTCAAAAGACTCAGTCCTGGGCCTGCACACATTGCAGAGAAGAAGACAGTTTTATAAAGTAGAAATTCTGAAGGTTTTCTCTCACCTACTCTATTGCAAAGATGGTATAGAGCTACCTGGAATAAAGCAGAGAAAGCACAGGATTTCCTAAGAACAAAAAGGTATACAAAAAGATTTCTATATCCTAAAATAGTACAGAAAAATATGACAAAAATCTCTATCTAAAGAAAAAATAAAAGGAATGCATATGTAGTGCAAGGATGAAACTCAAGATGAAAAATATTAGTACATCGTACTCATATTAAATGTAATGGAGCAAATGCTACAATTAAAAAGTATGATCAGATTATTTACTATTTACTATTAATCAGAAATGTATAAAATAAAGAGAAACATACAGAAAGGTTGAAAGGAAAAACGATTCAGAATAAAGTTAACAATCAAAAAATTAGCTAAGCAATATCAGGCCATGGCAAATCTAAGGCATGCTCTGCTAGATATAAAGAATATCCCTTCCTTTAATAAATGGGTTCATCTAACCAGGAAAGTATGATATATTTGAATTTATATACACTTAAATAAAGATCTCCAATTATATAAAACAAAAACTAGACAAAACTAGAAGATAAAATGGAAAAATGTATAGAGAGGTTGATTTCAAGATTAATAATATATGGACTATTTGAATAATTAAATGAGGAAATTTAGTCCAAATAGGTGTACACAGAACACGACATCTGACAGTTACACAGGTCACGGTCTGTTCTAATAGTCATGAAACATTGACCACATCCTGAATGGTGAAGAAGAATTCAAATAATTAAAATATAGAAACAAATTAGGAACAACTTATTCTAATAAAAATCTAAGTTAATTTATGATTTACTTAGTTATTGATGTTTTACTTCACAGTTCCAAGCAATATAAAAGTGCTGAAGGACTATCAGGGTCAAGAGAAGTTAACTCCAACTTCAAAGTAATCCCAAAGGGCATTTAATGGAAGAACACATTTATAGTGAGACTTAAGAACTTGGAAGATACTGGGCCTTTATAAGATGCAACACACATCTGAATAATACTGAATGGAATAACAGGAGACATTCTGGATTTATAAATCCAGCAACAGAACCAGAAAGGCAGTGGTATTGTCTGGCAATTTCTAGGTTAATAAATGATGACATATTTCCACTTTGAAGAATAGATCAGCAAAAGAATAGAGTATGTCTTAATGGACATATCATACATACAAACTATGAACCTTAGTCATAGTTTTTTATTAAATTACAAGGAGTGATAAGTACTGGAAAAATTGAGATAAGGTATACAAATTGTTCATAAATATTTAAAAAATTGAAAATGTTTGTTAAAATGATTTCAGTTAAAAGTGTTTATCTCAAGTTGCCTTTTGGTGTAGCAATAAAAACCGTAGAGTAAATCTAAACCACTGAAATAGAGCGCTGGAACTTGAGAAGTTCTGGATGAATGCCATCTCTGTCACCCTCAGGGAGCCCAACCTGCACTCCCCAGGAAACAGAGGACGGACTCTACTTTCTGTCCACTCATTCTATTTAATATCCTAGATGAATAGTCCTTCAAAGCAAATTCTGAAACTTTTCTTTGCTTTTGTCCTTTTGTCTGAGGACTTCAGACTGGCAGCTCATGAATGCTGATCTTTACCTCTACAGATTACTCTGCATGAACTTTTATCTCAGACTCCTAGGTCTGCTGTGCAAGTGGTCGCTGGAGGAACTATGATATTGGGCGTCATCACTGTAGAGCTCAGTGAATCCCAACATCTAGCTCGCATTTTTCACACAGATATTAGCCTTTCCTAAAGTGATCTAGCACACTGAATTTTTTTTCAGATGAGAGGCTAAAATAGCCATATGTGTGTTACAGAGAAAATATGTGCACAAATAAAAATTAGTACTATTTTCTTCTTGATATTTTCTTCCTTGTTGAAACCTGAAAGTTATTAAAGCCTATGGTTTGGTTTGGTTAAATGTCCCCCAAGTACCCATATAATTAAGTCTTGCCTGACAGCCGGGGGTACTGTTGGGGTTGGTGGAACTTTAGGAGGTAGAGTTGAGTGGAAGGAATGTAGGTCACTGACTGTGTGCAGACATGCCCTGAAGGGGACATTGAGACTTTGTACATCTTTGTTTCTTGATAGCCATAAGGTACAGAGTGTCCTCGCTCAAATACTTTCTGTCAAATTCTGCCTGAACACAGAGCCAAATGAGACAGGGACAAGATACTGCTGGCTGAAACCTCCAAACTCTGAGCTGAAATAAAGTTCTTTCATCATTGTAAGTAGTGTATCTCAAGCATTTTTGTTACAGTTACCAAAAGCTGACTAACATACCAACTCCATTCTAAAACAATTATTCTAAAATAATTTTTGTTTTTAGGCCTATTAAAATTTTTTGGTACCTTAATTACTTTCTATTATTGCTAAGACAAAATACCTAATGCTAAAGGTTAAAAGGAGAAAGGTTTATTTAGCTCACAGTTTGTAGGAGTTTCAGTCCACAATTGGTTAGCTCTAAAACAGGGTGGCAGAACAGAGGGACAACTGTCATGGCACTGAAATATACCAAAAGCAACAAGAGCAAAAAATGAGAAACATGCCTCCCTCCACCTGTTTTATTTTATCCAGACTCTTGGAATTAGGGAAGTTTCAACCCAATCAGTGGACTGATCCAGCAATTACCCATACATTTCCCAGCACCTTAATCTCAGGATTGCACAACAAATCAATCACAAAGTCTAGATTCAGCCACTGAAAAAAACTATGATCACACAAGGCTTTAGGGAGATGTCGAGATACAAAGCATAACACTCTGGACACAGCTAAAAAAGGTTACTCATTTATTATGCTGGAGATTAAAGCAGGCCCCATCATACCAAATGTATACTACCAAACTGTCTATTGAGATAAAGATAGAAGAGTTGGGGATTTAGCTCAGTAGCTCTAGCACTTGCCTGGTAAGCAAGGTTATGAATTTGGTCCCCCCATTCCAGAAAAAGAAAAAAGAAAAAGTAACAATGTAAAGATAGATAGATACATACATACATAAACACATAAGTCTGAGACACACAAATATATAAGTAGATAGATAGATAAATAGATAGATAGATAGATAGATACAGACAGAAGGAAGGAGAGAAAGAAAGAAAGAAAGAAAGAAAGAAAGAAAGAAAGAAAGAAAAAAAATAGATAATCTCAAGAGATTCTTTAACTAAAATAGCATGGTATCATTTTGGTTTTTCTCACAGGTAGCAATTTTGGAGCTAACTCTGAAGACTGACTTGTTTTATATAAAAGTAATGTATGACTCAAGTTGCATAACATCATTAAATAATTTTTTTGAAAATTTAAAATGAACTATTTGTCAATAATTAAATTTGTGTGTAATAATTTATAATAATAATATGCTCAATACATCTCTTCAAAAATACTAGTAATGAATGCTTTAATAGTTACTAACAAATTGCAAAGATATTTGAAACAGGATAGGTAAACATTACAAATCAGTCAGATATTATTTTAAAATAACTCATTTCAGTAAGGAATATATCAAATTATGAATAAGGAGATTACATGTATATTTCTATTCACTTTAAGAGACACATTTTAAACTGATGTAAAAACTTATAATCACTGCTGTTTCATGCAACATAGAAATAGGTTTTTCTTTAAAAAATAGAATAGTAGACACCTCAAATTTACACAAATACTTTTTTTTAGTATGGCTCATTTTTATTTTTTCCCTAAATTACATGAATCTATCTTACAACTTTTCATCTCATTTTTCACTATGCTCGTAGATTTTAACTACAGAGCAGATCAATTATGATAATTAAGATTTTCAGGTTCTAACTGAACCTCAAGAACAAAGACTGACAATGTACTAGATCAATAGGTATGATCTACAGAGGAAGGCTTGGGGGAAATGAAACGTAGTCAGTGTCCAATTATCTAATCAATCAAAATAGTTTGCATTTATTAAGCTAAAGAAATTTCTCCTATTTTTTCATTCTTCATACAATCATCTTAGTTCTCTCAGAGATCTCTATACAGACGTCTTGTTCTCTATGTCACGTCTCTGAGCCTGTTTTATGTATGCAGTAATCTATTTCCTTTGTTTAGCTAAAATTTTATGGCCTCATCAGTTAGTTAGCTTCTTGTTGATGACTAATGAAAGGAAAATATAAATTTGATAAAATAAAAAGATATTCACATATATAACAGTATATATATATATATATATATATATATATATATATATATAATTGGATTTGGTTCCAAGTAAGATTTTTTAGCTCCCAAATAATAAGAGCCTGCCTCTCTCTTTCTCTCTGTCTATCACCTTGTCTCTCTGTCCCTCTCCCTCCATTTTTCATTCTGAGTTGGTTCCAGCTCCACTTTCAAGAAGACTATATTCTCATGGTGCCAACATGACTACGCAAATCCAGTTACTTGCTCCCTTTTTCTAGTGTTAAAATGAGAGTCACTGCTCAAAGTTAAGAAGTGAGTGAGTGCAGTTTGGTTTGATTTGGATCATCCATCAATTGTTATAATATGCTTAATGTGATAGGCGAATGGGCTTGAACCAATCAGGATCTATTCCTAGAGTTCAGCCAAATCTCATACTGTTTGAAAATGTGGCAAAAAGGAGAGTAGGAAATCAGATACTGAGAAATCACATATAGTTGAAAAATTCCACTACATTGTTGTCTTGATTTTAGAAAATTTATGACTTATTATATAAAAATCATTAAGTGGTAACACAAGTAGTTGATTTGTACATGTATTTTTAATATAATTCTATCCAAACTTGACTAGTGAAGATTTTTCTACATTAAAATCAAGAAGATACTTATAAAATTTAACAATAAGATATAATATTTTAAAATACTTTTAATCCATAAAGACTAAGCATTGCTTTTATTGCTTGAAAAAAAACTCCTCATATGTATCATGATAAAAAATGAAAATTTTCAGTTTTTATCATGATATATATATCATAAGCTGAACAATGAATGTACTATATAGATGTTTAGCAGAAAACATAAAAGTTAATTATCTTGGATGAATCATGAGCATTATGGTCTAAAACATTGGGGTAAAAGGTCATTGCTCTATGTTCGCTATTGTGTCTAGGAAATCTAAATGTAATACTGGGTGTTTTAACAAAAGAAGACTTCGTTATCCTATGAAATGTATTGTTAGTGATTTAATATATCCATCTGAATTTTTTCTTTTTTTTCCTTTCTCTTGTTTGTTTTTTATTTTTATTTTTCCTTTTTGAGATAGAGTTTCACTATACAGCTCAAGATGGCCTCAACTTACTTTGTAGCCCAGACTGGCCTCAAACTCTCAGCGATCCTCCTGCTTCAGCCTCCCAAGTGTTGGGATTACATATGTGTGTCACTATGCCTGGCCTCTGTCTGAATTTTTTTTTAAATCAGTAGTAGCTATTACAACCATGAGGAAAACTTTCTATGACATAATTCCTTAGAAGGCAGTCCTATTTTGTTGTTTCTTTAAAAATGGAGCTGTAAATAGGTTTCAGCATGTATCTCAGTTTTCTTTATGGGCTTCATATGTGTTATTTCATTAGGGTATAGAGCTGTATAGTGTCATTCTGTTTTGCTAAGGCATTATTTACACATTGAGAAAGAAATTGCTATGTTTACCTGACATGGAAACAAATTTCTAATTCACTTGACATTTTACAGTGTGTGAAAGTATTGGGACATAGATTATACTTCACTTCTCAAGGAAGCATGATATGATAGAAGGCTAGCTACTCTTTCTGTCAGTGTAAACACAGACTTTGGTGGTAAGGTGATAGTCTAGAAGTTATGGTGCTGGCGTGGGAAATGTCAAGCCCATGGGGTCAGCATGGTGGCTTAAATGAATTCAGGGCTCTACAATGTATTGATTTCACTAATTAAATAGAAACCTAAATATACCCCTGTACAAGTCCAGCACTTCATTTATAACTAAAGTACTATCTTGATGTTACTCATATATTTAGCAAATAGAGCCCATGATTAACTCCTGTGAATCAGAACAAATGACAGAAAAAGCATAGCAAAATGAAAAAGTCTTAGAAGGGCTGCTTCATTCTTGATTTGAGGACATAGGAATATTACCATCTTTATATTGTCTATTTTGTTCCATTGGTAATGAGGTGTGGAGGGTCTCAATCTACAGGTTATTGAAAAATAAATGTCTCTTAACAGAGAGCCATCCTGAATGTATCCAGAGTTTTTAAAAGCTTATTCAAAACATTTTTTTAATGCTTGTGCTGTCACCAGAAAAACAAAAGAGATCAAATGCAGCTAGTGGGTAACCCAGCTCTGGACGCAAAAGACAAAGCCCTTAAGTGGTGGTTCATAGCAACCAGAGAAAATTTTAACAATATGTAAAGAGAGTCTCTGCTTTAGAACTCTGATGCTGAGGCTGGAGGCAGGAATAAGATGCAGCCCCTGGCTTTTATCACACCACAGGTGGCTTAACTACTTCTGCTTTATCTAGCGTGGTCCAACAAGACCTGACAAGCTGCATCGCTATAGAAAAAGCATCTCTTGGGCCATGATGCATAAAAAGGGATTTTTTTTCTTTAGTCAGTTGCAAGAATCAGGCTTTAATGCATTATACTAAAAGACTTCATACCCCAGATAGCTGCCTGATGTCCACTGAATCTTGGCAGGCAATAATACTGTTGCAACTGGGAACCTATGTTAAGCTATCTATCTGAAACTGGGAAGCTATGTTAAGCAGATTTTTGTGCATGTGCAAAATGCTTTATTTTTAAAGCTGCTTTTCTTTGTAGCAGTTTAAAATGCTCTCTCTCTCTCTCTCTCTCTCTCTCTCTCTCTCTCTCTCTGTCTTAAAACTCTTAGCTTGGTCAATTTTCAGTCTTCACCAAAAGTGCTTTGCAAAAATGTCCATACAGAGTAAATAATAGATTTTCCCCTCATCAAAGGTCAATGTTTCAGAAAAGAATAATCCTAAACTTGTCACTTTAAGAGCTTTTCTTTAAATGATCACAGCTCTTACAAAAACTACAGTACACAGAAGAACATTAAACACCTTACCATGAGGTGGAAGTTCCAGAGGACTGCAGATATCATTTTTGGTTTCAGCTAGAGGTGAAGAGATAAGTTTTGCAACAAGAGATGCAGAAATGGGCTGCACTAACAGAGAGGTGAGGTTTGGTCGACTTTGTCTAAAGCTTCCATCTGTATTCAAAAGAGAAAGGAAGAAGATCCTTAGTAAATATATATTAAAAACAAAGAGAAGTTCTTTGTAATAAGTATTTAGATGATGAGCTAAATTTATATTTGTTCATTTATTTACATACTCTTTATAGTCTGCCTACCTATTAAAATGATTTGAGGTACTTCCTAAAAATTTAGCCCAAATATAAGTATATAAGCTTGTTTAAAATGTCATTTACTTCTGCTGCCCCATAAAATACTATAATGGAATGAAGGAATGAAATAGCATAAATCCATAGGGTCCAGATGATTTTAGAAGTTGGAAAGTAGATGAATCAGTGTCAGCTAACAAAACAGACCTAAGGAGGCCAAAACCTAACCTGCAGCGAGGAAGCAAAGAAGCAACATAGCTGGTGTCACAGAACCAGAAAGGCTTAGGAATTGCAACGCCAGCTGCCTCTTTAAGAGCAGTGGTGAAGGCAGGGCTGGATACAGGAGGTTGTGATGAACCCTAATTGCAAATCTTCTAAGTATGAATGTCTTCACACAAGGAGAGAAAACAGCGAGATGCTCAATAGCAAAACACCAGATACAATGTACACTTAAACCAGGATGGTGTTATAAGTGCTGAGACTCTTCAGATATTTTATACTCTTGGCATCCAGTTTATTCTCTTCGGATGAAGCAATTAAAGATTCATTAGTCATTCAAGTCAACAGAAACTATAAAAATACTGAAGATCACGAGCTGTTACAATAAAATAATTTACCTAATTGACATATGTTGAAACCCGCTGTTAGATAAATCTCACCCCTATACAAAATTTGAAATCTCCTTAAGTTTGCCTTATGTCAGCCAATGACATTGGTGTCATAGCCCAGTGAGGAAAAGAGGAAGAGTTGAGAAACTGAGGAGGACAAGTTCCAGGATGAAAAACATTAACAGGAATTAACAATGATATATATGTCTGCTAGGTTACCAAGAGACTATTTACAGTAAGATCAGGGGAAGGATTTGAAAGCTTCACATATATATCTATGTAAATATATATATATATAAAATATATAGAGATACATAGATATATGGCCAGGGATATAGTTCAGTAGAACAGTGACTGCCTGGCAAGCATGAAGTTCCGAGTTTGATTCCCAGTACAAATAAAACAAAACAACAACAATAAAAACCAATTAGCTTTCAGGGGGCCAAAGTTTGTGAGGATAATATTTAACTATTCATAATAATGTAAGTGCTAATTTTTAAGGAATCTTTTTTATTTTAAAATTAAAAGAGAACAAATACACAGAATTTCAAAACAACATGATAGGAGATTAACAATGGTTAATATATTACGTATTGTTATCTTCAAAGTAGTTGTTCAGATTACAAGATATAGGCATAAAAAATGATCAAACAACGAAAGCACAAACTGTTCTTTTTGATGAACTAACAGAGATTAGTAGTATAAATATCTACCATATGCATGAACTAACAGAGATGGGTAGTATAATTATACTGTATAATATATACTGTATAATACACTGTATAATAATTATACTGTAAAATATATACAGTTGATTCTTTTTGGAAAAAAAAAAGAGAAATAGGAAAAAGCCAAGAGTGATACATGTAGAGGTTTGTCAGAGGTAAATCTATATCCAGCAGAGTGATGAGTCAGTATAATGGATAAAACAGAAAAATAATGAATATATCTAGGAATATTATTGAGAGAGGATGGGGAGCTTAAATATAAAGATAAGTATAAAGATTAAGTATAAAGATAGATAAGAAATCATTTTAATAGGTAGGAAGACTATAACTAATGAGTATATAAATAAATGAACAAATATAAACTTAGCTTATCATCTAAATACTTATTACAAATAAAGATATTAAAAAAGCAGGCAAGTACTTGCTTTAGGGGGATAATGAAAGGAGAGAGAAGGGATGAAAAAGAGTGGATGGTGACACGTCTGTAAATTAAGCCTCATAGAAATGTGAACTAAAAATCTATATTCTTCTATAAATTATGAAAAAATAAACACTATACAAAAGTAATCAGAGAAAACAATTACAATACTATGTCCATACTCAGAGTAAAGAGGATGGACAAAATACACTGAATTGTAGTTAAAGAAACAATGAAACAATATTTAGCTTAAATGTTTTATTGACTTAGAAAAGGAAGTACACAATGAAAGTCTATCAGGCAGCCACTAATGCTTCAATCACAGTGTTATATTCTTCAGAACTTTTATTAGGGAAAATAATTACTAAAGATTTTCCTCAGAATTGAATTTGATAGGCCTGTAGGGGGTGCAGAGTCCAATGACACTGGTAGCCAGGCTCCAGGAGGCACGCTATAAATGAAAAAATATGTTTCGACAGTGTTTCCTTAATTTATTATCTGGAAAACCACAAGGCTAAAATGATATTTGGCTTAGGCCTGTGACAGCTGTGGAAATCATGGTTTTGAGGAAAACAATAACAAAGATTTAAGCTTAGTGTCAGTTCTGTTACAGGAGCACAGTGCTGGTCTCATAATTTAGTAACTCCTTCTATGGATACATGACACCGTGTTTTGACCACAGTGTAGTTCACTGCTCCCCAACCATTTTCATGTCACCCTACTATGACTGGCTGTATAATTTGCGGGGCCTAGAGCAAGATGACAGCATGAGATTGCTTGTTCAAAAAGTATGAAGAATTTCAATACAGCAATAGCTGAGCATTAAATCAAGTGTAGGGCCTGTGAGTAAAGGAGCTTTGCGAGAATCCACAGGTCACTGGTTCACGAGCCAGGCTCTGCACAATCCACATAAAAGAGGCTCATAGTCATACAGCCTGCTGGGACAAACTGAAAGGCTTTTGCAGACCTCACAGAAGCCGTTCTTAGCCAGAAGTGACAGCTCTGGATCACCTGCTCTGGGTCACACCTGGGGCCAATGTGTCTCATATCTCTAAGCACAGACAACTCATGGCATAGTAACCATCTCTCTCTAGTCCTCCCGGTACGGGTGTGTTCTGTCTCTTTCAGCCATTGCCTTGGCATTTGTATCGCACAGGAGAAAACTAAACAGTATTTCTGTGCCATCTGTTGCTTTTTATGGATGTTAGATACACAGACACATTTCCAATACAAACCAAAACATCTTGAGAGGTGTTCACGAACGTGGGTACTGACATATTTCTAATACCAAGTGAAATGGCTTAAGGTACTACATGATTTCACCGCACTCCAATTCAAACTTTATATTCCAAAGTTCTTCTTTGGAGTGTAAAGTTCTTCACCTATCTTATGCAAAACTTAGTAAGTCCCTCCATGCTTTTAAGTTTACATCTTCCCTCTTTTTATTTAAGTCCCTCCTCCCACTTGTAATTATGACTTGTCACATGCATTTTAAGTGTCTAAATTATGCACTTCCTTTAAAGCCCAACTCAAAAGCCACCTTCTACAGGAAGCTTTCAGAGATTCCCACAGGACTGCATTATGCGTCTGCACCTTTCTAGCATTCTTTGCCATTTCCAAACAGCATGATCACTGTATAAAAGCACTTGGTTTCCTTATATCTCTCTTCCTCATGCAAAACACTCTAATTTTGGGAAGAGCAGGATCATGTCGTTCACATTATATGACAGAGTGTCTAAAACATTCTAAGGAACAATGCAGGAGATGAGTAACTGGTAAAAAAGAAAGAATCCACAGTTGTTTGAAAAGTAGTTCAAATGCTTCCATCCTACTGATCTTCTGAATGCCTATAAAATGGAATGGGGAAAGACTGAAAACTTTATAATTCTATGCATAACATACAGCCTTGTGACTTCCTCTTACTGCTGTCCTCCCTCAACTGATTGTTAAATTGACTTCCAAAGCCCATTTATTCTCATTACATCACTGGTTAACCTTGTTCTACAATCATCTTTTGTAGATAAAAGTGTTTTTGTAAACCACATTATCTTTAAGATATATTTATTAGAAAATAAAAAATCAATAACTATATTTCATTTTTCTCCAGAATACCCTGGTAAGCATATAAAACAATGTATTTAAAAGTTAAATATGAGTAAATCCTAAACCATAATTGATCATACCAAAATCTTTGACTGTTTGGTCTAGCAGACTAACAGACTTGCATTAGTTTTGAAATATCTGAAGTAAGTAGTTCATTAATTTTTCACCTTTACCTTAATGGAGATTTGATCAACAGTTCCCATCTGAGAGCAGATACTAAAAATAGGATGTGATAAGACACTAAAATTAAATTATAGACAGTGCTTTTTTTAAAACCATCTATTGAAAATGAGCTGAGGGAAGAATTTAATTTTCTTACATTATTAACAGGCATTGAATATAACTAATATGTATACCATTTTTATTCACTTTTATTTTAAAGCATATTTAAGAATTATAAAAATCTATTAGAGAATGTAATATATATTATTTTTTCAATAATGATTGATGTCAACTTTTATTTTAGTAGTCAATTAGATCTTCATTTTCTGCAGTTGTTATAATTTAATTATTAAAATGGATCCATCCCCTCAATAATTCAGTCCCTGTTACCGTGCCACACATATAGTGTAATGAGATTTTAACATAGAGAATCCTAAGTCTGACTTTTCCATTAACATACTCTTTGAAATGCAACAAATAATTTCACTATGAAAATATTGTCATCCTATCTACTACTATTCCTGAACTACCAGGTAGAGCAGGGAGGGCCTTAAGTATGCTGATTTACTGAGAATAAACATAGTATATCAGCTCCAAAACATAAAATCTATCACAGTGGGAAACAGAAGAAACTAAGTTAAAAGAGTAAAATGCTAACTGTAGATATTTAATAATTTTTGCATTATGCTTTTAAACTTCTGATGCCTACTTCAACAACATCTGCTTATGGTTGTAAAGAAAAAAAATGAGTGCTAGTATGTGTGTGTGTGTGTGTGTACACGTGTGTGTATAAACCTGACATCCCTGCTACTCAAGTAGAGTGAGTAGAAGTATACATTCAATGTGCAGCCCCTGAGCAAGCAACAGTCACATGACTGGGCACTAATCAAAGATACAGAATTGCAGGGCCTCTCGGAGGAGGCCTGAATCAGAACCTATAGTCTAATAAGATCCCCAGGTAATTCATATGCATAGCAGATAAGCACTTGCCTAAGTCAGTGTATTTTTTTCCAGAGGAAAATCTACATAATTTTTACAGCAACAAAAATATTTTAAAAGTAGGACAAAAGGGATGGAAACTGTATTTGCATTCCCTTACTGAAAATTAAAGATGACAGAACTTTTGACTGTATCTCTATTGCCCAAATCAACAGTTCTTTCAGCTTTTTTCAAAATGCATAAGAAGTCTGTTTATAAGCTAAACTGAAATAACAAGTTTAAAATGGGCTGAGAGCATTTTGTTTTTGTCCTTTCCTCAAAGATGAATTTGGTCATTCAAACATCAAAATTACATTTGTAACACTTTATTGCAGCCATGAATAAATATTACAATAGTTAACTGATTTGAATTTTTTTTTCTCTTGTTGGTTTTCAGCTATTATAATTTAAGACTGTAAAAGAGCAACAAACTAAAAGTATTAACACTGCCCACTTACCAGAACACCAAATAATCAGAGAACTGAAAGAGCAGAGATTTAAAAGTACATTTTATGTAGAACTTTTATAAAAAAATACCAAATAAACGAACAAGCTGATATTAGTGATGTTAAAAATAAATGTCAAAAATAACTATTCATGCTCCTCTGATACAGATATTGTCAGGATAAATAAACTACTAGATATGAAATAATTCTCTGATCTTATTTTTTTGTGTATTTCTGCTTTTCTGACATGGGAATGTTGACACACAAAAGAGAAACTGCCCAGGTGTCCAGAGCGCCTTATCTGCCTTGCCTCTGCCTCGCCTCTGCCTCACTGAGAACTTGCCCCGAGAGCTTTTCACTTCTTTTGGGGTGATAAACACATCATATATGTGTGAGTTTAACAAAAATATTTCTTATCTTGATGTAAAAAGAGGATTTTTTTAAATCTCCATGGTCTCATCTAAGTTGTAAGGGAGTGTCCTACTTCAACTACTACTTTTGTTTAGAACAGGAGATACGAAATATTTGAACAGGTTTTTTTCCCCTGATTTATAATATTTCTTATAAATCTCATTAAAATCATGTTTTACTATTAGTCACATGAAAAATTGTGATTTTTCTGTTATAGTGATGCTTAGATTGAGGAGAGAAACCTGGGGGAGAAAAATATGTTCTTAAACATATGAGGGTTTAGCTTAACGGTGTAAGTGCTTGCTTGGCAAACGCGAGGTTGTGAGTTCAATCACCGGCACACACACACACACACATAAAAAAACATTCAAAGAAATTCTTTCAATTAACAGGTCACAAATCAGTTAATAGCAAGTGCTTGTACACAGAAGTCCGGTCATTCCAGTCATAAATATTCTATTGCTAATTCTTCCTCGAATTTACACGTACTAGAATTTTCTTATGAAGAAGTTGTATAATTTTGTGAGTGCAATTTAACAACTTGTTTTAGATCTTTATTTCCTGAATATATTTTGTGAAATAGGACCCAACTCATATTAAAAGAGATGGGCAGAGAGTGGGAGGGGGAGAGAGAGAAAGAGAAAGAGACAGAGCGAGAAATGAGAGAAGGACTTAAAGTAATGCTTTGCCTATTTTCTTTTTAGTAAGGAAATATCTTTCAGTATATTGAAAGTCTTCTTTGAAGTCACAGTAAAAGCTATAATGGCAAAGCAAAAGGCATGGCTGTTCTTCCAGTGTACTACTAATGGTCCTGTTAATAAACTAAGGTGTTCTTAAAGGACAGGAATGGAAAGAGTCTTTGTTAGTTCCTACATGTAGGACATCAAACAATGACATACACCATCATCTTTTAAAAGCTTTTACATGATAATGAATTTTGAACAAAATTCAAGATTATTCACATTGATTTAAATTTTCTTTTTAGTTCTTTTATTTAATGTTCGTAACAATTCAGTAACATTATATCTAGTGTTTCATATAAAGAACTTTTTTGTCACTGTTGGTCAACAATGTCAATGTTTTTTAGAGGAAGTAAAAAATGAATGGGGAATGACAAGACAAATTTTTTCCAGAGCAAAAACAGATCTATGAAACAAACAATGCTAATGATTAACCATCACATCTGTGTCCCATGAATTATTAAGCTTTCATTAATATGTAAATAAGGAAGGTGTCTGTGTTGGAGTTTGACCATTATGAACGACTTAACCATAGTATATAATTATAATGCTAGTTGACACATGGTGTGTCCTAGGATTGAATACAAATATTTAAATACAGGATGACCAAAAATTGCATAGTTTTTCATTAAATTTTATAAGATAATATAACAGGAATTATAAAAAGCAGAATAAAATGGGCTGCTATACGACAATAAGGGGGTCAAAATTCAAGTAGCGATTATTACATATACTATGGATTAATACTAGAATAGAGATTATTACATATACTATGGATTAATACTAGAATAGAGATTATTACATATACTATGGATTAATACTAGAATAATATAGTCTATTACAGAGGTCAATTAAGAAATGGGGGGTATAGAGGGCCGTGGATTTAGCTCAGTGGCATAAGCACCTGCCTGACAAGTGCGAGGTCATGAGTTCGATCCCCTGTACCGCAAAAAAAAAAAAAAAGAAAGAAATGTGGGGTATATTGAATAGGTACTAGAGGACTTTTACAGCATTTTGAGCAGAGTATTAGTTCCGTAAAAGTAAATTTTAGAAAATTTAGTCTGAAAGTCATACACACAACAGAATAGACCTGGAGTAGAAAATACCATAAAACTTATAAAACACAGACCCCATTTGAGCCAGGCAGAGAGGTTGGTACTAGGTGTATATTATCTCACTCTATTTCTATACTTTATGCAATGATATAACTTTTTAAGCTACACTAGTTATTATTATCTCCAATTTACAGAAATAGCTCTAAAGTTTAGAAATAGATACACAAAGTTATGAGACTGGTAAGAAATAGCTGTTACTTGCACTCCAAAATTAAGACTATGGAGCCAGTTCCCAGGGCATTTTTCCAATGAAAAATAATATCCATATGAAGTAGGACACCTTTTAAAGCAAGAAAGGTAAAGATCTTTATTGAGCTGCTTCTAGTTATTGTAAAAATCATTGAGATTAGTAACCTAAAAGGAGAAAAGCTGTATTTCAGCTATAGTTTTGGAGGCTTCCGTCCGTCCCTGATGGATCAGCCCTATTACCCTGGAGCTGTGCCAAAGCAGCCCTTTGTAGTGCAGCAGAGCAAATCTGCTCCCTTTGGGACGAAAAAGCAAGAGGCAGAAATAGGAGTCCGTCCCCTTCAAGAGAGTGCACTCAGTGACTTCAAGTTCTTTTACTAGGCCCCACCATCTTCCAATAGCAGCATTTTGGAGAACTTGAGCCTTTAGCACATGAGCCTTAAGGGGATATTCAAGTATGAAAACCATCTATAGCAAGATCTGTGTGAAGAGCCTAGAAAAGAAAAACTGCCAAGACAATGAATGGACTAGGGGCAGTGAGGTAACACAGAGTAAGACTTCAATCCTGAAATGTAAGAATAAAAGACCTAGTCATGAAATAAACTGGATAGGAAAACTGCCTGGAGGTAAAGTGTCAGAATATTTTAAATAATTGTAGTTAGTATTTAACTGCATTGGATAATTATCACTGTAGATTCTCCATAAATAAATTAAAAATTTCCTCTCATTTCTTAATTAAAAAAACACTTCAGCAAATACAGCTTTGACTCTTATTGCTTGGTCACAGTTCCCACATTACAGTTAACCCATTGCACATTATCGCTGTTTTCTGAACACTTTGCAAATGTCTGCACAATGACATTCCTTAAACTGCAGTTTCCTGGGCCATAAAATAAGAGAAAAATTTGCCTAGTCTGTAGCTTGTAGGAAGGCTTTAGGATTAATGAGATACCCATAAAGTGCTCTGAGCGCTACAGAAGAATAGGTACAATGTAAAATGAGGTGCATTATTTCTGTAACAAATACTATCCATATATTGTCCAATAGAAGTAAAAAAAAACCCTCTTGTTGATCCTTTTGATAGTGCACATTGCTTTACTGTCATTGCCTTTTATTCTTCTGAGGTTCTCATATAAAAATAAAAATATCTGCTGTGTGCCTAACTTGTAGAGTAAACTGAGACACACAAATCAAACAAATACTCATAGGAAAGTCTGTGGTCACTTTCTCATGATGCATTTGATATAAAATGAAATAACATAGTGAGACATTTGCAAGGTTGCTTCAAAGAAAATATAAATCATATGAAAGCAACATGGCTATTTTTAGAATGTGTTATGTTAAAGTCAAATTCATTTTTCAATACACAAAAAGCTATCACCCACTTTCTGAAGTAACTCAGGACTTATTTGAACTTTGATTCAAAGATTTTCAAATTATTTCATTTCAGTTAAAATAGCAGTGATAACTCTATGTTTATTAGTTCTCTGGCAACAAATCTATATAATATATATTGACCTAATTTTAAGGTTGAATAGTTCTCCATAATCAACAGAAAATTCTAAGACTGTAATTAATGTCAGACTAATGTCATAGCATCATATAAAGAAAAGTCTACATCTGCATTTTAGATATCGACAGGCAAACAGACTATATATATAGACTATATTTTAAAATATAGTTTATATTAATATAATTCTACCTTTTGCTAACTTCATATGTTTAGAAATTTATGCAATATCAAGTGGAAAAAAATCCAGTGGAAAAATAATGTATAGAGAAAAATGTTATTTATTCACCAACTTTACCTCTAGATAACATATAGAAATAAGATAATAAATAATTCATTATAATGATTTTAGCTGGAAGATAGACTGCAGTTGTATAAATTTGGCTAATAGTATGAATGGGAATTAGAGCAAAAAGATATTCCCTTTGACAGTGAAACTGATCACTAAATTCTGTACTGAACAAACTCAACTAGATTATATTTCAAAGTGATGCTATCATTTTCAAAAGTCATCATTGTTCAAGTCTCCAGATTAGCACATATACATATGTTAACACACATATATATATGTTTACATATCATTGTATACACACATATACCATCATGCATGCAAACATATGTAACAGAAAGAAGAGTGTGTAATTTAGAATGATGACTCTCAAAGAATGACGCAAGATAAAGTAAATAAATTTTAAATTTATTTACTTTATTACAGTCGAAAAGATCCATAGAATAATTTCTATTTTTCTTAGGGTAAGAGCTACTAATAACTTTTAATTACCTAAGATATAGAAATGGAATTTATTATAAAACAGAAACATTACACATAAAGCTAATGGACATTTGGCTCACATGCTATGTTTCAGTCCCTCATACTAGTAGGGAGCACTCTTTCTAATATAGTTTCTTAAGTGTTGTATTCTTTCATACATGTACAATTTTGATATACCTATATAATACTATTTCATTTTATTTCAACTTATATATATATATATATATATATATATACATGTGTGTGTGTATATATGTACATATTTATGTATATATGCATATATCTATCACTAGGCATTTATTTTTCACTCAACAAACACCTTAAAAGCATTTTGAGGTTTATGATGTTCATTTTGGATGTCACACAGTATTTCCTAATTCTCATGTTTTAATTTGTTTGGTTGAGTCTAAATTGTGCTACAATTATAATTAAAAGATTCATTAATAGCCTCATATTTACTTGCAAATGTATGATGGTTTTTCTAATGTTGCTATAGAGAAATAGATTTGAGGTTAGAAATATATAAAGCTTTAATTTTCATACATCCTAATAAATTGTCCTCCAAAGAGTCTGCACTTATTTGTATTCTCGTCATCACGATAAAATAAGGCACCCGGGGTCAGACTGTAGAGGAAGCAACATAGGCAGCTCCAGAACGTGTGTGAAGGTCAGTCAGTGCCGGCTATATGAGCTGGCAGAGACACCAACCTCTAGATCACAATTTACACAGGATGGTACGCAGGTAAAGACAGGAATAGGGAAAGGAGACTAAGAAGTGACCCTGCCCTTCAGTGAGAGCACTGCTCTCAGTGCAGTCTGAAGACAGTGCAATTCTGTGAACTGTGTAATATTTTCTCAAGGAGAAGCTATTTGGGTGGCGACAGCTGGGTTCTCCTCCCAGACACATCTCCTTACAGCACTGGCCAAATCAAAGCAGGAGCCTGTGATAATAACAGAAAAAACACTTTCCTATTCACAGCTTCTGCTCCCAGCTCAGATCTGGAAACTGCAACATTCTGTGAAATGCACACAAACTTTCAAAATCAGCCAAGGGGTAGCTACAGTTGGACACTGACCCCCCCCCCCGAGTCTATTGCCTGTTGTGCTGGCCAAGTTGCTTGGTTTTCCCCCTGAAACACAGAGAGGAACCTAAAACAATAAGAGCAAAGTGTTTCCTAGTTTCTAGGCTCTATTCCCAGATAGGTTTGAAGATTGAGCTATTCTGTGAAATGCACAAATCTTTTAGGGAATGTGACCACAGGAGTGGATGCAGTGCTACCCAGTCATCACTACCCTCTGTGCCAACCCAGTCAACTGATTCTGCCATTAGGACATGGTCCAGAGTAGGAGATAACAACAGGAGATAATTACTCTATTTACCATCTCCATGGGATCCATGAACCAGACTGAAACTTGCTGGGTTTCCACAGACTGTAAGTGGTGGATGCTGGGAGCAGAGTAGCATGAACTGAATGAATTTCACTTGGCTTTTCTTCTAAGGGCAACACAGGCTAGAGAGAGTCTCAGGGAATTCACTCAGGGCTAGAAGAGGATAGATGGATCAGATAATCTTGGTTTGATCTTCTGATTCCCTGACACTGGGCACAGGGGATCCCAGCAACAGAGAGAAGCTCAGAGGTCTGGTGAAACTAGAACCTATATGTGGAGAGAACCAGTCTATGGTGGGGCTGACACAACCTCTGCTCTGACCATGGGGAGCTTTGCAGACTGAGAAAAAAGAGCTAGGAGCTCCAAAGATGAAGAGGGAAGAACAAGATAGAGCTAAATCACCAATGACGAATTCACTGATGAGTGCAGCATCTCCATGATCCAATGACTCTCCAAACACGAGACTTTTTGGGGACATTTTAGATCTAAGTCATAACAAGTAGATACACTCATATTTGGCAAGATATACTTCAAACAAAATTTAGTCAGAAGAGATAAAAGGGTCACTATATAATAAGGGAAAAATTCATCAAGAAGAGATAACCCCCACACACAACCCACATAAATTTCATGAAATAAACAATACTTGACATAAAAATATAGACCTGAATATAATCACACACCTTACTATCACAAAATAAACTAGACAAAAATCAACAGAGACATCAGAATTAAACCACAACCTAGATACAATAGACCTTACCAAAATCTATAAAGTATTTAATCAATCAGCAAGATATATTTTCTTTTCAGCACACTATGGAACTTTTCTATAATAGACTATATTATAGCTTCTAAAGCAAGTCTCAATAAGTACAAAAAATGTGAAATATTCTTCTTCACTTTATTAGATCATAAAGGAATGAAACTAGAAATAAGTAGCAAATGGAACCATAGAAACCACACAAACACATGGAGATTCAATAATACACTCATAAATGATCAATGGCCCACTAAAGAAATCAGGGAATAAATTTACAAAAAAAAAATCCTAGGCTCAAATAATACTGGAAATGTTACATATCACAATGTGGAACACAATGAAAGAAATTCCAAGAAGGAACTTTACAGCTGTGACTGTTGACATTAGAAAAGCAGAGTGAGCCCAAATAAACAACCTAATAATACATTCCAAGGTCTTGAAAAGGCAAGAACAAACCAAACCCAAAAGTAGTAGAAGGAAACAAATTTTAAAGTTCACAGTGGAATGTAATTAAATTGAAACTAAAAGAAAAATACTAAGGATCAACATATCAAAGAGTTGCTGCTTTGAAAGAAAGCAAGACTCAGAAACCCATAATCAAACTTACCAAAGCAGAGAGAAAGTCCAAATTAATATAATTAAAGGTGAAAAGTCAAAATTATTACACACAACACTCAATTTCAGAATTTATTTTTAAAAATTTATGTTTCAACAAATTAGAGAATCTGGAAGAAATAGATATAATACCAGACATGTATGACATTTCTACATTGAATTAAGAAAATATATTAAATCTAAGCAGATCAATAACAAGCAGTAATATTGAAGTGGTGAATACAGATTTTCTAACTAGGAAAAGCCTAGTCAAGATGAATTTATGGTTGGATTACAACAGTATTTTAGAGAAGAATACCAATATTCTTCATATCTCTTCATGTACTAAAAGTGGAAGTTCTCTTTCTAGATTCACTCTATAAAGCCAGAACTACCCTGATACTGACACAAAATAAGAAGTCAATAAAAAAGGAAAACTATAGATCATTATCCTTGATGTACATAAATGTAAATTTTTCAGTAAGATCTTCACAAATGGAATTCGACATCACATTAAAAAGACCATACATCATGAACAAGTTGTTTTTAACCCAGGGACATAACAATGGTTCAACATATGTAAATCAATAAATGCAGTATGCTACAGAAGATCAGGGATCCAATTCACATGAACATGTCCATAGATGCTGAAAATTCCTCTGACAATATCCAACAATGCTTTATAATAAAAAGCTTGTTGAAAAGCAGATTAAAGGACTTCATCTAAAAATGAGAAGCCATATAAGACAAGCTCACAGCCAGCATCATGTTAAATGGGAGAAAATGAAAGAATTCTTGCTACATCTGAAATGAGACAAGGACGTCTGCCATAACCACTAATATTTAATATTGTTCTGAAAATATTAGCCAAAGTACCTGGTAAGAGAAAGAAATACAGGGATATAAATAGGGGAGGATGAAGACAAATTATCTTTCTTTGCACATGATGTGATCCATTACATAGAAGACTCAAAAAACAATACTGAACCCATCAAGAAAGAAATGAGAATTCCATTCACAACAGTTTTTTAAAAAACCCTATGCCCAAGGGTCAACCTCATCAAGAAGATGAAAAGACTTGCATTATGATAATCACAGAACTTTGAGGAAAGAAATTGAAAAGGACATTAAAAAATAAAAAGACATCCCTTATTTCTGAATTAGCAGAATTAATATTGTTAAAATAACCATAATGTAAAAAGCAATCAATAGATCCAAGGCAACTCTTATTAAAATAGCTATCGCGTTCTTCACAGAACTAGCAAAAGCAACCCAGAATTTTATTTGGAATTAAAAAAGACCCAGAAAGCCAAAGAAACCCTGAACAGAAAGAGGAGTTCTAGAGACATCATTATAGGCTAAGCTGTGCTATAAAGTCATAGTTCAGAAAAACATCTACACAATAATGGCAAAGAAAACCAAAACCAAACAATCAAAAAACAGAAATGCAGACCAGTGGCATAGAATATAAGATGCAAAATCAAACCTAAGCACTTACCCTATCTGATTTTTGACAAAAGGATAAAAGGCATACTCTAAACATAAGACAGTCTTCTAAAAAATGGTGCTGGAAAAACTTGGGATCCACATACATTAGATCCCTGTCTCTTGCCCTATATTCACATAATGTAAAAACGAATCAAGATCTAACTATAAAATGACAAACATTGAAATTTCTGAATGACATGGGGAAATATTGGAAACTATAAGGACAGGCAGAGATTTCAGGAGCAGGAGTTGGAAATAATATCAGGAATCAATACACTTTGCAGCCACAGCGCGCACACACACACACACACACACACACACACGAATCAATAAACAAGACTACATCAAATTAAAAAGCTTTTCCATGGCAAAGGAAGCAATACAGTGAAGAGACAACCCACCAAACAAGAGAAAATCTCTGCTAGCTACTCTTCTGACAGAGCATTAATATCTATAATATGTAAAGAACTTTAAAAAACCCATAATTCAATGCCCCAATAAGAAAGTAAGCAATAAACTAAATAGATATTTCTCAAAAGAAGTTCAAATGGTCAAAAAGTACTTGAAAAAATGTTCAACATTACTAGCCATCACAGAATAAAAATGAAAAATTCTCTGTGCTTTGTCCAATCAGAATAGCTATCATCTTTCAGTTTTTTACACTAGGGAGATGATATGATGTTTACACATGCGAGTCTTATTTATTTCACTCATAAGAATGGTCTCAAGTTGCATCCATTTACCTATAAAGGTCTGAAGATTATCCTTCTTTATAGCTGAGTAATGCTCTATTGTATAAAAATACCCCCTGTTTTTGTTCATTCTGCAATTGATGAGCATTTGATTCCAAGACTGAATTGTGCTGCTATAAACATGGGTACACGTATAACACTGTGACATGATGTTTTCAATTCTGGAAAACTACCCAAAAGGGGAATAGCTGGTTTGAATGGAACCTCCAATTCTAGTTTTTTGAGGAATTGCTTAAAAGGAAAAAACAATTGGAATAGGGAAAAGGAGAAAAGAAAAAGGGGGAAAATTATATATATATATATATATATATATATATATATATATTTAAAAGATAGAGAACATATCATATACATATACATACATAATAGATAACTATACTACTAATCTCAAAAAGAACAGTTCGTGTTTTCATTGTTCAATTGTTTGATCATTTTTTCAATTAGTACATTTTGTATTCTGCACAACTATTTTGAAGATAACAATATGCAATATATTAACCATTGTTAAACTACTATTTTGTTTAGAAATTCTTTATCATCATTTTATTCTTTTCTTGTTCTTGTTGGTAAAAAAAAAAAGAATAACTATCATCAAGAATTAAAAAAAAAAAAAAGAAATGGTCAGGGATTGAGCTCAGTGGCTTAATTGCCTGCCTGGCAAGGATGAGGTCGTGAGTTCAATCCCTGGTACCAAAATGAATAAATAAAATAAAATAAAATAAACAAACACTAAATGCTGGCAAAAATATGGTAAAAAAGGACTCCTCTACATTGTTGGTGAAAATATAAAGTAAAACTTCTATGGACCTCTGTATGGCAATTCTTCAAGAGATTAAACATAAAAATATCACCTAACCCACTGATGTCATTCAGGCTATTCTCAAAAGAAAACATTTCCAAACTTTTCATAATAGAGTGATACATAAATACTCATGTCTATTGTGGTACAATTACAATAACTGAATTGTGAAACAGCCCAGATACCTTGGATCAGAGATGCAAAACCTTTTAGAGCTGTAACTGATAAAGGGTTTACAGCAGCACACACGCTGCACATTCATCCCCACTACCCGAGATGAATGGGTTAAAGCTGCACCATACACAAACCATGAAATATTACTCAGTCACAAGAAACGAAACTGTGGCATTTGCAGCAAAATAGATGAAAGTAGATCCCATCCTGATAAGTAAAACTAGTCAGATTAAGAAACTTAAACAGTACATGTTTTCTTTTATGTGAGAATTATGTAGATAAACAAATAAAAGAAAAGAAAAGAAAAGAAAGGACAGAAATCCAGGAAATAGATTTCTGCTGACAGAGTAGCAGATAAATAGGAGGGGGAGGAAACACAGAATAATAGGATTGAAAATGATTAAGATATCTTTTAAATACATGCACCAACTTTCCAAAATAAACCCAATGATCATGTGATATTCACACATGCTAATAAAGCATAATTTAAATAAATGATAAGACACATATTCCTTATTGTTTCAAAACCTAAACAAAAGAAACTGCATATGTGAAGACCCTGGATTAAGAAAGACAATGATGCATGTAAGGAAATGGTAGATGCCAAGCAATGCAGTGGTGTAGTGGTGAATGGGGCAGTGCGCAGACTGCAGTGGTACAGAAAAAGTACAGAGAATCAAGTACCGCATTTTAGCCCTTGAAAACACACATTGTGTTTAAGAAGAACATAATTAACAGGTTCTGTTTACCCCAGGGAGTTTCTAAAAAATTTAGAAAATTAAAGAAAAATAAAAATGTGCACAGAAGGAGGATTTTCTGTTTTAAAACTCATTTTAACTGATAAATAAAACATATAAATTATGCATATTAGTTGGGTAATGCAATATTTAACATATATACACAACTGCATAATGTTTACATATTTGAAACATACTTGTCTCTTCAAATCTTTACCTATTCTTTATGATAAAATTTTTCAAACTCTTTTCTTCCAGCTTGTTGAAATGTACAGTACATTATTGCTATCTATGGTCAACCTACTGTGCAATACCACACCAGCATTTCCATAACTTTGCTATCATTCCATACATGCGATACGTCCCTGTTCTTTTTAAAATAATATACAAGTAGCATTTTCCTTACTGTGTACAGTCCTATCCCTCTCTATTCTTCTCCAAAGGAATCCAGAATCACGAATTGGGTTTTTTTTAAGGCTTTCATTTTATCTTGTGTTTTAATATGTAATTATAAGCAATCGAAATCTTAGATTAAATGTTGACTTGGGTAAAGACTAGATGGAGATAGGCATATATGGTACATTTAAGTCTATAAAAACAACAGCAGGAAACACTCAGATTATATATAGAAAAATGTGGCGTGATCAGATATGAAGTTCTGAAGGCTCATGCAGGCTAGGTGTGGTGGCACATGCCTGCAATGCCAGCATGTGGAAGGCTGAAACAGGAAAGTCATTGTGAGTTTGAAGGTAACCTAGGCTACATAGTGAGCTCAGGGGCAGCCTGAACTACTTAATCAGACCCTATTTCTAAACAAACAAAAAAAAAAGCTTATACTTAAAATATTAGAGAATGCAGAGAAGAGATTGGAAATTGCAAGAGAGGAAAGAGCAAAGGTATTTAGAAGATGTTTACAATCATCCACATAGTTTCTATAAGATATAAAAAGGAGCTTAGAAATTATAGAGAAATTTGAAAATATGTAGTCTCAAAGTCTCAGAAATAATTACTGAGCTAGAAACATGAAGCCTTTAGTGAGAATTAATGTTCATTTGACCATGGACAAAACAAGAATTGAAACTTTACTTATGGGGTAAAACTAAGAAGACTGAGAAGCAATGGAGAAAGAGACAGGAATCTTGAAAACATCTAGATTAAGAGGTCTGGTTACATTCTCCTCCCACTGTACATGATTACCTAACTCGACTCAAACTCATAAGCCACTCCTAGCTAGCCACTCAGACAAGTCTCCTGAATCCAGAGGATGCTGATTTTGCTAGAAAACAAAGAGGATGAGAAATTTGGCATTTGCTCTTTTGAAATGCAGTGAGATCTGAAATCTTTGGGAACATGCACACAGCAAGTAAACAAGCTTTCATTTCAGTATTATGCAGCAGAGAATTGATCTCTTTGTTTTTTAAAGCTCTTGTTAAACCTTTTCCCCATCTTTCATTCACATGTTAAATGTACAACAGTGAACCCTAAAGCCACTTTGTCCAAGTTGCTATGTATCCTTGAGCCAAGCAAACAGATAATTTCTGTAAGGTACAAAACAACATATTCAACCTTAGGGGATGCTGGCAATGCTTAAACTATGAACCTGGGGACGATTACACAGGCATAAACAGAAACATTTAGGGATCTTCACATTTTCTATTAGTGCTCTTCATGTTCTTCATTTGTGCATGCTTTTAAAAAAGTGCAAAACATTGCTTCAGAAAAGAATATTCAACATTAACTCAGATTAACAGTTCCCGTGTGAATAAGACAAATATTACAAGTCTGTGTCTATAAATGTATTAATCTAGTAGTATGACAAACATTAAGTATATTTAAGTATAAATGAGAGGATATTGAACTGCTGTGATATTTTCTGCCTAAGACGTGTGGTATAAAATTAGACAAAGTTAGAAAAATATGCCTTTTGGAAAAGATTAGAGAAAATGTCAGTAATTTTACCTGAAAACCATAAAAGGTAAATTTCACTTATTTAATGATACATAATATATAATTATGAGCTGTCCAAATATATAAATAAAATAATTCAAGTGATAAATGTCAAGTAAATTCTTATTTGCCAGTGTTGTGAAATTTTGTGTTTCCTAGAAAATTTGGAAACATATTTTCTAATTTTCTTTCCTGAAGTTAATTTTTTAACATGTACATGAGGTATGTATCTACTTTGTGTCAGCAATTACAGTAGAAAATGTAGAGATTGAATTATTTAATAAGTGCATACCAATCCCAGAAACACTGTAAGAAAATAAATTAATGTTTGCAACTTGTTTTATTTTTTATTTCCAAAATGTAGAGATTTGGAGTCCTTACTTAGAAGTACAAATACCTTAGCAATACATAAATTGAGAAACAAACTCCAGAAAACTACTAGAAATAACTTACTTCTTTCATCTGTGTTGTTAACTTCTTTTACAAAAAGAAGAATGATTCGGAAGTTTGAGTCTTTCCAAGTCTTGAGAATTATAAAGTAACTAGAGAGGAGCATGTACTTCAGAAATAACTGAGAAAGTCACATTTTTTTTTCAGATATAGCTTGAGAATACCACATAAAGTTTTTTCTTAAATATTTGAAAGGGTTCAATACAAGTCTAGCAATCTTTCCAAAAATAATTACCTACCAAAACTTTTCCTAATTCTGCATTGTCACTTTGAGGCTTCTTGGGTCACTTAGTCAGTACATCTGTTTCCCCTCATCTTATAATGAGGCAGGGCTCCTATCTTCTACAAATGCCATCCTCCCCCTGATACTATCAGCCTCTCAGCTGCCATGAGAATGATCCACCTTCTTGCTAAACTTTTATTTTTAAAATAGACAATAATATAAAGATGTGGGGTTGAATTTTGTGTCATGAGAAATAAGTATATGTTTGTCAGAAGAAATATTAAATGTAGGTTTATAAAAATGGAAAAATTTTATACTGAACTCAAATGTGGGGAAAGTAAACGTAGGAATATGATTTTCACATAGCGAAAACTAGATTTTTGCAGTGGCATTGTAGCTTCAAATAACAATTGCCTTAACACTAATTGCTACAAACACTGTAATATTGCATACCTGTGTCTCAGTGCATGGAGGTGAGTTGATAAGGAAACAGAAAGAACATAAGGAAAAAGAATTCCTAAATAACCCTGTCTGCAAATGGGTCTAATGTCTCTAATGTATAACAATGACAAAACACAACACTGATGAGTCACAGTATCTTTCACCAGATCATGGGGTATCAGAGGTTACATGTCCGCTCTATGACAGATACCATGCTTGCTCAGACACTATCAAGTAAAAGTCTAAGATTTCTACCTTTCAAATGCTGTTTGATTGATTAGACCTATTTCTGGACTTATCAATACTGGGAAACTTGTTTAGCTAAAACAAGGGGTTATATGTTGAAGAAGCAGTGAAATACACTACCATAATACCCATAATTTTTTTTATCTACCCCTATTTTTCCAAAATACAGATGACCCTGTATTTCTTTGTTTTCAATGTGAAAAAAAAATATCTAAAAACACTGGAAAATATTACATCATTGTTTGTTAAATTATTTCCCGTAAAATTTTATCAAAATTCTTTTGTATTTTTTCTAACATTATGGCTACAAATAAAAGTGGGAATCAGATGCCTGTGGGATTAACTAGTAAGAAAAACGTACAGTTGAGAACCTAAGACCATAGCAGTGGTGGGACCTGGACAATTGAAGTCCAAGACCCATTACAATGTCAAGTTCAATTTCCAAACAACAACATATTAAAGTAAAAATAGATGCGAACAGCTGGCCATTTACACCGCTGTGCAGGAGTCCTGGCTGTGGCCCTGTCACTTATGTGATATGAATTGACAGCCTTTGTTTCGGACAACAGGTTTGCAGTTTCTTTACTGACTTGATTGCACTTACCCGCAGGAATCATAAACAAGCCACTATAATTATTGTCATCACCTTCAAGTAAAGGAGCAAACTGAAAAGATGCCATAAAACAGACTGTTGGACTTAGCAGCTAACTCCATATTTACACTTCACTGCCTCTTCAAACATACAGGTCACCATTTCTGAATGACCCAGGGGGTTAGTTTTCACGTTCATCTCAGCTATAAAAAAAGGACGAAATTCATGGCACATGGCTGTTCTGGACAGATGCTTCTTTTTCTGAATAGGAATATATTGCATTGGTCTATGGATAAACTATACCCTTTATAATGGTATTTCACAACACCAGGAAACACTGCTGCTTGTAGGAGAGTCGGAGCCAAGAGAAGTATTGAAAGCAAACAGTTAACCCCGTAGCTATAACGAATAGAGACCATCATCACACCTGATTTCACACCAACAGTTTGCACTCATATTATTTCCTCGCCTCACTCAGTACTGAAGCTGCTTCTTCTTCCTCCACTGTTCCCATTTTGAGGATAACTCCACAATGCCTAGTGTCTAAGTCAGGAAGTTCTACACTATCAACTTACCCATGACAGTTCTTCATCCTTTGCATTCAAGCCTAATAGGTTTCACCTTCTAAATATTGGTTTTTGTTTGTTTTTTGAGACAGATCTTGCTACATAGTTCAAGCTGGTCTTATACTCACTATGTAGTCCAGCCTGGTCTTGAACTCATAGCAAACCTCATGCCTCAGACTCTCAAGCACCGGGATTACAATCATGGGACAGAACACCTGGTTGGAAAGTTCTCTTGAATGTTTACTTCACTGTGTTCAAATTTCCTTACAGTAAGTAGTTAGCTCTACTGCTATGTATCTACTAGATACTATATAATAGCCTCTTAATTTTAAATTGCAAATGAATCACTTTGAGTATCTTTTTAAAATTACAAATATTCTCTTAAATACATAAGTTAAGGCAGAGAGGAAAATTATGTTGTACCACCCATATACTTAAAGGCTTGCCGGCCTTTCTACACTGTTCAACAATTAAGACTATAAGGCCAAATACAAATTAAGCATGAGAAAAATCAATTCTTCTTTATGCAAAAGGAAAGAGCCTTCCTTTTCCTCAAAGCATTTACTTTAGGAAACCTATAATTGTAAATTCTCTCTCTATCCTCTTGAAATATGTGAAAATCTTTTCTAAATCCTCTTGATTGTTTTACAAACCAGGAATAAAATATTTTTCTCCAGGACCTGAGAGCCATCCTTTGAAATGCAAAGAGGAAGAAATCCAGTGCCCCTACCTCCCAGCTTCTGTAAGAGGCTAAGAGCCTAAATATCAGCAGGTGCCTGGCCCCAGCTTATAAATCTACTTCTGTCATAAAGATGTATTTTTCCTGTGGATTAAGGCAATTAGCAAACACAGGTGGCCACCCTAATCACCAGGGTAAATTTAAGATGAACTACCAGTGATAAATAACATTGCCAAATCCTCTTACTTGAGGACTAGTTATTGTTTATTTTGAGCAAATGCAGGAGGTTGTATTTATTCAACTATACAAAATAGTATTTTTTTGTTTTTCAATATTTTTAGCAGATCAACTATAATGAAAATCACACTGTAGGTTCTTATTTTAAAAAATAGTTTTGTTTCTCTTCTAACCTGTAATAGAGAGCATTTCTATGTGCCCAAAATTTTTTATTAAATTTTGCCATTGGCAAACAGCTCTATGTAAGGATATTTTGATGCTTAAAAAATTAAGTTCTGAGAAGCAGGACTGTCATCTACAGAGAAAGATAATATCATTTAATTCAGCTGTTTTGGATTTGCTTTAAAATTATCCATTCTATTCACTATATACTCTTGGGTCATGGGTATATTTTAATCTTTCATTCTCGATTATGATCTCTTCTACAAAGACTAAACAACACACAATAAACCCCAAAGTTCCCACCAAAGCCAATGATTGTATGATGTAGATACACTTTTTTTCTCTGATCTTATTTCCTACTACTTTTTCATTGTCTCCTGGCCTCATTAGACTTTATGCTCTTCCTCAATCACCAGAGACAAGCTCCTGTCTCAGGTACTTGTACTGGCTATGACAGACCTAAAATATTTTCCTTCAAATATCTGTGGAGCCATCATTTATTACTGCAGTTGTCCTTTGTAAAATCTTCCACAATTATGAAATAAAAGTAGCACATGCAATGTCTCCATGCAAATATTATTTATTCTCTTATTCTTTAGCTTTTTCATGACACTTATACCCCTAACATGTATTTGCTCACAAACAAATAAATAAATGAATGAAACAGTGAATGGGACTATAAATTTAGGGTATAGCTATACCAGTCACTGTGAGAGATGCTTTCATTCTAAATTTAATTTGTTTTTACATTTTCAAATTCATTCACACACAAAAATCAAATAAAATCAAACAGAAATCTAAAAGTTAACTAGGAGATAATTACAAGCTATATTCTCATGTAGGATATAAAAGGTAAATGAAACTATACAAATGTTTCTCCAGCTTTAGTGTATGTCACTTTGCCTAGCAGGGATATTAACACAGATTAACAGGTGCCCCCTCCCAAAGTACTGATTTGGTAATAACAGGTTGGGTCTTGAGAATTCATGATCTGAATAAGTTCCCAGGTAATCTTACAGTTTTCTTATAAACTACACTTTTAGAACTATTATAAAAGTAAAGCACTTTTATCTTCCTAGGATATGGTCTTATGTAAAAGTGATCTTTATGTCTGAACTATATGTAGATATAAGTAGTACGATATATACAAAATCATTTAAAATAATTCTTGAAATGTTTGAAATATAATTAATAATACAGAGAAAATTAAAATAATGGCTAAATAATGAAATGAGGTATATTTCATGTCTTCCAGAAATATACTACATATAATTTCTTAAGAATTACTTATGATCTTTAACAGAACATTTCCTCTCTTAAATTTTATGAGGAAAATAATCAAATCACTATTTCACATGAGCCACTATTTCATATGAATGTAGACAGCCAAAAAAATTCTGTATGCTAGAAATAAATACTAACAAAAGTCCATTCTTAATTTTATTGCCAATTAGATTCAACCACTAACCCTGATTTTTAAATCCTTTCTTGAAAGAGATAATTGTGGAAAATTAAAATCCATAGAAATTTTTAAAGATCACTTATGCTAAACAATTCATGTGCTTTTGAAAATATTTAACTTTATCATGTTTTTCCAACATGCACCTTTTTACCATTTGCACTGGTTATTAACAAGAAGAAGCTTTTACACTGGACTTCATTAATTGCATGTTCCAAAGAACTCTCAAGGTTAAAATAAATGTTGCTTCAAAATGCATGGCTGTCTCTATTTTTTGTTTTAGTGAATATGCTCAACTTAGAAATTCTACATGAAAATGAGATTATAATCACCCAAAATGCTTTCTCCTTCCTCATGACTCTGTAGAAAGGTTAAACTCATGTATGGAAAGGATATCATCCAGCTAATTGCTTTTCAGCAGAATTGGAAGATACAAATGTTATACTTAATAAGGATGCATCATAATCAGAGCAAGCAGCAGAAGTGAAGATCATGTAAGTACCTTACATGAGGAACTTAAACTAGCTATAGAGAAAAAATTTCAGGAATCATCCAAATGCTATTATCTGTGTCTTTCTAAGGGCCCATGGGCAATCCTGACATTATTCTTGGTTGAAAAGTACTCACAGTGTTAAGTCAGTATCTGTACTCAGTGTGTGTCCTTACACACTTGGAAACTTACACACTAGAAAACTAACACGCAGAGTAATGACCCCCAACCCTGACCTTCCATTAGGAAACTCAAAAAGAGTATTTTATGTTCTTCAGATAGACTTTGACCAGCTTATTTTGGTTGCTGTGTCAAGGGCCCAGAAGCCTTTAATAAAACTGCTTGTTTTATTGATTTTTCTTTCCTTTTTTATTGGACATTTGAAATATTACTTCCTCTTTGAGGCATATCGTGATTACCCCTTTGTCTCCAAAACCTTCACTCTATACATTTCATTCCCACCTGATATTCTTCTAATATTTTTATATATTACAAAATAGATAAAAATTTATTTAAAATACTTATATCTAGGTCACCATGGAAAAAAATAGAGCAGTAATAAAATACCCAGATAAAGCATAGTGGAACAAAAGTGAAACCATGATAGCACTATTTTGTTTTGCAAGCTTTATAGATTTGTTTGAGAAGATATTTAAATCAAAACAAATATTACCTAATGGTGATGTTTTCTAAATAGTCTGTGTCATACTGGAAAAAGAAAATGGCTAAATAATTCTTTTTTTCCTAGGAACACTTCAATGCACGATTTCTAGTGGATACCTTCATAATTTAGCCTGTGTATAGGCTTCTGTAGGTTTTTGTTTCGGGGACATGAGAGTTCTTGTTTTGAATAGATTCCCAGGTAATACCATAAATAAATTATCAAACAAATGGTTAAGTTATTGAAATACTTGTCGTACTGATTTGTCTCCAGTTTGACTCTAGTAATTCAGTCAGTCTAACCCCTTAAAACAAGTTCAAGAGTCTTCTTCACATAGAACTGAAAAAGTTGCTTAAACAGAGATGAGCATTCCACCAGTGAATTCCTGCTCAGAGGGAGTTTTTAACACGGTTATGGGAATTCCCTCTAAAGTTAAAACGCTCAGAATTGGATCCAGCTGTGTATGAACTATGTGAATCAACAATTAACAGTAAATTTATTAGTAGTAATGAATACTCTCAAATAACTAATTTGGAGTTAATTAAATATCTAATAATTAAAATATGTGAATTTTGAATTATTAAAAGTGTCTGCGGACCTGTAACTTCAAAACTAAAAGCAAAATTTTAAAATGGTGATATATGAAAGTTTAGACCATTTGATACTAGTGAGCTGGACAGACAGGCTTTCGGTTCCCTGCAATTGCTTGAGATTTTGTAAGAAAATTCGAGTGCTTCAGAGTCTTAACAGAAGCTATAACAATTTATTTTAACTTCCAGAAGCTGAACTATTGTAGAATTCTCCTTTCACAAAGCAATATCAAACAAAGTGGAAAAAGAGTCTATTCCGGCCTCTCTTCCCCTTCTTTTCCAATTATTCGCCCTTTCCACTTGCACATCACTGTCCCTGACCCACCGTTGTTATGAACAACATCAATTAGGCTATTGTATATGAGTCACTTCTAAATTCAAATGAGACCTGACACACCGTTTTACACAGGTAAGACAAAGTGAATAACCTAAGCAATGCTACAGATTTTGTTAGTATTTATTTAATGCTCTGCATTGCTCAAAGGAGGGGAATTGGTGTCACTCACTTTCACAAAATTCCTGCCAATAGGAACATTAGCGAAACATGTGAACAGTCAATACACTTTTGAAATTTAATCCAACCACATTGTTTGTAGGAAAACTTACACTGTATTCTGTATACATGTAAAACCACATACATGTCTACATGTAAAAATAAAAGTAGAATACACACAACTCACATATATTTGTAATATATATTTAGCTGAATAATTTAGCAGATTTTTCAAGTAAGAAAACATATATATATATATGTGTGTGTCTGTGTGTGTGTGTGTATACGTGTGTATGTTATCTAAACAAAAGGGCTATATCCTTAAGATTCATTTACTGAAAGTCTGATATTCTGTAGACAAAAATAAATTCAATCTTTAATAAGTTTTTCCAAAACATGGAGCATAGATTTTATTCATTACTACAAAAATATTTCTTAATATCCCCTTAAATTTTTTGCTTTTCCTGTCTCATATAATTCAACTCTTTCCCTCCTCATTCTTAAAACTCTTCCTAAATTCAAGGGATGCAGAACTCACACCCTGATCTACCTTTCCTGTTTATTCTACTTGCTTTCATCATAATTTTCTACCATTCTCAGTGTAAATCAAGTGAGATTCTGAGATTTCTTATTGTTCAGTGTCACCCATTAAAGAGATCTACACAAAAAGGTTCAGGTGCTCATAAGGAAGAAATATTTTTCCATGACTGAATTTTTTAGTATTCAAAATGTTTTGTATTTTGTCCGACCATAGTGTTACTAAGCTCTTATTACAAAATATCACAGTTTTTTATGAGTAAAATTGAGTATGTATAATGCTCTAAATATTTAAAATTTTGTGTGCCTGGCACATTCAAAATGACTTTGTAAAGAATTGACTATAATCTCATATCATGTATGTTTTTTCTCCCTTATTTTAGTGTTCTATTTAGATTTTTTAAACCACAGTGACTGTCATTGTGCTAAGATACAGAAAACTAATGGGTTTATGTCTAATAGAAATTTGAGATCTGAGATAATTATTAAATTGGCTTTCTTAAACTCATTATCCTAATCAGTAGAAGTTAATGTATCCTAACAATATTAATTGAATTACAACGTTTCTTTAAAAAATGATTTGAAGACATCATATTTCCAGATGATATCAATTTCACAATAAGTTTTAAATGCAAAAATAACTATGATACTCATTTTTCTTCCAGGATTATTACTAAATTAAATAATTTATGGCTGATGATTAATGTTGTTAATTATGTCCACTTTCAGAATTAGTTTGATAATTATTTACTTTCTTCTGCTTCTGAGTAATTAATTAGAGTAGATGCGTCTTAGTTTATATTGCCTGCCTCATAAAAAGGAGTTAGTGTTGAATGGCTATTGAATATTGTAGGAACCATTATAATCTGGAAGGTTTCAGTTGCTGACTGGACTATTTTTCTTTTTTCCTTCTCCCTTTACCTCTACCTTCTCTTCTACATTTGGCTGCCAGTTTTCTAACCTAAACTTTCAAAATTCAATTGTAGCCAAATTTATGACAATTTTCACTACTAAATGTAGGCTGAAAAAATTGCTTAGCACTTCATAAAGTCCAATTTAATGTTGGTTTATCTCTGCATTTTAAATGTTTCAACTCTTAAATTTCAAACATATTAGGCAATATTTAACACAATAATTTACATAGTTCAGCTTCACATCTTTATTAGTTTTCGCACACTATCATGTTGATACATGCATTCATGTATCAACAGAGATGCAATCATATTCTCAAACTTGTTTCTTGCAGTCAACTCATTTAACACATTCTGTCTCACAGTAAAAAGTCTTGTATTATTACCAAACCATATAATATTAACTGCATGGAGAAGAAACTTAGAGACTAGGAGTGTTCATGCTAGCAAGCAATAATAACTATTCCTGAGTTTTACAGCAATCTGAAACTTACATACTCAGCATTTTATTACATCTAACTCTTCATTAAAAATGAAAGATACGTTATTTTTCGTTAACACTGGTAATTTTATTATTAGCATATTGCATATAACCTTAGTAGTTTACTGTTGTGATTAAATAAAAAAACCCAAAGGTATACAACCAAAGCTATTGTGTTTTCACATAAATTTTACTTGGAGTAAGGAACTGCTAATTGAATTACAACAAATAGCAGTCTTCAGAATGCAAATAATGTTCCAAAATTATATTTACTATATCTAATTATGAAAACTATTGCCTACCTTTCTAAAAGCATTATTTCCACCAGTTTGTAATTTATTTTCAAGTAAAATACTGTACATGTTACCCCACTATTGAAGCAGTAACTAGTTTGCATTGCAAATTCTTTTGCCATTTTGGCAAATCACTGGGGAATGAACTCAAGTGAAGTTTTGCATATATTATGGTTTATCTGAAACACATTTCTGATTGAGATTATTTTTCTATGTGTATGAATATTTTTGTGTTTCTAACTATATATTATCCTATATCCACAAAGCTAGAAGAGATATTTTGTTTACAGTGTCAATAACAATGATTTAGTGTGCTTTTACAAAACAACATTACCATTACCTAGTATTTGGGTTTCCTTTTTAGTTTTGTTTACTGTTATATTTTGCTATTTGATACTTTTAAAGATTAATTCAAGGATGCATATGACTACGAGTTAATATAGTAATGTTTATTTGAATTTCGTTTGGTTTAGTATTTGTATGTATATATTTGTATTTGTACTATTTTTAATGTTCTGTATTTTTCACATAAATTGTGGCTAGGCTATTTCACTCTGGTAGCAATATTATATGTCAGTATTGTTTTCCTATCAAAACTAAATAAATGTGACATAAACTTGGATTTGTAGGGTTATATTTACAGAGAGTAAAGTCAGAAATGAAAAGTGAAGACAACACTTTTTAAAAATTATAATCCCATAAGCAAACTTTCTATTTAAAAGTGTTCCCTTTTGATCAGTTGTAGTGTTTGTGGGGGATTAAAAAAAAATGGTGGTGAATTTAACACCAGCCGCACTGAATCCGGGTAATGCTGAGCGGGGCTGGGGGTGGGGCAGGTCCACCTGAATATTGTTGCCAACATAAATGAGAACTAGAGAAGAAGCTGCTGTTTGGTGCTTTGGTTCTGCTACTGCTGTGAGTTCTCCTGGAAGAGTTTGTCAGGCTTCTTCCCTGATATTGTCTTGACTGTTACCATCAGGGGAGCTCGGGACTTTGTTGCTGAGAATGGCCGCAATTCACTTTAGGGGAGCTCTGGTTGTTATTTGGAGCATTGGTTTCTGGTTCCTAAGGGGAAAATGGTGTGCTGTTCCATCTCCAGGAGAAGCTTGTCACGCTGGCTTCCTGATAGGAACTTGGCTGTACTCATCACCGGAGGGGCTCAGGACCTCACTGTCACTGAGGATGGCCCTAGTACTTTTCAAGGGAGCTCTGGTTCTTTGAATGTTGCTGCCTGGCTCCACTGCACAGCCCTCAGCCTGCTAGCACAGATCCTTCATCCCACTGGCACAGACTTTCCACCGCTGACCTTGGGGCCTTTGCAGCCCAGACTTGCATTAGGCCTCCAGTTGGACTCGTGGGAGGCGTTATAACGGGCTCTAGGTCTTCAGCTGAACTCAGGCAGGACACTGCTATGGGGTCCAGGCCAGTGGCTGGATTCTCTAGGTCTTTAGTGTTGTGGACAGATTTCCTGCACTTCCTTTGTATTTGAGTCTGGATGAGCATCATAAAATAATACTATAAATTATGTAGCCTGTAATTGTCTTGTTTTCCTTGCAAGTCTCTGACTGTATCAGTGTTCATCATTTATATGTTTGCTCAGTGTCCCAAAAGGAGGACTCATCAATATTCAGTTCACTAAAACTTTCCCCACACCTATTTTTCTTGGCAAAGTAAACTGTAAACACTTTCCTGCATAACGTTCCACAATTTTCTTGCAGTCTTATAATTTTGAAGATTCTTTACCTTGTCTGGTTTGAACTAGAATCTAAAGTCAAGATCACCTTTTTGTCTGCTCTTCTGTTACATCTGTACCTATCAGCTTGCAATTACCAGAGTTTAAGAGTTTAAGAAGCATTAATTTAGCACAATGCAAAGTCACTTTTTGAGAATTTGCCTTTGAATAAGGCTTGCAACTAAAAGTTTAATTCTTTAAACATGTCATAATGAAGAGAAGAAAATTTGGCTTTATGTATTGGAAAAGTATTTATTTTTTAGATTATTCATTTTTATTGGAAAAAGATGAAAAAATTATTATTGAAAATATACACGAAAAATATTTCAATGTGAGTTGCATGTAGATAGTTAATAAGTAGACTGAATGTGTGTTAAATGCATAAAAGAGGACACAGAAATACTGAATACAGAGTCTGCCAAAAAAAGTCTAGATCGGGAAAAGAAAAACTTATACAAATAACAATACGAAATTTATTGAGACATCATGAGATTAGTACAAGTGACTTTTGGTCTCTACAGTTATAAGAGGTGCTTCAAGTGGTGGTCATTAGTTACAGACATTTATTAATATGGTGAATTGCTGAAATGTGCATGCATTTCTTTTGGCAAACTGTATTCAGAGGCATTAAGTACATAAGGTACTCATATTAAAATACATGTGAAGTTTACATTCATAAGGCTTTAATTCTGTTGTTGATAAAATAATGGCTCCATATGTTCTCTGGCCAAGAAGCATATAAAACCTGTGGCTGTTTAGCTGGCTGATTGGCAAGCTATAGCTATTGATAGCTATAGCAGTAGCTGTAGCTACTGCCACTGTGTCCTAGAAAAGAGCTGTGTGTTACCATACCACTGTGCATTCCTCACTGTGGGCACCCTTGCTCAAAACCACAACTCTGGACCCCATAAACAGAGCTAGAGGAGATACCGATGTGGCAGAGAGGATGCCTAAGGGCTCTGCAGCATTCAGATACCGCGGGCTTCCTACATGCTTGTACCATATCATAAGAATATTAATGTAGCCCATTTCTTTTCCCTTTCCTTCTCACTATGTGTTTTAAGTTGGTTTAAAGTGTAGGTGATCTGAGCAATTTAATTTGGTCTATAAGCCTTTCCATCCCTTGACTTTCTAGAGGTGTTTGCCTGGTACAGTTACTGGAGGCTGCCTTTGCATCAAGGCAACTTTCTGAATGATAACTTTCATTTCAGTTAGTGATCACATCTCCAGCATCACCGTGTCCACATGTTCTGCATTTTCAAATTAAAAATAAACCCTTTGGTTTTGGGTATATCAGGAACTAGGACATGTCCCCTCTGCTTTTGATGTAAGTATTCACTTGAGCCTCATGTAGTAAAGAAACTGACTCATGAAGAATTATTACAATGCCACTTAGGGATATTTGCATTAATAATTTAATGTTTAATGATATACTAAAAATTTGATTGTTTAAAATAGTTTCTTGGAAAGAAAAACAGCATCTAAGAGGTCACCCCATCTTAATGAGAATGATCAAAACTTTCATTAAATCTGGCTGAATTGTTCTTAAGCGAATGCCCTTTAATGAAATATATTTTTGTCCCTATGTCATACAGCATACATTAAAAACATTCTTACAATCAAGCCCAACTAAAGCATTTAAAAAGGCTTATACCTTCTATTGCATACTTTGTTTGGAAAAATGTAAAATACAACACAACATACATATATACGGGGGGGGGGCAAAAATTGTAAACACACTCAGCAGTTCTCCATACTAATAAATGTCTCAAAGCTAATGAGCACTTTGAGCACCTCTTATAATTGTAGAGGCCAAAGATCACTTGATTTAATATCATGATGTCTCAATATATTTATTATTACACACACACACACACACATATATATATACACACACACACGTTTTTCTTTTCCTAATGTGTATATGTTTCTGCTGGACTCTATGTATAATTTATATATGTCTATATAGTCTCTCTCTGTCTGTCTCTCTCTGTCTCTCTCTGTCTCTCTCTCTCTCTCTCTCTCTCTCTCTCTCTATATATATATATATATATATATATATATATTCTTTTGTTTAATCTTTAGCATAAACAGGAGGGGAAAGACTGTAAGGATTAGAAAAGAGTACTCTAACACTTGTTCCACACTGAATTAAACACACCAATTTAATCCAAAGTAAATACTGAGAAAAGCTGGAATTCAGAACGTCAGTGACTACCAGCAGAATCAGGATTCTGACTCAAACAGAAGTTTTCCCTTTGTGCAAAGCCCTGGGCATTTAGAGACTTGTTATCTTAAGCCACAGTTTACAGAATTTATCTAGTCTTCCAGAATTTCTTGTTATGTTTTAACTTATTTTAACTTATTTCACTTATGTTTTAACCCTGCTCTCTCTTCCACTCGAGGTTTGTAGAATAAGCCCTGGTTACTTCTCTACAATGTTCTCGTAATTACTGCACAATGAATTTCCCAGTAGCTCTGACATCTCACTCTTACTACTAAGCAGAAACTGAATTAGTCAGTAATGTAACACAGTTGTTTTACCCAAAGTTCCCCCCTTTATATCTGTTACATTTTATTTCATTTTTCCCTTGTAAGACCTTTTACCTACAGATACATGGGACTGAGGTAAAGTTCTACCTCTACCACACTCTTGTTTGAACTGCAGCACACTATATACAAGGAGCTACTTAATCTTTCACCTTGAGTATTTGCATGTATCACACTATATGTCCACATCAACGAAACAAGGGGCACCATTCCAAGCTGCTCCTTAGCCTGTGCTCACTCTTGTTGCTCCTCTCCAGGGCAGTGTCCTTTCAGTCCAGCCACTGGGGCATGATGGAATCAAAGCAATCGCAAATCACATCCTCTGTTCAAATGAACAGAGAGCTTGCTGCCTCGTCCTGATACACACGTGATGATTCCATCCACTTGTTTAAGTCTGTACTGCTACTTTGCAGTCTTGGACAATCATCACTCCTGGGCTTTCAAAATAATCTTTCATTGTTCTTACACTATCTGTTTTTTACCCTCCTAAACAGTCTTCAAAATGCATCCAAAATGACATTTTTGAAACCTAGACGTGACCCTTACACAAATTCAATGGTTTCTCACTGCTATATGTTAAAGACAGGAACTCTAAGCCTGCTCTATAAATGCCATCCCTTACCTCCTACACTCAGTTGTATCTTGTATCATGTTCTTTTTTACTCTCTGCAGACAGGATGTAAAGCACTTCTGTAACGGCTTCCAGTTTTCTGTGTTTCCCATCTACAGGAAAATAGCCTATACTACCTAGGCTGCATCTTAAACTTACCAAGTTTTTTTTAAAATAAAGCTTATTTAAGTGTCAAGTGATCTCGTTGTTATTTCCTCAGACAAAAGAGGCAAAGGCCAAATCCTCTCTGAGACTGTTAACCCTATCAAAACCTAGACTAGAACGACATGCTACGTAGGCAGATTGTGCCCTGCAAACCTTAAAATTTTACATTCATTTGTGAAAACTATTTGACTGTCCATATTCTCCTCTAGATTTGAAGTTCTAAAAGAGAAAGGCTATTATATATTTTTGCTTACACAGTTTCTTAGTGCTATAACAGGATGCTTCTTATGGTTAGGTGTTCCATAACCATTTGTTGAATAAATCCATATATGAATTTAGGAAAAGCTGTGTTTTCCTAAAGTTTCTATTGAACTTTTTTTTTTTTTTTGTCTTTTTGAGACAGGGTCTTACTATGTAGCTCAGGCTGACCTTGGGCTCACTTTTTATCCCAGGCTGGTCTCAAACTTGCAAGAATCCTCCTGCATCAGCCTCCTAAGTGCTGGGATGACAGGAATGTGCCACCATGCCTGGCTGGACTTCTACCAATTTTATATACAGTGATGTCCAGAGCAGGGCTTCTCTGTGTGGGTGGTTGATGAGTTACAATTCATTCACTAGCAATTAAACTTAAGAGATAATTTCAAAAGTTTTTAAAAATGTGCTTATCAACACGGTATGTGTGTGTGGCAGCAAATGCAAAGTATCCTTGAGCCTGTGATAAAAATAAATTGATATCGAGCCCTACTTCTTGCACCACAAATCTGCCTCCCCAAAGTACTAGTTTTAAATATGCCTACTTTAGTAATTTCAGAAGTTTATGACACATTTAGATAATATAAATTGATTCCTTTTTCTAACTCTTCATATCAAGTATTTATATTCCCACGTTGAAGATTTTATGCCACTGGTAAGAATTTGAATCTCCATGTTATAGTACATGCAATTACATGCAGCATCCTTAACAGATTATTCATATTCAAAATATGAAAGTTTATGAAAGAAAGGCATGGTGAGGAAATGCTGCTCAGCCCCATGGCACCCTGGGAGCAGAGTGAAGGGAGGAACTGGGGTTAGGAATCCTCTCTTCTGCATCACAGCGATCTGCTCTTTGAAGCAGGTCCCACCAACTAATAACAAAAGTTTACAATATACAGGATTTAAACTCATTGTAGTAACTTAAAACATTTGACTAAAAAAACTGGCATTTTTTTTAATATTCAGGAGAGTTAGAATATTGGAAATATTGGTACATGTCCTACTCAATATGATCTCAATAAATTTTATAAGTTGTTTTGCAATTTAGAATTATGTATATCCTTGAATGACATCATTTAATTAGTATTTATTGTTTTAAATGATAAACTGTCTTGTAAAAATAAATTGTCAGGCATAAAATTATAAATCACACACAGGAAGTGATCACATGTAAAAGAAATTCTAAACATTTGTGTGTGTGTGTGTGTGTGTGTGTGTGTGTGTGTGTGTGTTTTGGCACAGGGTCTTGCTATGTGGTAGAGGCTGGCTTTGAACTCACTATGTAACCCAGGTTGGCCTTAAATTGATGGTTATCCTCCTGCCTCAACCTCTCAAGTGCTGGAATTACAGGTATGTGCCACCATGCCTGGCTTAACTTTATTTCATTTTTTTCTTTTCTTTTCTTTTCTTTTCTTTTCTTTCTTTCTTTCTTTTTTTTTTAATCAGTACCAGGGATCGAACTCATGACCGTGTGCTTGCAAGGCAGGAGGTTATGCCATTGAGCTAAGTCCCCAGCCCCATTTTTTTCTTTTTAAATTAAATTAAATTTATTTATTTATTCTGTTTTTGAGACAAAGTCTCACTGTGCAGTTCAGGGCTCACTGTGTACCCCAGACTGATCTCAAACTTGCCACAATTCTCCTGCCTCAGCTGCCCTTGTGCCTGGATTACAGGAGTATGCCACCATGCCTGGCTTCTAATTTTATTTTTAAAAGGTGTTTACAGTTGCACTTCAAATTTTGAAGGACATTAATTTACAGTTTTAATATTGAAATGGTACACATGCTTAAAATGAATCAAAATCTATTATGCAGGAGTGATGGTAAAATTAAGACACATGGGATGTTGAATTTAGGTGATTGTACAGGCTGCAAGCAAAACTTTTTTGAAGTATAATTCTATTTCAAGTCATTTAATTTTCCTAGTAAAATAATGAAAAATATAATAAAATTAAAATATTTTCCTGGAAATTCTGTTCACACAAAAATAAATTTAAGTGATTAATTGTTATTCTCAGTAAACATGGTGTTCCCAGAAATGTGTGTTGTCAGAATAATTTTTCCTACCATACAGATAGTAGTGACAGGCTGATGGACCTTGATATATGAGGCCATCTTCTACCAGTTTCAGATGTAGTTTATAAATTTCATTTAGAAATATGAGCTCAGATTTTCTTAGCAGTTTATGAAAACTGCAAAAAAGATTTTTGCATTTTACATTTTTTCTAACTTTTCATAGCAACTGTTCATATTTCTACAATGAAGATTTCATGATATTTGGAAAGAATTTTAATCTACATGTCATAGTACATGCAGTTAGAGGGACAGTCCTTAAAAGATCATGCATATTGTCCGTCAATCAATACATACCTTGATATTCTATGCACATTCCCTTGGGTCTACTCTTGTTTGTACTCATATGGCTTTGCCACTGCTCTTCCTTAAAAAACTGTTAGATGTTTGAGAATACAGAAAATGTGGCAATCACAGATTAAGTGCTATATTACATTAAAATACTGGATTTCATAAGCAGATATTCACAGCCAAGAAACACATTTAAAGGGAAAAAAAATCTAAGTCTATGTCCTGAGGGTTTGGGTGGACAAGCCACAAACCTGAGCTTATTCAACCATCCTCTGACAACAGTGAGGTCAGGAACCAGGGCTTTGCAGTGCTAGAGACGCTGCTTGCTGTTTACTCTAAATAATGCTTTGTCAGATATTACCAGAACACATGTTCACAATACCGATGTCAGAAATTGCAGTTTTATATAATTCAGTCTGAAGTTTAGGAACCAATCAAGGCATTTTAATTAATGTCATCCACTCCCTCCTAATGTCTTGAGAACACATAAACATGCAAAAATGTATTATCAACAGAAACAAGGGAGCCTATACTTTATAACATCCAAAGTTCTCCCATTACTACCATTTTGAGATCCTGGAACACATTGGACACTTTATAAATATTTGTTGCATAATTGAATATATGATATTTAAAAATTAATGAGCTAATTAGCCTCTAATTTTGGCTCAGTTCTAATATGTTTAGTTTTTTAGGGTTCTTTGTACCATAATCATATAAATGTAGTTTTTCATAACCAAATTTTGGTAGCAGCTAATTATGCATAGGTACTATCTGACAATGATATCTAAAGAATTCCTTATACATTCTTCTTTCCTATGAAATTCAATATAAGTTAAAGCAAAAATACCTTCATAAGTAGTAATTTGAGTAAACAATTATTGTTTTCATCATATCAAATTTTTTACTTCTCTTTAAACAATGCAAATAACTTCCCATAATTTTAGATAAAGCCTAGTAACTAGTAAAACAAAATGAAAAACATAGAAAATTATATTTGGTCATCAATATAATACGCACTTATTAAAGAGGTATATATTTTAGCATCAAATGCTTTAATGTTGTTTTTTTTTGTTTGTCTTATTTATCTAATACACACTCAAAAGCTTCAAAGGATAGAAAGGTACTACTCTGACATTTCGTGGCATCCAAATAAAAACATCTCCCAGACTTAAAAACAAGTAATCTATTTCATGTAATGCTCATTTCTAGATTCCTGTACTGTATAGGCTCACAAGAAAGACTCTGAAACTGTAAAAGGTGTAACACAGGTCAAAAAAGAAGGAGACAGTGGAGGAGTACACATAAAAGAAAGACTGAAAGCAAAGCAGAAAGAAAGAAAGAAAGAAAGAAAGAGAAAAAAAGAAAAAGAAGAAAAATAAAAATCTCACTTGAGATTTATTTATACCCAATTTTTTTTTTCCTGCTTGTGGCATTTAGTGTTATGAGGACTTCTCCACACATGCACAAATACATTCCACAACAACATAAACCAGAAATATAGCTGAAAACAGAAACTAGCATATGAGGTAATTTTATATGAGGGTGATTCTGTTCACTTTTTTATTTCAAAAGTACCTATGAAGGATTTGGAAATGTCAGGTTCTTTGACAGAGGCTGGGGAGATGAGTGTGGTCTCGTCTATTCTCAAAGAGCTCTGAGACATGTACAGTAAGGCAGCCATCTGTACCCTAAAATGGTAAATCTGGTCAGAGAAGAAAATACAGGGTACGGTGGAGGTCAACAAAAGAAAGTTAATTCATTCCAACTGGAGGAAGAGCAGGAATCATCGTATCTTATTTGGAAGGAGTTGTAATTAGCTAGTGTACACCTAAGAAATGGTAATAACTAGAAGTTGGAAGAGAAATAGGAGATAACATCTTTGGAGATAAAACCTTTTTATAATAATTATAGGCAATATCATGTAGCTAAAGGTAAAGATGATTCAGAATGTGAAAATGACTATGTTTACTAATTTGAAATGTTTCTATTGTTGGAATAAACAGTTGGAAACTACTCAAAGATTGAAAGCAACTTAATGATCATTGCAAAAGCCACTTGAGACAGGATTGAGGAGACCCAATCAAAATGCAAGATGAACTTTGCCTTGCTTGGTTCAAAATATTGTGAAACAATTGGCTCATTTATATGATGCATGATTTGCTTTCTTAAAAACCTAATTATCTGTCACAGCAAACTGACTTTTTTGTAATTTTTTTGGTTGGCATCATAGTATTATTTTTATAATGTATAAATGATTACATTTTGTTTTATGGTTTTCAAGTGGTTCCTATTCAATGACATATTAAAAATACCTGTAAATTAAAGATTAATTGTACCTAAAGTTTTTAGATATATCACAAAGATACTATACCTTTTTCATTCACCTATTCATTCAAGTCAACCCAACATGTTTACAGTTGTATAGAAATCATACTACATAATTTAAATGAGTTTGAATGAGAAAGAATAAACACAAACACCACAGAAAGTCATACCATAGAACTAATAACATTTCCTTTCACTTAATTGACCTAATTATCAAATTATGTCTCTTAAATACTCAAGATTCTCTACTAGACCTTTATGCTTGGGAGTGCCAGGAGTTATAATAAACAGGACCAGTTGAGACTCAACATAAAAAAATACAAATATAAAAATATGCACATAAGTATACTTTCTATAGTTAAATATATCTCTTTTATGGAAATTGACCTCCTTATCATGATTTCATAAGATAAATAACATTTTGAGGCAAAATTTAAAAGAAAAGAAACATCTAGGCACTAATTTTTTTTTCTGAGTAGAGTAGAAAGGGTAAATTCATTAAAGCAAACTTTCTTTCTCCCAATATGTACAGAAAATTATAACTTTAACACACTGGAGTATACATACATGGCTGCTCTGCATAGAAGTAACAGCCGAGGAATTGTGGCATCTTCACCTCCATCTGGATCTCTGTTGGCTGGGAAATCAATAAATTCTATACACATACATGCACCTTTTTATTTTAATTGTGAAGCTCTGTTTTAAAGAGGACTCAAGAGCTGAGGAGGGAGGCCTTGCTGGGAAGTTGTTCAGTTTAGGGAAAAAAGTCAACTTGTTGAATACAATGATTGGCTTTTCTTTCCCTTAGTTAATAAAATTGCTCATGCCTCCATCGTGTGCCTCTAGCAGAGGTGTCAGGCACTGAAATGGCAATAATTTTCAATTCAAATGCCAGCTGTTTGATTGATAATGGCCACTTGGAGAATTTTGTTGACAAACATTCTAAAGCTTTGTGTAGGCCCAGTCAGAAAAAAATCTAACACAGATTGATTAATGACATCTACCACAGATTCAGTAAGAGAGAATGGCTTTATTAACTGACACAGACCACAAGGTTGATTGTATAACACAAAATATATACTGTGAAACTCTTTCGTTAAAAGTATTTTTTGAATTGAACTGCAAGCTTTGTATCCTAGATTTGTTATATTGTTTTTGGCTATAAATAATTTAGTTCACAACCCTATCTTACTTGTTGTAGTTCTTTTTATCTGGTTCTGTGCTTTCAATGTAGGTAACTATTTGTAGTGTTTTATCTCTTCATATTGATCAAGTAATCTCTAGCTTGTTTTATTATCATCTATCTTTCACTTTTAAATAGGGATAAAGAAGCAGCCTCAGAAAAGGACAGAGATGAACACTGCCTTGATCCTAAAGAAAGCAGAATACGTTCACTTCTCCTGTGAGCTCTGCACAGTAGTTTCCGCAGCTCAAAAGAGGTCGGGAGGCCAGCGTTGAAATCCTTTATCTTACACTTGTCAACTAAGACAGATTTCCAGTGTTATCTTAACAACCAATCTACTCTGTGTTTTAGTAGAAACCAGGTCACATTATACCAAAATGAAATATAGCTCAAGAATATTGTGAGTACTAGTCATGAGTTTTCTCTTTCCCAGAGTTGCCTATGAATCAGTTCAGCTCAGTTCTGTTCAGTCCATTTGCATGTAAAGAAGAAGGATGGTGTGCCATTTATTTAAAAACCACGAAAAAGGAGTCATTGCGTCTTTCAAAAAATTTCAGCTTTGCTCTCAACATGTTTTGAATCTGGTGTCAACATTAATTGATACCTTCACTTTAGCCACTTTTCAGCATCACTAGAAGAAAGTTGGTGAAACAGTACAAGACAAATCCACCAGCAGTAACACAGGAAAAAACAGAACAAGAAATATAAATGGTTAAAAATACAAATATTCTGCATTGCTAGTCATCAAAGAACTATAAATACAAAATGAAATACTGTGGAAATGTTAAAAAATACAATGTTTATATAATTCAGAGAAACAGGTACTCTTTTTGAGGGGCTAATCTTCCTGTAGTCTAATCTGACATTCGATGATACATATCAGTACCTTTGATACACACCTTCAATATGTCATATACGTCAACCCAGCAGTTTCTTTTCTGAAGAACTCCCCTAAGAAACATTCAGTAAAATATTTGCTTATAATTTTCTTAGTGGATTCTTTAAGAATCGCTTAGCCGTAAGCAAGTAATAGAGTTTGAAAACAATACAGTGTGAATTTATAGTTTTGTTTTTTCTTTCATGTTGGTACTGAGTAGCTGAAAAGGGTTGCTGGAATATTATGGAGGGTGTGTGGGTAGAGTAGAAACAATGCAAGCAATAGCATCCAGAATTATGAGTTAAAGTGCCTTAGATATTAGTTTCAAGTCCTGTTGAAGGTCTAGTGTGGGGTTGTGTTTTTTACCCCATTCCACCTCTCATTAATTAGTGTTTTTCTCTCGTTCCATCATCAGAAAATCTAATTTGCATGCATCTGTTGCACGGAGAAGATCTCTATTCTGTCAGTGTTGCTACTAAACACTCATCATGGATGCCTGAATACTTTCACTTTAGTTTAATAAACTTTTGCTTTGAAAGTTTCACTAGATTAAAAAGTCATAGTTTTGGTTTTTTCATTGGTTTCTCTTTGGGAGATGGCACCTTAAATAACAGCTAATTCAATATAGTTTATTACATTTTGTAATGTAGAAACAAAACTGAAAGAGTAAACTGGTATAACCATGGATGTACTGCTAGTTGTTAATGACATGATAGGAATCAGAATTTGGATGTTTAGAAAAACTTCTAGTACAATTCCTTCATAAAGAACAAAAGCCCCTCACTTTCACCATACAATTTATGGGTTGCCCTGTCTCATAAATTGTAAGATTATGTATAGTAAATTGAGAAATGCTGTGCATTATAATGATAGCAGTCACCTGAACATACATGTGTATCTTATCTAAAAAGTTAAAGTGCACATGTTACAGCAAATGGAATACAGGACGTTTATGGTATTCACATGAGCATTTTTCTGTTCAGGGTTACATTTGCTTCATGTTTTAATGTTGTTGTTGGAAAATACGGAGAGACTCATCCTGCTTTCAACAAAGGAAAAGAATTGTGAATGGACATCTCTACTACTCATCCTTTTTGGTCAATAAGATAAGAAATACACCCTAAATGCATGAACCTGTGGCCCTATTGTAGCCTTCAAGTTTGGCTTCAGGCTGTGGGCAAATCCTTCTAGTACATTTGTGCTGTATTCTGCCTCTTTCACACAACTCCTCCATAAATGGAGAATTTAGAAATGCTTGAAGTGGCAATAGTGAGAAAGAAGAAAAAAGGATCTCATCAATAGAATACTGAAATTAGAATGGTCAATGCATATGCATTAACCATATTTTAAATAGGGAATAATATAGAATACTCACTTAACTAGACTCTTTCTTTGTGTCCCCAAACTTATTCTCAGTGATTATTATAAAAGATTCAGTAACAGATCTATCTCTCATTGTGATGTTTAAGCTTAACTGTGAAGCCAGTTGGCTTGGAAGCTCCCCAGGTAATTAGTAAAGCAAAGTGTTGGGTGTGTTTGGGTGATTCATGGAGGAATAACTTGGGCACTATATCTGGTCCTTCACTTCTTCCTCTGGGGCGCTATTACTCTACTCTGCTTCTAAGTCCCTATAAACCAAACAGGTTTTCTTCACCACAAATCTCTGCCATGATAGTCTTGCTTGAGCCTGCTAATCTTGAACTGAATGCTCTGAAACCATGAAATAAACTAAATTTATCCTCCTTTAAATTGATATCAGGTATTTTGTCCAGTAATAAAAAACCTGACCAATACAGAAAATTGCTGCTAAGATTTGGGTCTTTACTATTACTATCCCAAACTATTGGTCTCCTTTGGAACTGGCTTTTAAGAGGATTTTGGAGATGCTTGGTGATACAGACTAATGAAGCACTGAACACTATGAGCAGTGTTTGATAGGTAGATCTAGTCGGCATTCAGAAGACCAGAATGCTAATAGAATGCTAACAGAAAAGGCCAGGCCTAGGATATTTTCACTGGAAATCAGTATTCTCTTGTAAATTACAAGTCATACATGTTACCTTCTGGTAAAAGATTGCCTACAATTTGCTCATATCTTGAGATTTTTTGGAAGACAGAGATCAGAGCAGTAGATTAATTGGTCTGGCAGAGGAAATTTTAATGCAACCTAACATTGAGGCTGTGGCTTTGATACTGCTGGCTGATTTTAGCCAACTGTGAAAATTGGGAGCAGAAGGTAGAATTAAAATATTTGAAACACTTAAATTTTGGTCTAAAAGAAACATCAAGAAAATTTGATACCTAGTAGGTATGTTTGCCGAAGAGATTAGTGCCATTAAAATGATAGAAAGTACTTTAAATGAGAACAAGAAAAAGATGCCTCAGGGCATCTCAGGAACCAGTAAAAATACAACTTATCAAACACTCAAGGATTTAAAAGTTTAACTCTTGTATTTTGGAACAGACTACATAGGATCCTTGTTTAAGAAGGACCACCATAGGAATTAGTTATCTGGATTCATTTCACTGTCCTCAGGTATCCAGAAACTAAAGACCACTGTTGCCATGGTCCAAGTGGTACTGGCTACTGTTTCTGTTGGTGAGAAGCCTTGGCATCATCCACATGATACTGGTCTGAGCAGCATGCAGAATGCAAAAGTTGTGGCATCAGGGAGACTTCCACCCAGATTTCAAGGCCAGACAAGGGTGGGGTATGAAACTCTAAGATTGAACCCAAAGGTTCAGTAGACAAGCTAGAAAGTTAGAGATGCCAGGAATGTGGAACATTTGCTGAGAAAAACAACAGTTACCAAGCATAGGCAGAGAGAGACAGAGAGACAGAGACAGAGACAGAGACAGAGACAGAGAGACCTTGTGGTTGGCAACAAATAAGGCATAGGATGTGGCTCTCCAAGCCCTTTAGAACTCATATCTCACTACTACATACCATGAATATTAGACATGCATTAACAGGAATTAATATTTACCATGTTGGGTTTAGGTCTTTATTTGGTCCAATTCTGTTTAGCCCCATATATGTCCTTTTTCGAACTGGAATGGTCACACTGTACCACTGTACATTGGCACTATGTAACTTGCATTTTGAATTTTCAGAGTTTTAAAAGTAAGAGCTTGCCTTGAGTCTCAGAAGAGAACTTAGATATCATTGTAAGCAGTGGTTGGATACTGAGATTATGGGTATGAGATTATTGCATTTTCAGTTTTACGCAAGTTAGATGCAGCATAAAACTGGTAAGTGAAATTATTAACTAGTGTTTACTTGGAGATGGAGCATGGTTTAAAGAGATGGGTTTGAGTGCCTGGTTGACTAGGGATGAGCTGTGGTTAAGTTTAACTTGACACTTGTTTGACTTGGGAACCATCCAGGAGATTAAAAAAGCACTGAGTATGTCAGGGTAGGTCAAGGAAGCTTGACCTTGAGTAAAATATCTTGGGAATGATCCCTCATTACTCCCTTTCCTGAGTACCTCCTGTTCTCCATCAAGAGAGCACCTTGTCCTATCACACCCTTCAACCATGGCATTTCTGATTTAGACCCTGTGATGGATTCACTAATGGTCAATTTGTGACACCCAACTGAATGAATCAGCATGGTGCTGGTTGTGTATGGCTCACCAGAGAATTGTTGCCAACAACATAAAAAGGAGAACTGAAGGGAATATGTTTTTTGATTGTCCTGGAGAAACTTGTCACACTGGATTTCCTGATATAAACTCCCTTAACTTAAATTATGAGTCAAATACTTTGGAAATCTGACTGATACAGTTCAATATATTTTAACCTGTTAGGGTTAATGAATTCAGAAGTACAATTCAAATTACAGTTAATTCAGAAGAGGCCCAGATGCTACTTAGGAGACTTTTCTGAAATTTGCATGGTCCACCATTTTTTCATGTCTAAGTTTAATTTCAACATCATCACATATGCTAATCAAGTCTAATTAATTCCTCAAAATGTACATAAACACTTGTAGAAACAAAGCAAAGAATGTAAGAAAAGTAAGAGTTACAAGTTACAAGCCATGAATAAATTTAATACAATGAAAACACTCAAGTAGATTAAGTACAGATTTTTCTTTCATAAAGTGGCAATCACGTTGTAAATGATACAACAATATGCAAATGCTATTGCCTAATAAGGAACTAATATATATATTTAAATACTTAAATATATGAGGGGAAGAAATTTCAGTCAATAAGTTTAGTCACAGGCCTGGATTTATGACTACTCTAGTGCATGACAATGGCTGCTTTGGGGTTTAGCACAAGGAAAAAAATCTATTTTGAGGATGTGTGTTTTAATCTACCTAGCATAATAACTATGCATCCCAGTGGAAATTCATGCTAGAGAAGTATTATCCAGAATAAAAAAAGATAGGAAAAGTTTGGTGATGTATCTTCCAATAACAAAGACAATATACTAAATATATGGGTAAGTAAATGTGCATATGATTTTTGCAATAACATTCTGAACATTATACATGAACATTCTTAACATTATGTATCAAATATCAATCACATTAATATCTTGGCATTTTCTAGTAATATTGCACTATTAAATATACACAAATTCATAGTGACAGTAATCAGAACTTGATATGCACAAGTGATATGAGGTATTTGGTATTCACAGACTAATGATATCAAACCAGTATTTAAAAAATATAAGATATTTAATACGGATAGTCTTTTCTTGGCCACTTGGATAAAAAGGAAAGGAATTAAGTTCTACTATGAAAGTTTTTCCTAAAGTCCTACTGGGGGTTTGGTGCTGGCTCCATGTACACAGGTTTTTATAGGCAGACATATCTGTGGTTTTTCTTTCTTTTCAGGATAGGATGTTCCTTCAGATGATGGAGATGAAAGCATATATCAGTGGAAGAGTTAGTTATCCAATGTCATTTTAGAACATATTAAATGGATGACACAGGAATTAAGACCAAGATTATAAGTAGCTGAAATTAATAAAAATGGGTAAAATACATGACATCTAAAGGTGGCCATCCTCTTATGTATCAGGTAATGAGTGTAGATCCCAAAAAGTGGTGGTAATAAGTTAAATAGCTAAATATTATTGAACTGTAAAAATCAATAAACTATTTCATCTATGTGAGCTTTATTTGAGTCTTTGAAATAGTAACCTTTCAAAACAAAAGGAGAAAAATGGATACTAAGATTTTAACAGTCTACTTAGAATAGGCATATCAAAAGATTAAAAAAGCACCAAAATATAGTTTTCAGCAAAATATATAGCAATTATGTTGCTGGCATTTGTTGAGAGTGTACTTTGTGGTAAACATTAGGTTAATATAAGATTTTCTCATTTAATCCTCACATTGACACTCTAAGTAATTAATAATATTTTTAGACTTAAAAATACATAGCACAGAGATTTTTCTATAAACAGTGAGTAAAGGTATTACCTCACATAAAAAGAATGAAACTGTGAGTTATTTCTTGTTTTTTTTGGTCAAAATTCCTCAGTTAACAAGGGTTCAAGGTTTAACACCATGTAATAAATACTATGGTAGAAATTTACACATACGTAGTACAAAATAGAAGTCTCTAAGCTAAAGTAGAGAGGAGAAGGAGGTTATAATGATGAATTAGACATAACCTCCTGATTCTGGATTGGGCTGTACTCCTCAGATAGTGCTTTTGTAATGATCTGCATTTATCACACTGTTCTGATGCTCTGTTGATATGGGATCGTCCCTAATTAAACTGTGAGTTTCCTGAAGGTGTTAATTAATCTTTATCTTTTCCAGTACTTTGGATCACATCATGTACTTTGTAGGTTTTGAATACATTTGTTGACTAAATAAATGGTCAAAGAGAGAGAGAGTCCTTAATTAAGAGATCAAGTCTAAACTGAAAGATGACTAGTGTTAGATATATTTTCTAAGCAGTTACTGTATTTTACTCTGGTATGCAGAAAATCATAAGGAAAACTTATCTCTACTATTCTAAGTGATTGCTTAGGAAGATGGTCATGGAATAAAAAATATTTTTCAAATGTATGGGTTTTATAGCAACTAGGAGATTCTATTGGTATTCATAAATCTATAAAATTTAACCATCTATATACAGTGACTTGTTTGTTGAATGTAATAAGAATGACTTTGGTCATGTTGGCAGGTAAAAATTGGACTATATTGTATTTACTTTGTTCCACAGTTTAGTGATGTGCAAAATAACAGAAGAACCAGAAAAGAACAGTTGATATGTTTCTCAAGAATCAGAGCCATTTCATTGCCCATATAATATTGTGCAATCAGAAAAGTTCAGCAAGAAAGAAGCAGAGGAGTTACTGTGGTATCTGAAGTTATTTGAAATCATCTGTCTTCACAGAGATGGACTTGGCTAATACTATTATCTCCTGCAAACAGATTCTGCAGAATCAACATTTGTATGTAACAAATTTGAATGGAAGCGATAACTAAAGTTTACATCACAGGAATGTGGTCATCTTGAAGTTTTAACCCACAAGGATAATTCAGAGTTATTGGAATCTGAGAAGTCCTAATGTAACACACCTTGATGCATTACCTTCCTTTTCTATTAGTTTATTTCAAGTTGCCAAAGGGTACCTATTAAGAAACCTGGCTGCATCTGAATGTGGTAATGAATAAATCTTTATAACTCGAAGGAAAGAAATGAATAAACAAGATATGCTGGTACCTTCATGTAATTCCAGCACTCTAGGAAGCCAAGGAAGAAGGAGCCTGGGCAATTTTGAGCCTTAGAAAGACCCTGTCTCAATTTAAAAAAAAAAAAAGGGCTGGTTATGTAGTTCAGTGCCAAGTCCTGAGTTCCTTACACAGTAACAGGAAAAAAAGGAAATAATACAATCTAAGTCTGAAGCCTTCAGAAAATATTACATAACTACCAGTGTATAAATTTGTGTCCAAATATAGTTTGTTTCTTAACAGGTTGTGTAAAATATACTGACTCTCAATTTGATAATATAGCATACTAGTTTTTTGTTTTCTCTTGAGCTTTTTGTTTTTTGAAGAATCCTAATAGCCTTTAAACAAAACCAGAATGAAAGTGGTTTCCTAGAAATCCAAAGGAGTATGTAGAAATTTTTAATTTCCTGAGGAATAGAAAAGAGTATATTGCTTATTAATTCTTGGACATATCCATACACAGAATCTAAAAATATGTTCTAATGCATTTTAATGAAGATATATACACTGAGACAGTGTAGATCAGAAAAATCGAAGCAAATTATGCAGAATTAGCTTGGATCAAAAAAGTGTCAAGATCATCAAAGACCAAAGTATTTTGAAAATAATTAAATTTGCTGATTTTGATCAGTAAACCACAGTAAAGTAAAAGAATGTTCTTGTACCTATAAAATATATATTAAAGTGTTTAGGATAAATGTTTAAAATCTGTCATTTATTGCTAAATGATTAAGATAATCTATTCTCAATGCAGAAAGAAAATCTGCCTGAGTGTACATTGAGTAGCTACAACATGATAAAAGAAATTAGATTCACCACATGTAAACAATCGTAACTCAGCAAAGGATAAACATTTTTTACTATCCTTAAAAGCTTCTTATAAATTGAAACTTAATTATACTTTAAGAAGAATACAGAGGAATGAGCTGACACAGGAGTGAAATTAAAATTTAATGTTATTCTAAATAAAATCATACTAAGGTAATACATACATTCAATATTAATTAACCATTAAGAAAGCTTCCAAATATACATATTTATTTGTCCTCACCCTTAGAAAAACTCTAACACTGTGGATATCTTTATTCCCATTTGGAAGATGAAGAAACTTGGAAACAGCACTACTCAAATTTTTTAGTTCAGCAACTTGTAGGTATACAAATATTACTGTATGTATGTTTAGATATGCTAGATAGATAACTGTACTACTAATTCTCTTTCAGTTCAACAAATAGTTTGTGCTGTCATTGCTTGTCTGTTCATTTTTTATGCTTTGATTTTGTAACTTGATCAACTACTTCTAAGATAACAATGTATAATATAGTTAACTACTGTTGATTTCTTACTGTTATTTTTTTGAAATTCTGTATTATTTTTACCCTTTTTTCTGTTTTTCTTTTTAAAAATAAAAAAATATATAAAAATATTTTATTTCCAAAGATTTTGAATTGTAGTCCATTGGAGATAAGTACACCACAGACTGTGCAAATGTCCCTCATCTAAGTCATCCTGTGCTCACTAATCAGCTTTCAACCTGCAAGAATTTGAGTGGTTGCAAATCAGTAAACAGGTCTATAATTTAGAATCAATCTTCTGGGCTGTCGTCTCTATTTTCATAGCATGCTATTGGTTTTCATTCCAGAGTTGCTCTACCTCTTCTTGGCGTGATCGATGATGCAGGTTCACAGTTTCAAGAAGGAAACAATAGGAAACCTGACTGGTTTATACTGCATTACAAATAGAAGAGACAAAAAAATCAATACTACATGAGTGGACTTGAGAAAATTATTAAGGAAATAAATTTTACCTTCATGCTTTAGAAATTGCAACAAAAAGCATGTATTTTATTTGAAAAGATGTAGATATTTTTAGAAGAAAAGGTCCATAACAAGAGAGGATCTAGAGGCTCATATTTTTAGAATTTTTCTTTCAGTAAAAGATAAAAATTGTCATTTGAATTTCTCTTTATTTTAGAATGTCTTGTGTGAGGTCAAATATCTTTAAACAATAATATATTCATAAAAATAATTGCAATAGCATAACTTTAGTGTTCCTAAGTATTGTTTGCCATATATCAAAAAAAAAAAAAGCAATGAGCAATAGGTATGTAAGTTTACATGATGTATGTGGTTGGTTATTTATTCTTTCACTGAGAAAGTACTGATCAATTGACATAGTGGTAGAAAAGTATGATGGCTGAAAGCATGACTTTGGGAGCCAGATTATCACTAACAGGCTCTTCCATTAGGAACCTGAACGAGCCTGGGCAAGTTTTTTAAAATCTTTAGATTCCAATGGTCTCACTTGTAAAATAGGTATGATGACTGAACCTACTTCAAGAAAGATGCTATGATGATTAAAAATATACATATAAAATATTCCTTTCCCCCTTCAGCCTCACACATTTGTAATTATTTGATCTCTTGGTAATAGCCATTCTGTCTGAGGTGAGATGAAATTTCAGTGTTACAGTTCTCTAACAGTCTGAGATACTGAACATTTTCTCATGTGTTTATTACATTTTTGTACTTCTTCTAAAGACTGTCTATTCATTTCGTGGCCAATTTTTGATTGGGACTTTTAATTTGGGGATCTAATTTTTTGAGTTCTCTACATATTCTAAATTTTTCTCTGTCAGATGAATAGTTAGCAAACTTTTTTATCATTCTGTATGTTGTCTCTTTACTCTGGTGCTTCTTTTGCTGTGCAGAAAAATGTTTAATTTGATAAGATCCCATTTGTTGATGCTTGGTACTATTTTTTAAGCCATCGGTATAATGTTCAGAAAGTGTTTTCCTATGTTCATATCTTCAAGAGTCTTACCCACTTTATATTACAGAAGATTAATCACTATATCTTGAATGCAGACTTTATACCCATCAACAGAAGAATAGATAAATAAAATGCATTTAGGTGTAGTGGAATACTGTTGTCTCATAAGGAAGATAAACTTGAATTTTTGGTAGGAAAATGGATGCACCCTGAGACTAATATATTAAGTGAAATAAATCAGACACACAGCTTAAACATCACATAGTTTCTCATATATGATAAACCTAAAATAAAAATATAGATCAAAATAAAACATCAATAAGAGGAAGCAAAGAGATAGATCATTTGTAAATGGGAAGGGGATTAAGAGATGGAAGAAGAGGGAAAGGAAGGGAAGGAAATATGATAAAATAACCAAGATGTATTATGTACATGTATCAACTTACCACAAGGAATATAATTATAATGTAACAAAAACATGTACTAATAAAAAATAAAAACTGAAAAAACAAAAATATATATTGAAAACTTAGAAGTCCATTGCTAATATTCACTAGATTTAATTGTCATTATTTGTAGGGTTGTTATGACAAATTTTATTGAGCATCTGATATAAACAGGGAATTTATGATGTGAGATCATATAGCTGTTCTGGGGAATAATTTTTATCAAGTTATTTGAATAAAGAGATTATTAATACAAAGACTCTATCATAGTATATGTATTATCTATTGCTACGTAATAATTTTTTACTCTTATTTCCAAACTCAGCAGCTTAAACAGTAAGCATTATATTGTGATTTCTATGAGTCACAAATTCAGTGATTTAGTTGGGGATGTCTACCTTGAAGTTTATCATAGGTTTACCAAAAGTGTTGAGGCTGAGATCTCTTCTGATTGTTTGGCTCTGAGGAATATCTAGTTTCATGATCATTCATATTTTGCTGGGGTCATTTAGTGTTTCATATATTATTGTACCGTAAGGTTCAATTACTGACTGGGTATTGAGTTGGACCTTTCTGAGTTCCTTGTTGTAGGAGCTACTCCAAAGAATACTTTATCCTATGGTAACTGGCAAGATATCAAGAGAGACTCCACAAAGGAAGCTACAGTCTCCTTACAAACTAACTTTGAAAGTGGCATTCCATAGAATTTGCCATACTTAATCATTACAAATGAATCACTAGTCTAAAAAGAGGAGTGATTCCATAAAGGTCATGAGTACCAGGAAGCAATATTAGAAACATTCCAGAAAGAAGAAAAGATATAATGAAATAGACTCAACATAGTTATCATAAGATAAAAGAGAAAGGTGAAAAGATTATCCCAAAGTAGGGGTAATCTTCCTGACATTGTGAAACAGTAATCTAATAAGACTATCACACTCTTTTGAGTCTACCTATACTGAGAATTACTAGCTATTCTTTGAAATTTTAGTCTAGACTAATTCTTCATAGCAGATGTTCTTGAAAAGTTAATATAACACACTGAAATAGGCCATACTAAGACATAATTTTGGCAAAGATAACATTTATCTGTGTCATCTATTTTGATCAACAGAACATTTACTTAACTGATGCCACTTAATCCAGTAATTATATTGAGAAATACTAACAGAATATACCATTTTTTAACATGCTTATCAAATGGGTTATTTTGAGCTAAATACCATTGAAAATACAAAAAAAGCTATTCATGCTCCCAACTGTCAAAAAAAAGTATAATTTCCCCTTTTTCGTAAGAGAAAATAATATTTCTATAGGCAATGTCCTTTGTTAAAGATGTTCAAAAACAAAATGCTACTTCTCAAGGCCACTCATTACTTAAGAAAATTTTACGTGCATAATAGGACTGTGTCTTATTCACTGAACATTTCTTCCCTTCTCCTGGTCATCACTCACCTCCCTCACACAAAAGACCTCAAATCTCTTTCTTCTTTTTCTAGGCTAGGTGGCAAATAATAACCAGTCAATAACCAGACTACCTCCTTGAATTTCTAGTCTTTTGAATACTTAATTGCACATTTAGAGCTAACTCTTGTCTTAATTACTGTTCTCTTTGCTGGGATAAAATGCCCAACACCAAAAGTTAAAGGATGAAGTTTATTTACCTCACAGTTTGTTGAGTTTTCAGTCTAGATTTAATCGAGTTGCTCAAAGGCAGGTGGCACACGGCAGAGGGGCAACAACTCATGGTGGCGAAAGACAGGAAAAGCAACAAGGGAGTGTGAGATAAGCCATTTTATATCTCTTTTAGTGTGTCCAGTCTATTAGAATTAGTGTGGTGATAATCCAATCAGTGGGTTGATTCAGAAGTCACCTATCCTTTATCCCAGTACCCTGAATCCCAGCATTTCACTACAAATCAATCATACACTCTAGATTCAGATAACTCTTTTAAAAAAACTCCATGAATGCATGAGACTTTAGGGGGCTATCTAGACATAAATCATAACATTTTGCCCCGGACCCTCAAACACTCATGCACATCCCTGTATGCAAAAGAAAATTTAGCCCATCTCTAAGTTACCAAAGTCCTAACAGTTTCAGCATTGTTGAAAAGTCCAAGTTCAAAGTCTCCTCTGAGATTTAAAGCAAACGCTTAGCTGTGAACCCCTGTACAAATAAAAAGAAATTTAAAAACCTCCAACATGCAATGGCACAAGATAGAAATTTCCACTCCAAAAGTTACAAACGGGGATACAAAGGAATGGAACCAAAGCAAGTCTAAAATCCAGGAGAGCAAACATTAAGTCCTATAGAGTTGTGTGCAGTATCCAAAGCAATCTGTGCTAACATGTGAACTCTAAATGGCTTGCTTGGCTCCACATCTGTGGCAAGTCCAGAGGTCAAAGTTCCTATGGCTTCTCTTGGGCCATCTCTGTTACCTCCTTGCAGTTTTCCTCAGACAACCCATGTTCCTGGATTCTCCAAACTTCTGGAGTCTCCACTGCAACTTTGGCTTGACTCTCATAGCTTTATATACTGCTGTCCAGGGCATACTGCCTGGCCTTCCAGACCTTCCAAACTCTGGGTAACAATCTTTCTGACCCAACAACTATTCCATTCTGCATGCACCTAAAACTAGCACCATGTGAATAATGCCAACATCTGCTGCTAGCTGGAATAATAGTCAAGTTTCTTTGTTTCTTGACTGTTGAGTGTCTGCACTGTTGAGCACTCTAAATCCAATTCTGAGGAACAAACTTTCTAGTCTGCCATCATTCTGGAACATGGTACTCTAAGGCTTTCTTCTCAAAGCAAAGTCTTTTAATTTTGAAACTTTGAGGCTGCAAAGGATGGAATCCTGATGTTTCTTTTGATGTTCTTGGGTTATCTTTTCTATTCCCCTGTTCCTTCTCAGCAACCAAAATCTCCTATGCTCTATCTTTGCAGTCCACAGCTTTATTAGAGCTCCCTTTTTGGTCAAACTCACAATGGTTGAAAACATTTTGCTGGATTCTTTGTTCTTGATTCTTAACACAGATCTGGTTAAATGCCACCACTTCTATTTTAGACTGATCTGAAATCTCTTCTGCGAGATCAATTAGTCCACTACCCTTAATCCTAGTCTCAGGCAATGTGTCCAGACATAAAAAAATGCAGACACACTTTCTGCCAAGACATAACACACCATCTGAAGTTCAGCAGGCACTGCAGTCTTTCCCAGCACAAACCTCCTGAATCTGGTCTTTACAGGATTTCTGGTCTTCTGATCTTTGGCCAGAATCTCCATACAATACAATTCAAGGCATTCCAACTCTAGCTTTTCATTCAGCATCTCTGAACCTTTCCAAACTATTCCCACAAATCATTCTCAAAGACTTCAGCACCACATAGTCAGATATGGTCACAGCAATTAACCCACTTCTGGAACCAAATTCTGTCTTAGTTACTTTTCTAATTGCTGAGACAAACTATCCAACACCAAGTTTAAGGAGGAAAGGTTTATTTAGCTCACAGTTTATAGATGTTTCAGTCCATAATCAACTGGTCCCAAGGCAAGGGTGTCACACAGCGGAGAAGCAACAGTTCATGGTAGTAAAAGACAGCAAAACAACAAGGGAGCACAGCACAAGCCTCTTTCTGTCCCTTATATCATATTCAATCTACTAGGATTAGTTGTGCCAATCTAATAAGTGGACTGATCCACCAGTCACCCATACCTAATCTCAGTATTGCACTACAAATCAATCACACACTCTAGATTTAGCTACCTCAAAAAAAACCTTATGATCACATGACACTTTGGGGAGACGTAAACAGAAACAGTAACAAAGCTGCTTTTTTTTTCCTTTTTAAAAAATCTGTTTTAATCAGTTTGATTTAATAACCCAGACAATAAATCTAGGAAGGTTAGTTTTCTTACTCCATACTATAATTAAATCAGACAAGTTCTTTTGTTCAAAAGCATTATAAAGGTGGCAGCAAGATATTTTTTGATAATTATTGAACTCTCACCTTGTAATGAACAGTTTAATATATATGCATATATAAATATATTAATATAATATGCATATAATACATATGTATATTATTATATTAATATATATGTGTATATATATACACATATATATTAAACTGTTCTTTCTCAGTAATCAACTGACAATAGCTTCTATTGGTATGACTAAGGTAATGAATTTATTTCTGTCAGATTTTTACTATGTAGTTCATATTGTCCTTCTTTCAGGTAGTCTTGCATTAACATGGATAGCTGCTTGTCTTTAAGCCTTTAAATCTGATAAGATATTCTTTGCCTACTTTTTTTAGTAAAAGTGAAATAATACTCAAGTTTTCTTTTTTCTCCTGTCTTGATGTTTGGTTCCCATGAACCAGATTCAAAAATTTATTGTGGACTTATTTTTCATCCATACCCTACCAAAAAAGATACTGTGAACTGAATACTAGGTATTTTATTTCATCTGCAAATGTTTCAGTCTGTGTCTTTAAATGAGTACTATCTTTCTGTGTTCTATCACGTAGATTTAATCATTTATTATCCTCAAATATTCTTTTTTCCTCAACTATATTTTATTGAGGCATAATCACTTAAGGAAGCTAAAGTCAAATAGTGTACTTGATTGATAGGCTACAGTTTATCTCTTTTATTTGACAGTCTTTGTTTTTTCCTTTCAGATTTATTTTTCATAAAACTAGCCATTTGTTTTGTAGGGTTTTTCAGTGTCTTTATCCTGCTTCTGTCCTTATAGTATCATTTAAAATTTCCACTTGACTTCTTTGTTCCTTGTAAACTAATTGTTTATTCCAGATCCTGATCTGTTTGGATAAACTTTTTGTGTGTGCAAGTGTAGTGTGAGGATTAGGACTGCTCTGCCCTTCGTTCCTCCTTTCATTAGAGTTCAGTATTTTCCATTGTCTAGATTGATTACTTCATCAGGGGTTTACAGAATGGTAGTATTTTAATGCTAGCGTTCCTTTCTCTCGTATTACCCAGAACATGTTAACACAAATTTCCCTTTGGTAAAATATTTACAGGAATTTCAGATTAAATTCTTGATTATTTCTCCTTATTTATTTACTTTCACAATGATTAATTTGGTCCCTAGCAATCTGGAATGGATTTATATTTTAGTATCATTATAAACCAAGAGACTGTTTTAATTTTGAATTTGTGAAACATATCCAAATTAAGTTGTCTTAGTCTGAAGCCAAATATCAAGCTGAGGTAATATCAACAGTTGAAAAATAATATAAACAAATAAAACAAAAATACTAGAGAAAGATTTGCCCATGATACTGAAAGTGTGATATGAGAACAGACATTCCTGGTTTCTAGAATGCTAATAGTCCTAAAAACTTGGCAATAAATACAAAAGAATAATTTTACTTTTTAACCATTTAATAGTTTTACTCAGTGTCACTCAGACAGTGTATTTGTTTACCTATTGACCAACCTGAGTGTCATAAGGACAATTGTTATTTTAACCAGTTGATTGTTATATTGAATAGATTTGATACAATTTTCATTTTTATATTTCTTGTTATGTTTTCTCATAAGTTAAATTAAAATATGCAATTTTTGTCACCTTGTGTTTCCATATTTGGCAGTGGTTAAATATACACAATATGTTGTCTATATGTGCCAAAGTCTATTGCATTTTACACAACTTATACTAGAGAATATCTTCAACTCTGTAAAGAACAGATAATTTCTACTACTTTATATTTAAGGGTATTCAGGCTTAGAAAAGCTGAGAGACATTAAGTATTACAATTACGCCCACTTTCACTCTATGTACCTGAAAACTTTAATAAAATTCTGGAACAGCTCAAGGAGATTCACCTTCCTTCTAAACTTAATCTGTACATTTCTCTGGACAGATTCTCCACTGCTTAAGCAACTTTGAAAAGAAACTTTGAATCTCATTTCAACCCCCCCCACCAAAGAATATGAGGAATAAATACAATACCTGAGCTGGTCATAGGATATCATGAAGACACTGAGAAGTGAATATCTGGTCATTTTATTTGCACATTCTGTAAACTTGCCAAAAATTAGTTACTTCCTTTGGATGTATTTTTTTTTGATATACCAGACTTTAAAATTATACAGACTCCAAAAAATATCTCCTATTGTACTTTTAATATTTGTCATTGGGCACAGTATAAACATCAGTCATATACATTGCTAGTACTTATTTTGTCTAGCATTGTAGGTTTCTATTTTTCAACACTGAGAAATAAAAAACTCTATGAGAATTAAAAAACGAATAAACTATTTCAGAAAATAAGGATCCATAGTGAAAGTACATGTTCTTGACAACGCAAAAGTCAGAATGAACTAGCAACCCCCAACAATGAATTCCATATTCATTATGGATATAAAACCACTAATTTTTTTCCATAACTTTCTATGTTATTTGCATGAGTTTTAATCAGTTCAGCACTGTTCTGGTGTCATTTGTACCATTTTTCAATGAATTGGTCATTTTTTAGAATAATCCTGTCTTTACCCTAGATTCAATCATTAACTATTAGGACTAAGTCACAACACAGACATTCACTACTGGTAGAATTTCAAAACCATACTCTTCAATTTAGTTATAGAACTGTATTCTAAATAATGTATTACAAGCACAGATTGTTCTTTTATTTTAAAAAAAGTCTTTCATTTTCATCCCTGATGAGTACTTTATTTCATTTCTGCTTAACGGTACTTTTTATCATCCTGTTCATTACTATAATCATCCTGGAACCATAAACACACTTAGTGAAATGCTTCAGGGGACAGATTACCAATATTTCTAATTAAATATACTGTTGACCATAAGCTCATTAGAGGAAGCAACATTTTAAGCATAGTACAAGAACTATAAAATTATAAATTACTAGGATTAATGATGGTGCATGGTTGGAATTTTCTCAGGCTGCATAAAATCTTTTAGTATTAAAATCGAAATTGTATTAAGCTAGGTTTGCTTCATTGGAATTTCACTTTTTAAAAAATTCTCTAATAGCTAGAAACTTGGCACAGTCTGTTTTTAAACTCAAGAAGGAATAAACATTTCATCCACATTCTTTTTCCTTTTAAAAAAATTGTCTCTAAACCCATAAGTGGGAAATTAAAATATCATATTTTTAACATAAATAACATTCAAGTTTTTATCTAAATATTCAAGTGAATATTTTATCAGGCTTGCATTAACATATTTTTCTTTGTGATGGAAAGGTCATTGTTAATGCCCAGGGTGAGAGAAAACATTAGTAAATAAATGAATTATCCCCTTTTCATACTTGCATACACAATATTGTGAATAAATCATTCCTATTTTACCTTAAGAATGCAGCTCTAAAATGTATTAGGTTTTGCCTGGAAATTGGAGGGACTGGGCCAAGAAAAGTCAACTCTTTGGAAGACAAGAGGACAGAAAGGCAATCTTGCCTCTGGATGTCAGGTCAAAAAGCAGACTCTGTTTGTCAAAATTACACTCTGTGACACAAACACTTTCTCCAGGGAAGAGCAAAGTATTTCTTACAAAACACCAGGCAGACTATATGTGTCTGAACCTAAAATGTAAAGGATTTAGCTGAACTGAAATTCAGAATGAGACCTTTGTATTTGCACAGTAATTCTATGGCTGTAGTATTTGAAAACTTTTATATCAGAAGTGGTCACCAATAATTTTTAAGTATCTGTGAAGGCAGAAGGAAATAAAGAGTATGATTTAAGGAAATCAAAGTACAGGGAACTCAAAATTTTCTCCAAATTTCTCCAATATGTCAAATATTAGAAAAATCATATCTTTAAAAAAACTGACAATAAATGCCCAAAATTATGTGGAACAATGTGATGGTTTGATACATGCATATGATTGAACAAATTGATATCATTCGATCAAAGAGATACCTGCCTTATCATGTTCACTGCAGCAAAATTCACAATAGCTAAGACATGGATACAACCTAAGTGTCTACCAATTAATGAAGGGATAAAAACAATGTGATATGCACATTTGCAAAGTGGAATACTATCCAGCCGTAAAAACATAGCCCTGCCACTGCGACAATATGGATTGAAATGGAGGTAATACGTTAAGTGGAATAAGAAGAAAAGCATTATGCTATTCTCTCATATGTGGAATTGAAAAAAGTGGTCATCAGAGAAATTGAGAGGGGAAAAACGGTCACTATGAGATGTTGGAGAAGTAGCAGGAAAGGAGGGAAGGGGAAAGTTTGATCAATGGGTGCTAATTTACAGCTAGATAGGAGCAAGAAAATAACACACAGTGTATTAACCAGCACAAAAAAATGTGAAGTGCTACAGAACAATGGGACAACTATTGATCACAGTAACATAATATATATTTAAAAAACATGAAGTGAATGTGAAAGTTTCACTATAGACAAAAGTCAAATATTAGAATATGTAGATACATTTAACCTGATTATTACATTGTGTAAAAATGAATTTAATGTTTAACATCTCTGGTTAAAATTTATAATTGTCATATAGAAGATTCAAATTTTTTCAATTTTAATGCCATTTTTGTATTCTGGTTTTTATTGTTTAAATATGTTGCATTGCTTAAAGCCCTTCTTATGGTTTCACAAGTGAAAAACGAATTATTTACTAAGATTAAGTGATATCACAAAAATTAAATTGGAATGGATCATGAGCCTAAACATAGAAGCAAAAACTGTAACTATTCAAAGTACACCCATAAGAAAATCTTTTTAAATGTAGGTAGGGAAATTTTTCTAAGATTAAAACCTAAAAAGTATAAACCATGCAGAAAAAAATGCATAAATTGGATCATTAAAACTTAACCATTTCTTTAAAGTTTATCAAAAGTAAAAGACAAAATATGGCAGACATAATCAACAATAAATATATCTGACAAAAGATTTGTATCCAGGTCATAGAAATGACTCCATAAGTCAATAATAAATTACAAAATTTTAAAAAGAAGGCAAAGATCTCAAAAGATATCTTCCAAAAATAGTTTAATTGGTAATAATTTTATGAAAATATGTTCACTATCACTGATCACTAGAGAACTTCAATCTACCATAATAAGATTCTACTACATACTCATTAGAAAAGTCAAAATGAAAAGATTGATAGTATCAGTATCGAGAAGGAACATGTGGTACTTTATAGGCTGCTAAGAGTGGAAAATGCCACAACATAGTGGGCAATTGTTTAGCAGGTTTTTTTAAACATATATTAACCAAACTCAGAAATTCTAATAATGGGTATTTCCCTAGAAAAATAAAAATATTTGTCTGTACGAGCTCCTATATATGCATGTTCACAGCACTGTTATTTATAATAGTAGAATTTAGAAACAACTCAAGTGTCTAAAACTTTTATCTTTTGGGTATGTGCAGATATTGTGTCCCTTGCTTGAAATGGGATCACCACTGCCTTGTGCCTGGATAGCTATTCATTTTTTGGGCATAAAAAGAGTTTAAAAGGAAAATGTGAGTTAGAGTCTTCCTAACATTATCTTATAATTACTGCACATTTTCTCCATAGAGTTTATAAATACCACTAATCTCTAAATAATTGACAGTGGAGGCTATTTGGTCTTTCTTCTTCCAAATCTTAACATTTAGAACCATTCCTTCATTCAAGTAGAAGTTTTCAAGCACTCCTCCACATCAGGGAATAGAAACACGGAAATAGACAAAATAAACTTGTACCTCATGTAGTTTACACTCATAGGATACAGCACCTGGTAAGTTTTGAATAAATATATTTTAAATATATCAATTTTAGTATTGCAAAATGTTTTTGCTCAAAGACTAATACTTTCCTATAACTATGAATTATTTGTTTTTTGGATATTGGTCTTTTCTGAATTTAGTAAAGAACAGATGGCAAAATTGTATATTAAATGCTAATATATTCTAAACTTGATAGGCACAAGATATAAGAGTTTCCATTATTTCCTCAAAAACATCATGTTTTTAAAAGTCCAGAAATAGTTTTGTCTACAAATGTTCATTTTACAAGCAGGAGCATTTTTGCCTGAGACTACCAGCATGTATTACCCTTCAAACCCTTCAAGTTTTAAGGAAGTATAAAATAGTGTCATACTGTTTTATGAACCATTTGAAAAGATTTCTTCATGTTTGACTTCATTTATTTATCTATTTTTAGCTCGACTCTTTCCTTGAACCATTTTCAGTGCTTACCCAAACAGCATGCTTTTATCCTGGAAGATGGAAAAATATAACAGTACTTCAGTTCTGAGGCGCTCCCCTCCTGTGGTACTGATATCCTAAATTAAGAGCTTCCTCTGAAAGCGTTTAAGATTCTGCATCAAAGATAGGACAAGACACAGCAGTTTGTCCAAGAGAAGGGCAAGTGAGCAGTATGGAAGTAAGTGGGTTAATAAGAAAACTAGGGCACAGAGCACCAACCTTCAAAAGGGAACAATCTTATCACACTGACAGGTGCGATCAGAATTCTGACCATGAGGACTGCTGATGCCACTTCCTGCTGCTGCTCTCCCTGCTCTAACCCTCAAGTCATTTATTGCCCCAGAAATGAGGCACATATCAAACAGAAATGTATACTGTGCTATTCTTTGAATCAGTTACACTAATTTTTACAAATCAACTTCCATTTAAGTGAAAAAAATTTTTGCTTTAATCATTTAAGCTAGATTATTTCCAGGTTTGCAAGCTCTTATTTGGAGGACCTAAAATGCTACCTATTATCATTGTAGCTCTGTAATATTATCCTGATATTCAGTAAATAACCACACTGAGAGGTTAGACTGTATCTTTTATTAAGAAGACATAACTATATGGAGTTATTAAAAATAAGCAAATTTCTTTATTTAAGAACATTGCCATGAATCGTCTTTAATACAGATGGATTTATTTTAAAAATAAGTATGAGTTCAAGTACTTGAGAAATTAAATGCTTAAAATATTTTCAGAAAGCTAAAACTGCTAAATCTATTTGTCATTAAGTTTATTTAAATGGGGAAAATATATATTACATTTGTCTACTTGCCCCTGACTAAAATTTGAATTGTCAAAGAGAGCTAAAAGAATCATTCTGCATAGACAATAATTATAAACATTAATGTTTTAAAGCACAATCTACAAAAATAACTTCTTATCTAAAATTAAGAAAATGTCTAAGAAAAAATTTATTCCACCCCTATAATTACAGTTATAATACAGTTCATAAAAATAGATACTAAAATATTTTATAAATCTGAATTAAAAATAATATGATGGCAAAGTATATAAAACTTTGTCTTCTAATTGTTCATTATAAAATTGATCATTAAAAAATTGTTTTTAAAATCTTTTTCCTTAATGTTAAAAATGATATGCATTCTTTTAACTGACTCATAAAGAAAATGGTAACTTTTATTTATTTTTCAGCATCCATTTCCTAAGAAATGGCTACATAGAAAAAATATTTTGTAAATTTAAAAAAAGAGCAATTGTTTGAAATTTCATCATTTAGAGTTAACCAGATTCAATTTTTTGATTCATTTCCTATGTTCTGTAAAATGGATAATGTGGTAAGCAAAGATATATAATTAAATTAAGTCTATGTAATCACAAGTGATATGCCTTCAGCAGTTTCTCAAAACATGCAGTGCTTTACATAAAAGTCTGTCATCGTGACTAGATACATGAAATCTGCATATCTAAAAAGAAGGGACTGATTTCCAAACATAGTATGACACGGGCTCACTATAAAGGAATTTAAGTGTCTGTTTTTCCATTTTCATAGGATTATTTAGTTGTTTTCTTGAAAGCATACCGTAGATACTGCATATAGGGGTTTTAGCAAGAATTTTGACATTTGTTCATGTTCTATCTTACAGATCAAATGAAAAGCTGAAACAAAAATGATAAAACAGTACACTTATATTTCATTGAATACTGATGCTGAAAATATGAAGCTGGAAAAACTTCTCTGATGCCATAGTTCTTACATTATAAAGACAGAGGAAAACACTTATCTGAAACACACAGTCATTCTTTTGAAAGTATATATTTGTAGGGCCACTGAGCAGAGAGTGCAAAGAACATAGACATAAGCAGTTTTAAAACCCTTAGCAGGTGAATATATACATGCATCTACCAACTTCTTTGCTAACTCAAAATGGCATTCTGCAAAGTGTAGTCCCTTGTTCTCTTTGATTACACAAGTTAATTAACAATTTTGATGACAAATACAAGGCTCTTGGATCCTTGATGATAATTCACACATATTCAAATTCACACATATTCAAATTAGTCTTAGAAGATGATTAACAATCACAGCAATATTTAAGACAAGGATTGTGGAGAATTGTTACTGGAAGACATAGAAGATACACTTAAAGTCAAAAGTAGACAGGTAACTAAGAAGTTAAAATGTTAACAATTTGCAGTTTGAATGTGAATGAAGAATAATAATAAATTGCTTACAGCAGATAATTTTACACATTTCACATATATAATTTTTATTCTTCAAAGATATTTATGAGCAAACAGAAAAAATTTAAATGTTTTACACATAAGAGGGAGATACAGACAGGTTAAGTAACTTGCTCAAGGTCACAAGTTATTGAGTGATGGGTTCAAAATCTGAACACAGGTAATCTCTCCACAAAACTCACATTTTTAGAGTCCTAACATTTGTATTTGTTCTCAGCTTAACCACTCTACATCCAAGAGCCTATTATTAAGTGGTGGAAATAAGCTGGAACCTTGAAAATTCACAGCTAACAAAAACTTTGTAGAGTTGGTTAATAATGTAAGTAAGAGTTAAATAATGTTTACTTGTTAAAAAAGAAGAATGTAAGCAATTCTTTAAAAATTCTCAATGCTACATCTGAAGTCCAGAATTTAAGTGCTCAAAGGATATTTCTAGCCAGGATGAAATAACATATTCAAGATCAAGATCCTTCTGTCCAAACAACTGTGAACTGGACAATTACTATTTGTAGACAACATTTTGAATAATATTTCCAGAAATCTGCCTAAGATGCATACAAAGCTGGGCTTGAACAGTATGATAATCAGCAGTACCAGGTACAGAATCCCAACCAAGGAATACAAATTGAAAACCTACTGCTATTCACATCTAAATGAAACATGCCAGTACAAAGAGAAGCATAATATAAATAACCTTATATTTTCAGACACGTAATAGTCACAGGGCTTTGTATCTAATCAGAAATAGTAGAATAGTGAAACACATAATCAGGGAACAAAGCACTAGCAATCAACAACAAAATGACAGAGAAGGCTGTAGTAGGCCAAGATGTTGAAGAAAATTATATATAAATGCAATGATTTAAGAACAAAACAAACAGAATAAGTAGAAAAGTAGTAAGTTTAAAAAATCAAATACAACTGAGGTCAAAACATACAACACTTGAAAAGAAAAATTTACCAAGACATCTTAAGAGAGTAAAAGTAAAAAACATTAGGAAATTTAAAGACAGTACAAAGGCAAAAAAGAGGGTTAGGGATGTAGCTGAGTGTTAGAGCACTTGCCTGGCAAGTATACCTGTGGATTCAATCCCCAGTAGTACACACACACACACACACACACACACACACTGAAGAAGAAAGAGAGGGAGAAAAATAATAAAGAAAATGAAGTTAAGCTTCAGTTTGGCAGATAATATGTTCCACATGAACATCTGACCAGTGAGTTTAGTATGAAACATATAATTAACAATTATTAAGAAAAATACAAATTGGGGAAAATAAACAAATTCTTCCATGAAAAGATGTAGTTATGGTTGATAAAAACACAAAAGGATGGACAAAATCACTGATCATCAGAGAAATTAAAATTAAAACAAAAGAGAAAAGTACGTGCAATAGAATGTTAACAATCCAGTACGTAAAATAAGGGTACACTCACAAACAGCTGTTTGTACAAAATATCAAAATTTTGAAAAACAGAATGGCATTTTTTTTTTATCAGTACCGGGGATCGAACTCATGACCGCGTGCTTGCAAGGCAGGCGCTTATGCCGCTGAGCTAAATCCCCAGCCCTAGAATGGCATTTTCTTGTGAAGTTTAAAATATACCTACTACCTAGTATTTGCAAAGAAACATGAAAATCTAGGATTACAAAAACATACTTGTACGTGAAATTCATACTAATTTGATTCATGATGGTTCCAAACTAGAAACAGTTAAATTGTCAGTAGGCAAGAGAATAATTACAAAATTGCAGCATGTCCATAAACTGTAATCAATAATCAGAAACAAATTAACAATACATACAAAAAATTAATGAATTTTTAAAAAGTATATTAACCAAAAGATGCCAGACACAAATGAAGATAAAACTATAGGATTCTGTTTATATGAAGTTCCAGAACAGACTAGGAATCTATAATAAAGGAAGTTGCTTAGGTGGCAATGATTGGCAAAAGGACAGTAAGATACTTTTTTTTTTTTTTTAATCGGAACCGGGGATTGAACTCACAACCACGTGCTTGCAAGGCAGGTGCTTATGCCACTGAGCTAAATCCCCAGCCCAAGATACCTTTTTGAATTGGTAGAGACAATCTATATATTGTTTATGGTGGTTACACAACTTTTCACTCTTGTCAAATGTAACAGATTTTACATTCAGAGTAGTTGCATTTTATTATCTTCTAATTATATCTCTAAAAAGTCGATAAAAGTTAATATAGGCAATTTATTCCTGACTTTGGTTTATTCTCTATGAAGTATTTCAAATGGCCTTGACTGGTGGCATGTTCAATGGGAGTCAAGTAGTAAGCAAAAAGTACTTCTCAATCGGAGAGAGCATTTTAAAAAATATAAAAACTGCAGAACAAGAGCTAGGATCACCATTGTCCAAACAAAAGTGTAATATGATATGCAGTATGATGAAGTTCATACTAGAGAATTAAAAAAAAAAAAAAAAAGAGTTCTCAAGGCAGCTGAAATTGCTTAAAGACCAGAAAGACAGCAGGTCTTATAGCTGTCCTAAACTACTCACAGGTTAATGTGACAGAGAACACCTGATATTGTGCTAATTTTCTACTACTGCTTTATTAACAAAATCTGTTTTATTAGGAAATGTGCTAAGGTGTGAAAACTCTTGAATAAACTCCACTTTAGCTAAGCCATTAATGTATGCACAGACTTTGTTGGGAGGTACTTTAAGAAAAGATCCTAAAAGACCTGGCACACTTAGTGGGCATGCATCTGGCTCTTCCCTTCAAAGTCTGAATATCTACAGATGTGATAGCTATAGGTTTAGACATGGGCAGCTCTAAGGAAAGGCAGTTTTTGAGACTAGTATCATTGAGACACTAAATTAACAGCAAGCCTTCTCAGAGACATGTTTGTGAGGAAAAAAAAATTCCTACTGAATCTGGACAATTCCACTGTTAACTGATTTTCTTTTGCATGCAGAAGAACAAAACCCTAACATATTAGATATAAAACATTCACAGACATATTTACCTTGACTCCAGAAAGAAGCATAACACGGGCAACAAAGGATTGCACAGGTCTTTAGTCAATATGTAATGGGAAAAAAAATAATGATGTATCTTTATAGAAACTAAATGAGCTTGCTAAAAATACAGAAGCTTTTTTCTGTAATATTTGGGTGCAATCTGTGGGTAACATGTCAGCCACATTAAATGATGCCTGCTTATAAACACTGAATAAGAAATTATGTGATCTAGTTTCAAAGAATAATTACTATAAACTCTAAAATACAATGGTTGAATTATAGTAAACATGTATTGTACTTGCTTACTTCATGTTATATTAGGAATTTGGCCTAAGGAAGTAGTTTATATTACTCCAGTTCTGCAATATTTCAGCTAAAAACTGTTAGCAAGTAGAGGTAATATTTTTGTGGTTTTACTAAAAACTGCAGAGAAATTCCAGGTATTAAAAATTTTAAAAGATGAATGATAGTTATCTGAAGTAATTAGCAAAACTCAAAAGTAGTTATCATTTTAAAGAACTCATATAGAAAACAGAATGGACTCTAAACAGTGTTGCCCATAATATTGATTCATAATCCTTTTATAATTTCAACCCAGAATTTTAATGAAATATTTGGCAAAGGAGAAAAATTATTTTTTTTTTGTACAGAGAATCAAACTCATGACCTCACACTTTCCAGAGTGCTGTGCCACTGAGCTGTATCCCTGATTCATCTTTACTGTTTTTGTGTAGTTATTGTTGTTGTTGTTGTTGTTGTTGTTGTTTTGTATTGGGGATCCAATTCACAGGACCTTGAGCTTACCAGGCAGGTGCTTTACACTGCTGAGCTAAATCCTCAGCCTGAAGGAGAGAAATTTTAAAACAATTATAAATGAAGGAAAATCAAAGTAGTGAATTATAATAAATGACATTAGCTATTATAATTTGAAATCTGTTAATATTGTCTAAACCAAATTATCATTTTGGGGTAATTCATGCTGTACCTTTGAAACTACCCTTAATCTTAGAGCAGAAAATATAACCCTGTGATTCTCATTTTAATCAACTTTTGTGAGACATTTTGATGATTCTGGAGATAAAAATATTATGACATTCTGGGCTGGAAAGTGAAGGTTCTCTCCTAGCTTTTGGTTAAAAGCAAAACGTTTTCAAAAGCTGTCAGCCCTGCTTCTTTAAGCTCTGAAAGCTGTCTGAACTTGTCAGTTTGCTTTCTTTGCACTTTTATTGAAATAATGCAAGACAAGAAGTTATTACAATGTTTACACCTTTAAATTGGATTTCTTTTGTAATAGGGTACAAATGTCACAGAGCCACTGAAGTTGGAATTGGAAGAGTGTTTGGATATCATTAAGTCCCAAACTCCCACTCTACCTACAAGGAAAGCTGGAATTATCACGTGTTGCTGGTAATCAAGCAAATTTAAAAGCAGTAAGTGACTCTTAGGGTTGTTTATCATCCTGTTCTTATTTAACATGCTTTTATTTAAGTAAGTTTATATGATTTCCTCATTTATTGTCAGTAATCATAAATTTCAACCACTTTTTAACCATTAGAGAATAAAGTTAGAAGCTGCATTAATGATAACAATTTCAATTTTATATATGTTCATTTTAGTTTAAAATATGTTCCATAAAACAGGTTTCTGATACATCAGTTTTCACTAATGAAAGGGTTTTAAAATATAAAACACAAAATTCAATTTATTAAAATTTTATAGTTAAGACATAGGAAAGAACAATGGAAATTCTATTCCCATTATCTTTGCTCTTTCAGAGTAACCAGATAAATGACCTCCCAGAGACACGAATACATTCACATACGACAAATTATTATTATTTTTTTACATTTTGTTCAAGGTTCGGTGGTGAACTATGACTGAATATTGGAATAATCATTCTTTTATCTTTGGTAGCTGGGCTTACTTTGTCCAGTAGCAACATGTTCAGACAAGCATCTCTCAGATGACGTGTGATAATGTTCAATTCGATCTTTGCAGAAAGGCCCTCAATTTCACACTTGTGGTAGCTGTATTAGCCCAATTATTTTCTAGAGGTTAAGGGAAACTTATATATTTGCGGGACAGCACCACTGCAAAACCTAAGATGTAGGACTTTGTTATCTCAACAAATTCTATGGAAGCAGAAAGATCAGTGTTTATTAAATTTTAGCACAAAATGAGATGGAGTTCAGAGAGACATGATTCCCCTATAATGGACCCTGAGTTTTTCGTGTTGATGTTCAGAAATGTGTGAAACCTGACACATTCATTTAACACACCTATCAGGTACCATATTTCAAGTGTTATCAGTACTAGGAACCAGTACTTCCAAGATTCCGAGATCTTGGTTCAAGTAGGGAGTATATATATATCTATATATATATATCTATATATATCTAATTCTGGTATATATATATATATATATATATTTTTATGAGGTTTTACATATATCCACGATGTATGCATATTATGTATACATATATGTTGCATCTATATTGCCATATATTTTGTATTTGTTCTTTCAAAGTATAACAATATTCATACCAAAACTAGAGAGTCAACTTTGTAAAATGCAAGCATTTCATTGGTCAAGCATTTTCAAATTGTCAAAATTATAAATCCCACTTAAAAATACAGAGAAGCCTCATCCTTGACATTAAATCTATTTTTTATGTCTCAGATATTTTTTAACCCATTCTGTTTCAGTTGTTCTATCTCAGCTTTTTCACAAGTAGATATAATTTCACACCTGGCACTTGTATTTTTTGAATGAATAACATGATAATAAACATGGTATTTTGACTTGACAGAATATGAAAAATTAATAAAATTCAATTTTACATAGATTTACCAAGTATATACTAGGTCAGGAAAAATTTAGTTTTTATGCAAAGAGACTAATTTTTTATGTTATGGAAAAAGAGTTAAAACAAAATTTCAAAGGGTAAAATTTGGAGCCAAAAGACTTCTTTTCTCATGCTACCATTTCCTAAGGTTGTGGTCTAAGGCAATTTACAGGGAATCAGGATCAGTTTCCTGTTCTGTAAAATGAGAATAATAATACTAGCTAACTGAGTTTTGAGAAAAATAAACTATAGAAGAACATCATGTCAACATTAATGTAAAATGTAAAAACAAACTGCCCTGTAACTCCTCACTGTAATTAGCATATATATATATATATATATATATATATATATATCCCCCACAAACTCTAGACTAAAATCCAGAGCAATCCTACATTTGCAGAATTACCAGTTCCACATGACAAATGTAGTCATTACATATTTCAAATATATTCTAATAAAATTTTTTAATTATCAATCATACTTTTCTCTATTAAAAATGTTAGTGGTACATAATCAAATATATCATCAACCCAATTATCCTGGAATAAATTTCTGAATAGGGACTGTAGTAGATCAGATGGAAAATAGTCTCAAGAAATGCATTGTGAGGGAGGAAAAGTATTTCAGTGCACTGCCAATAAAGTTTTCCAAAAGAAATACGTTTTATCCATGTTACCAGATGGAGTAAGAGAATATAAGTCAAAAATACTTGCTAAAGGTGTCAGTTTGATTTTTTTCTTCTGTAAGTTTTTTTCCCCATTAATTGATGATCTGTCCAAAATAGATGCCTATAGTTACTTATTGGTATGTTAATTATGCTGATACAAACATGAAGGGATAACATGCCAAAAGGTGACACTCATCTCCCATTTTATACTTCTTTTAAAAAGAGATTCTCTTTGGTTGCACAAATAGACTAGGACTCTGTTAACTGAGACAGGAAAAACTGGTGGGGTAAGTATGATTTGGGAATATCAAGCTTAGTTCTCAGCTGCTGCATTCCAAAAATAATTTCCTTCACTGTAGGCTGTGCATTATTTAGCTCAGGGAATATATTAAAATGTTTGAATGATCTAAGCAATAATTAACGGAAGAGTGGCTAACTGCCGATATAGTTTCCAAATTCACAACCCAACAGAATTAAAGCATGTTAAGACTTTTAACCAATTTCACAGACCTTAAATTTACATTTTTTCACTATATTCTTGCTATCTCATAACTATTTTTGATGTTTAATCTTGATCACCAAGGATTTCAAAACATAATTGATCTTTTGATCTTGTTTTATGCATATGATAAAAATATATTCCTTGGTTTTAACAAATGGGGGTGAGGGAGGCCCTTTATACCTAAGAAGAGGATTCTTTTCTAAAGAAACAGATGAGAAGAAAGATACCATATGCACTTGTGCATGTACATATGTGTGCTTGTGTACCCATGGACACAGAAGCACATTGAGCTTTCCCCTTCTCATTTTTTTGAATAAGTAAATCAAATTATATGGACAGGTCAAGGGGAAGACTTTTCAGCGCTGACCTAACACTCATTTACTCCTGAAATATGGTTAGCAAAACACATACCTGTAATTGCATTAAAGCACAGAAAGTAATTATGAAAATACATTTAAGTTAATATCCAGATGACTCAAGTAGAATGTAAAATCAGCCTTCAAAGCAGTTTCTTAACTAAGAAATTGATTTCTATTAGACGAGATATTTTAATATACATTATTTTCCATGTGTTATTATATATTGTGAATATATTTGAAAACTATCCCAAGTCAAGAAACTGCCTATTAAAGCAATATTCTAGCTACTGAGAAATTTACTACAGATTCTCTTATAATAACATGGACACAGTAAAGAATAATGGCAAATTCTATATTAATTTAATGAGAAACATGAATTACAATTATAATTTCTGGAAAAATAATACAAAAAAGATTTTATATATTTATTTGTGTGCTTACTGAAACTACAGGAAATTATCAATATTGACACTATTTAATTGTGTAGATAAAAAGAGGGTGGCAAAGAAAGAGAGACATATACACACAGATAGACTCATATCTCATTATGGGAAAAATGCACTTGATGATCTCACTTTCCTTATGCCCATGGAAAACTACAATCATATTTTGGACTTTTATTTATTTATTTATTTATTATTGGTACCGGAGGATCAAACTCATGACCGCGCCCTTGCAAGGCAGACGCTTATGCCTGCTGAGCTAAATCCCCGGCCCTTGGACTTTTCTTTTTAAATATAAAGACAAGCATAGTGTCTGCAGATATGAGAAGCAACTTTTCAATGCAAAAGAAACAAAACAAGAACAAATGAAGAATTCAAAGAAAGTCGTTCTTTACAAAGAAAAAAAGGAAAAAAACAGGACACTCAATTGTATAGGAAAATTATATATTCACTGAACAAGACATGTTGTTATATAAAAAGGTATACTAAGAGTTGAAGGATGAGTTCTTATAAATTAAAACTATGGAAGAAGAAAAATGAAATTGAAGAGTAGGAGACAAAACAAAGGGTAGAATCAACCAAGCAAGCAAACCAAGAGATGGGGTAGACTCTATGGGATCAGGACAGGTGGTAAAACACTCATCAAAGTGTCAGGGTGCAAGAGCAAATAAAAGAAGGGGTTTCTCAAATATATATGTATGAGCATTTCTAAAACTGAAGAATATGTCAAGCTACATATTCATTTCTCAACCCAAGAGTTGAGAAAATAAAGTAAATTAATCCATAACAAGGCACATACATAATCATATATAAGTCTGACCAAAAATATGGTGAATGTTTAAATTAAAACATTTTTCCAAATCGCCATTAATCCTCACAAAACATTCATCACACAGAAAAAGATCCTAATTTCTGGGCTAAAAAGTGACAAAATAAGTCATTCTGTACAAACAATTGCCAAACAATGCAACACTGAACTGTTCAATATTAACACTGTAAACTGAAAGCACCAGAAAATTCTGTAGGAAAGTTATTTTAATGTAACCAAAATACTTATCAAATATATGGATAAATAAAGATATTTTCAAATATGTAATACTTCAATTTTTTAGCTTCATCTTCTTCCATGTTAGGAAATGGTAAAATCAAAGAGACTAGGTAGATAACAGATTCCAAAAAGATATCTCTGGGACAATTATGAATGAATTAGGGAGAGCATTTAATATATTTGTGCATAGATTTAACTTATTTCATAGTATGGTTGAGAGTTGGGAAAGAATTTACATTTTAACTCTAAATCTGAACACACAGAGGATGGACACCATGGCATAGGCCTGCAATCTGGCCCTCGGGAGGAGCATCTCTGTGTCCCATAGGGAGTTCAACGCCATCCAGGATCACATACAGAGACCATCAGAAAACCAAAAACAACCACTGCCATTCCACAGAAACAAAACAAACCAAAACATCAAAACAAACAAACTGACCCCACATGGAAAAAGAAAGTAACTACTGTTGGAAAATAAAGCAGTCCTACAAGTAATTAATGGAATTAAATTATATCACATGACTAATATTTGACCAATAGTAAAATGATTACAAAAACAATGTTAAGATCTGATCTGTTTAGAATTTGGGAAATAAGCAAAATGAAAAGATAGGAAGTGGAGAATGGTGTGTATCAAGTGTTTGTAATGTAGTCATCTCTTTAAAAAGACATAAGTTCACATTCACAAACAGCAGTATAAAAATCATATTTGAAAACACAACTAAGTGATAAAATAGAAAGTTAAAAGAATTTAAGTGGTTCCCTTTAGAGTGGTGAGTAAAACATTTAGAAGAAGCCAGACATCAGCTACTCACTCCTTCCTCCTCCCTCTCCTTGGCCCTGTCATTTATTCCCTCCTCTCCCCCTCTTCTCTCCTTATCTCTCTTCTCCTTTCTCTCTGTTTGTCTCTCTCTCTCTGTTTCTGTCTCTGCCTCTCTCTCTCTCTCTCTCCCCACCCTCTTTTCTTCCTATTTCATTCTAGGATATATAATATGGAATCACTTCTTAATTAGGTACATTTATTAACCAAGAAAAATTAAATATAATACAAAATAGTATATTTAACTTAGTGATATGTCTCTATTTCATAGTATTTACTGTTTACTCTTTCAAAGATTGTAATATTCTCATATTACACTGTAATCATATAAAAGTGAGCAAAAAATTATTAATTATATGTCAAGCATTTGTGAGTTTTTTCTATGTTAAAATATTAAACTAAGGGTACATACCTTAATAAATATTTCATGACTTAATCAAATGAGCTGATAACTATATTATTCCTGTCTACCTCTATTAGGTAAGTAGTATATCAAAGAAATACTTAGAATTTTAATTATCACCACTCAATATTTTGCCACAGTTCCACTTAGCAAATTGAGTAGTTTATTGTTTTTGTTATTGTTTTTTTTAATTAAAGTACATCATCATGTTATACTTTCTAAGATAATCTTTGGAAAACCTTTCATTCAAGTGGCTCTTTGGTATTAGTCAAAAGAAAATGTAATGCTTTTACAGAGTGATTAACTTTCTGCAAGATTATTTTAGTAAGCAAGTAATTGTGTATTTTAAAGGATGATAGTGGATGGGAAGGAATTGGGTATGGCAGAGTAATGAGTTTAACCAATACAGTAGTAGGGAGTGGCTACCATTATGCTTTGGGTCTTAAATGTACATTCCCCCCACCCCAGGGCCACATGTGGCACCACTGGGAGATGGTGGAACCATTAGGAAGTGGAGCGTGGAAGAAATGAACTTAGGGTGCTGTGGGTGAGCCTTAAGGCACACATGGCGATTCTGGCAGCTCCCATTCATTCTCCCTTTCATTTTCTTGTCTCCATGAGGTGAGAAGCTTTGCTCTTGCACAGCTCCTGCAGGCTGACTTTCCTCACCAGAGTCCCCAAACAATAGTCAGAGCCAGTGACTGAAATCTTCAGAACTGAGAACTCAAATACATCTTTCCTCCACTAAATAAATTTTCTTAGGCATCTTGCCAGAGCCACAGAAACCTGACTAGCACAGCTACTTTGGAAATGGTACACTAAAAGCTATATCCATTTCCTGTTTACAGTGAATACCAGTGGACAGGAATTAAATGCACATCTTTCCATATGTTAAAAGTGCTGTTTCCTTTAACGGACCATTGAGACAGCAGTTAGAGGCACAGAGAAGGCTTTGAGCATGACTGATGTTTCACAGGTTATCGATCTGACAGACATTTACATACTCCCTAACACATAGTGCCTGCTGAGCTCTTTCTAACCCAGAACCAGTTGTTGTAAATGCATGTTCCTAAAACTCTTAATGTATTGTGTCTAAATTGGGAAGACAAATGTGCTTGGTGTGGTGCTGAAATCTTCATTGTCTTTTACAGATATACAGTTAGGGCAGTGGGACTTAGTAATAAAGTACAGTTGCTGGGCTATCAATCTGTTGTACCGTGAACTGTTGTTCACTGTTTTGGGAATTCACAAATACAGATATCAGAGTACAATACCGAGGAAAACTGAGTTTATCACTCATCCTTGGAAAAATGTTAAAATATTGTTATACCCAAAGGATAACACAGATAATAATACTTAGTCACACTCTTAGGAAAAAAATTATTGGCTTAGGCTTTGAATTTGAAATGTGTTTGGGGCTGTCTTGTTTCATTTAATTTGAACATTTTGGGCTATTGCTTCATAAATAAAATAAGAATATAAAGTACTTCTTACTCCACTGACTAGTGGACTTCATTAGATTCCTCAAGGCAAGATTTATTTCTGTAAAAAAGAATGAGCGGTCCAAAATACAATCATAATTACATAAAATGTTAGATAATCTGAGCCAATGTAAAAATGTTAGAGATATAAAGAAGAAAACTACCGCATGTAAATGCTTTAAAAACCATCATATAAATGTATGTATTCAGAAAGGGACACAGAAACCGAGCCCACAAGTGAAAACCTCATAATAGACAAAATCAATAACCCATTTCTTCTGCTACTTAGTTGTAAGAACTTTATGAAAGCCAATTATTTTTAAATTTACTTCGCTTTAGAGTTTCATCATTTTTACCATCGTAGCATTAATTTAAGTCCTTAAATTCTTTATCAGAAACTGCAAACTAATTCTTTCTGGTGCTCTGAGCCAATGAGCCCTCAAGTGACTATCCCATCTTTACCAGACTATTCCATGACCGGTTCTGTGGTCACGTGTTTAGAGGTGAGGCCTGGTTGGAAGAAGTGGCTCACTAGGAGTGTGACTCATAACTGTAGTCTTGTCCTGACACCTACCTTTATGCCCTGCTTCCTTGCTGCTCAGGGTTGAGCATCTTTCCTAAGTCATGCCCTTTTTCCATACTGTTTCTGACTCAAAGGAAACCTGCCAAGAACTGAAACCATAAGCCAAAATAAACCTCTCCTCATTTAAATATGGGTATTGGGTATTTTGTCTTATTGATAGCAAAATGACTAATACAGAAACTGGGTAGAGGTTATCATTGTGACTATACCTGACCATGTGGTTGAGAAGTCTTGGTAAGTGATTTTTGAGGTGTGTTTCGAGATATCGCCTAGGGAAGCCTTAGACTACTGTAGGTCAAGGTCAATGAAAGATTGTAACCAGAGATCAGAAGGCCAGAACTGTTGACAGGAGTGCAAACAGCTTAGGTGAGACTAAAGAGGGTTCAGTTGAGAATGAGGACTGCCCTGGCAACTGGAGTTGAGGCCATGTGTACTCACTCTGACAAAAATTGTGTCTCCATTTTATCCATGCCTAAGATCTTGTGCATGGCTAAATTTAAAGATGGTGGACCAATTCTCCCGACAAGGAAAATTCAAGGCAGACCAGCGTTCAGATTGTGGTATGGATATTGCTAGCTGCTTTGAGTCACATCTACAGTGAGAAGCAGGAACAAAATGACTGTGGAATGATTTAAAAACTTTGCAGCTTGGTCAGAAAAGAAGTGCCTGCAAAGATGAAGCAATAAATAAAGTGGTTGCTCATCAGGATTAACATTTTTTTTAAAAAGTCAAGTATGTTACATTAGGAAAAATAATAAAGCTGGCTTAAAAGAATTTCATAAATTAGAAAAACTCCACTCTTGATGGCCTCAAAGGTGCAAAAGTGTAAACCTTTACTTTGAGAAGAGATCCAGAGAGGTCTGATTGAAAGAATAAGGTCATAAAAGGTATGACTTGGAAGGGTGAATTCTCACCCTTGGTTCCTACCTTTATTCTCTGCTTCCTAGTGGTCATAGGTTGGACACTTCCTACGCCACACCCTGGTTGCCATACTGTTTCTGTTTTAGAGCTAACCAACCATGGACTGAAATCTTGAACCAAAATAAACTTCTTCTCTTTTAAATTGTGAGAGTCCTGCTATTTTGCTCCAGCAATGAAAGAGTGGCTAATTCCCCAATGTCAATTAATTTCTGTGTTCCCTCACCATACCAGAGGTGGCCCCTAAAAATTTAGTTTCCTTCATAATGCAGTCCCTTTGCTCAAAGAAGTTTAAGTAAATTTCGCTGGAGAAATAAAATCATCAAATTTTTAGGTGAAGAAAACAGAAAATGTATCATTATTTATATTGCTTAACATCTGCCGGAAGTTCAGCTGAGATTTAGAACAATGAGCACTTGATTTCTGTGTGTTTGCAAAACTGTATAATAAACTTGTTAGTATGAATCACTTGCATGGTGCTATGAGCCCTTTAGGATTGACATCAAAATATGAAAGTCAATAATCAAAACAGGAAAATCTGTGGCTATTTTGTCTAAATAAAAGAGTGTTTTCTATTTAATTATATTTTCTGATATACCTCAAACTGATCCTTGAATACAGAATAGAAAAAAAATAATGTAGGAAGAATTTGGTAGAAGTTTAAGGTCTGATTTTCTTATAAGTGATACTTTCCTCCACAATTTTTCAGTGTTTTGATAAATGTAATCAATTTAAAATGAATCACACCAAAATAATTTAGCAATGTAGACAGTCACTTTCTCTCAATTGATCTTTGTGACCTATTTCTTAGTGTAGGTTACTTTTCTCATTTTTCAAAGAGTTAGGAGAAAATGGATTCCATGTTGATAGAATATGTTTATTAAAGTAAGGCAAGTGAAATAAAAAATAGCAAGGAAAGTTATAAAAATATTTAAAGGGTGATTTTTCACTTAAAAAGAAATTTTCCATTTACTTTCATTGAAAGTAAAGGAAAATGATTGAATGAAGAAAGCAGCATGGTTTAAAAATAATATAAAATAAGAGAATTCACACAAAAAAACTAGGCATCTGAGCTGATGGTACCACCCAGACCTCATGATGAACCCTGGGTTTCACATTCTGTTCTGAGAATGGAAAAATAACAGTAGTATTAATCATATGAACAAATTCAGAATTCTTCCATCTGTCAGTAGACCACTTTAGTGACAGGTCACTGCAAGAAATGAATTCAGTGGTTCTAAATATAAGACTGAACAAGAATTTAACATCTGTCAGGTATTCATCATGTATCACTACATAAGTCACCTTTTTATTGTGGCTTCAAATTCTTCCTCATTTGAATTCCTTTAAAGTCTGGCTTCATATTCCTTCTAGCTTGTATTCTGCTGCCCATTTTTTTCTGGCTATACTGTTAGTTATAATTACTCTAAAAATTCATTTGGTTTTTCTTTCCATTTGTCTTTTCAGTAAGAATGAGATGTGTTATGGTTGATACACTGTGTCAACTTGAGAAGTGTAGAAATTTAACTGAGAGACTCGACAAGGAGCCAGGGTTCTTACTTTGTAAATATCCTCATCCTGGTCAAAGGAGGGCAAGGAGATTTTGTAAGTGCTACACCCACCCTAGGCTGCCTGTGGTGGCCTTTGTACAACATAAGCCAGGAGAAGAGATTTGTTTCCTTCCATTTTGCTCTGGCTTCTGCCTTGAGGTGTTGCCCCAGTGCCAAGCTACCCTGCCTTGGAGCCAGCTGATTACAGATTGAAACCTCCACAACAGTGAGCTAAATAAATGTTTCTTTGCATCATTTTCAGTGTTGGGTATTTTGTGCTAGCAATGAGAGAAAAGTAACCAAGACAGAATTTGGTACCAGTGGAATGGGGTTGTTGCTGTGACTATACCTGACCATGTGGTTCAAGAACCTCTGGGCATGGCTTGTGGGGATAGTTTGGAGATGTCACTTGAATGTATAGAGCTGGAACACCTTAGGCTGTTCTGTAGAGGAGATTATGGTCAGAGCTCAGGAGAACAGAAGGCTGACAGAAAGCCTGCAGGTAAAGACCAGGCTCAGGAGGTTTCTGGTAGGAAGGACAGCATTGGTTGTTGGACTCCAGCTGATGTGTGTTATGGCCTGGCAGAAAGTTTATCTGCATTTTTCTCATGTCCAGAAACTTTGCCTGAGACTAAAATTAAGGACAGTGGATGGATTAATCTGGCAGAAGAAAGTTCAAGGCAGTCTAATGTTGAGGTTGTGGCATGGCTATTGTTAGGAGCTTTTAGCCAGATTTATGTTGCAAATCAAGAGCAAAGAGCCCAGCAGCATGATTTAAAATGTTGTGAGTTTGGCCAGAAAGCTACGGACTGTAAAGATAGGGCTGAGATCTCAATTGCTCAGAAGGAATGGAAAAATAAAAAGATGGCCCGCAAGCATCATGGAAAGAGGCAGATGGTCCCCACACTTTGCAGCCTCAAAATTGCAAAGTGGAAGACTTTGCTTTGAGGAGAAAGCTGCAGAGCACCATGTGCCGGAATGGCAGCGGCCGCCACAACGTGTTCCAGAATGGAGACAGTACAAAGAATAAGTTCCTCAGAATCAGGTTCAGAGTGCCCAGTGATCCAAGCACTCAACTCCTACAGCCAAAAGAGAGGAAAGCCTGGCTTCTGCTCCAACTGGCAGCAGACCTCTGCATCATCCACATGGTGCTGGTTTTAGGTTCATACAGAATGCAAAGGTTCTGAGATTAAAAAGACTTCCACACCAATTTCAGAAAGCCTGGGAGACCAGGAAGTGTGCCCCTGAGAGGAAAGTGTGTGAAGCTGTGAGTATGAAGCCAAAGGTCCAGTGGAGACCCAAGAAGTTTGGAAAGTCTAAGGATGTAGATCATCTAAGGAAACCTGCAATAAAGGAGCAAAGTCAGCCCAAGAGAGAACACATAGTATCAGTAACCACCAGAAGCGCCATAGGGGTGGAATTCACATAAGCCCTTTGGAGCTCACAGTTTACCATATATTACCTCAAACAGTGCACATGGAACTACAGGACATAATGTTTTCCCTACTGGATTTTGGACTTGCTTTTGTCCCAATCCTTTGTACCCTCCTGTCTGTAACTTTTGGATTGGGAATGTTTATCTCGTGCCTTCGCATATTGGAAGTGTTTAACTTTGTTATCATTGTACAGGGGGTTGCAGCTAAGAGTTTGCCTTTCATCTCAGAGAAGACTTGGAATTTAAATTTATCAGCAATACTGAAACTGTTAGGACTTTGGAAACTCTTGCAGATAGACTAAATGCCTTTTGCATAAAGGTATGTACATAAGTCTTTGGGGGTCCAAGGACAAAATGTTATGTTTCTAATGTAATATAAAGTTGATAGACTTACTGCTGGTTCTTAAGGATTGTTAAATTCCAAAATGTCAAGAATAAGCACACATTTGTATCAGGAAACTGATATAAAAAATATGTCTGGTTGCCAAGTTGACAAGGGGTGGATTGTTATGGTTGATACACTGTCAATTTGAGAAGTTATTAAGTTTAACTGAGAGACTCAGTAAGGAGCCAGAGTTCTTAACTTTGTAAATATCCTTATCCTGGTCAAAGGAGGGCAGGGAGATTTCCTGAGTGTTACCTGCCCTGGTCAGGGGCAGTGTACAATATAAGCCAGGAGAAGAGATTTGTTTCCTTCCATTTTTCTCTGGCTGCTGCCTTGAGGTGTTGCCCCAGTGCCAAGCTACCCTGCCTTGGAGCCAGCTGATTAAACTTCCACAACAGTGAGCTAAATAAAATGTTTCTTTCTTTCATTTTAGGTGTTGGGTATTTTGTCCCAGCAATGAGAGAAAAGTAACCAAGACAAGATGGAATTTTCTTTCTCTGGAGCAGAGCACTGTGCGCACATGTATTGGTCAGCTGGGACAAAATATCCAAACCTGGGGCCAGGAATAAAGCTCAGTGGCACAGTGCCTCCCTGGCCAGTGTGAGGTCATGAATTTGATTCCCGGCATAAAAAACAAAACAAACAAAAAAGCCCAATACCTGCCATTTAAAAGTAGAGGAGTTTATTTTGGTTCACACTTTCTATGTGTTTAGTCCATGATTTGGCTATTGCCAATGCAGAAACAGCATACAAAAGGGCCTACAGCGAAAAGAGGAGAGCAGTTCATGTCATGGAGAGACAGAGACAGAGAGAGACAAAGAGACAGAGAGACAAAGAGACAGAGAGAGAGAAAAAAAGAGCACACACCCTTCTAGATCAAACCTCCAGTGCTCCAGTTACCCATTTCTTCTCACTAGATCCTACCTCAAAACAATATAGTTATGAGTTCATCAATAGACTAACCACTGACAGTATCTTTATGATCCAGTCACCATCCAAAAGTTCTACTTCTGAACACAAGACTTCTGGTGGACATTTTAGACCTAAACCATAACAATGCACAACTGATATTCCTTTAAAATGTAATAGCCAGTCAGACATGGTGGCACATGCCTGTAATCCCAGCACTCGGGAGGCTGAAGCAGAATTTGAGGCCAGCCTGGATTACATATTGAGTTCAAAGCCAACATGGAATACTTAGCAAGACCCTGTCTCAAAAACAAACAAATAAACAAACAAACAGCAATAATGAACATTCTGAGGGTTTCTGTCATTTAAACAGCTTTAAATAATTTTGTTATTTTCTTTACTTTCTAGGTCTCATTCCTCACATACCTACCTTAGTAGAGGGAGGGGAAGGGTTTTATAAATCCTGTTTGGGTTCTTTTCCGTTGATTTCCCTATTGGTTTCTACACCTTTTCATTCCTATTAAACCTATCTGTTACTATCCAAAATATGTGCTTTTCAATCTCAGGCTGTTTTCAATATCCTCAAAAATATTTTCTCTCTACTTCTGCATATTATTCCCATCATAGAAATTATGGTTTTATCCATTAATCATGGTTTTACTGGAATTTTATCCATCATATTAGACATCTAGTAATGATTGTACTCATCACAAACTGTTGATTGTTCTCTATTTAGTTTCCAGTAAAGACAACAGTAAGAACTTCCATAACCAAACCCATAATGGATATAATGCAGTGTGTTAAATTCTTCATTTGCATTGAATCTTCCCATCACCTTCAACAGTAGGCATGCTATTATTATTATGATCACTTTACAGATTTGAGCATCAAGGTTTTTGTGCCTAAATAATTTTCTTAATTTTGTAATAACTATGAAAACTGTATTTTAAATCTAAGTTTCTGGTATCTAAGCTTAGTCTGTTCAGAGTTTTGACACTTCAATCCATCAAAAAAGTCAGTAAAAGGCAGTTATAATACTATTGTAATTTTCCTCTGTCTTCCATCGTGCCTAAGAATTGCATGACCTTGCTGTTGTAAGACTTTAATGGACATTACACTTCACAGTCTAAATTTCAAAATGCCCTACATCGCTGGCACTAACAAGTGGAGTAAGCAAAATTTAAATAACTTCAAGGCAAATGAAAAATGTGTAAACCAGTTTTTGTATTTAAAAGCCTCAATTTAAAAATAGAATGGAAAAATAAATGTGTGTTGGAATAAACCCACTATGGGAACACTTAGTGTTTGAAGGTATCAATAACTTCTTAATGTAACTAGATCCTGAAAATATTTTTATTTTCTTTTTCTACTATTGTATGAATTTAATTAGTAGTGCTAAAATTTAATTATCTGCCTACTATCAGTCATAAATTTGTAAATTGATCCTGTTCCCTGAATTCAATTTTTCACCTAATTTTGAAAAACCACTAATAGATAACATTCTTTAGTCTGTTACACAGTAACACTTTCTACATAGCTTGTATTTAAGGTTTTGTTGGATCATACTATTGATCCTTTCCTACATCAAAAGGTCTGTCATGATCAAGGTGACATTGATAAGATATGATTATTTTTAAAAATAGTTTGTTAGACTATTAACAATAAACATAAATGAAGTCTGGATAAAGGAGATGAGAAACCTGTCTGTGAGGAACCACAATGGTATACAAGATTGTGAGAGTGACATAGTCCAATTTAATTTTGCAAACAATTTATAATATGCAAACAATGAAGGATTTGTATATATGATGTCAATCTCCCAGCTGTTGGGCAAATGCAAGTGACAGAATTTCCATGATTCTTGGTTATTATAAAGGCATATATTTAGTTCTCATTTGTCTGCTTCATAGACACAGAAGTTATTTTTATATAGTAACAAGTTTGACAAAATATGTTGAGTAAAATCTTGCTATATTTGAAAACTAGATTTGAGGAAACTAGATGTTTCAAAATAATTGCTTGTTAGATTTCAAATCTTATTTTTTTTCAAGCCAGCTCATATTCATCAAAACCTAAATCTTCATGTAAGTGCTTTGTCTGCGATATTAAATAGAACAATAAACTGAAAACAGGAAATCAGCTCTATTGCTTTAGTAGCTTGTCAACTCAGGTAAATCATTTAGCTTCAATATGCTTCAGTCTTATCTTTGGAATTCTTTAACTCAATAGAAATCTATGATGTTATCTATATAGAAATATATACCATTTTGTCTTTATGTTATAAAGAAATTTTAAATATTTTGGAGATCACTGAATGCCCAACATGTGAAGTGAATACATACTAAATAAATGCTAATTGTTTGCTCAAACTTGCTGCAGTTAAAATGAAAAAGCACAGAATTATATTATTTAATCTGGAAATGAAATACATTAGGATTACAGATGAACTACACAGTATAGAAACACACACACACACACACACACACACACACATGCTGTTTTAAAGAAAACATCAAACTCCTTGAATCATGCTTTTGACTAGGTATGAAAGTTTTATCTTTCTGAGTTCATTGATTTGACAAAAACAATAGCTACTGGAGTAATGAGTATCTGCTCAAGGTTAAGCATTTCACCATAAATAAGTGGTATGTTTAACAGTTACCTGCAAGGACTCACATTGGTCCAAAGATTCTCCTTGTCTTTTTGTTTCTTAACACACATACAAAAATACACAAACATAATTCAGCAAATTTTGATAAAAAAAATTTCTTTTCTTTTCAATCTTCCTACTAGGCATTTGTGCCTTTTTTGTCATGCTGCTTCTCAATTTTTCCAGCTTCATCTAAATGCAAAAACCAATTTTGAGCTTTAGTCCTTTATTAAACTTTCCCTATTAATGTACTATTGCCTGAGACTTCTGTGCATTTCTCTTAGGTCTCTGTAGGTCAAAAGAGAAGACTCTTAAAAGGTAGCAAGGAAAGGAGAATGTTTGAGGAGCTAATATCCTTCAAGTTACACAAAGAAAAACTTGAAGGAGTGCTTTCAACTGCTTTACCTCTGAACTAAATTATCTGTTTTGGAATTTTAGAGTCAGATAATGTCTCAGTATACTACACATTGTGGTCCCTTTGTGTAGTAAGGTGCCTAACTCCATTTCTGATATTTAATTATTGACAGTTTTTAAGCCTCACCTATCTTATTTTTCCATCTTTCCACATATTGCTAAGTTAAGAAAGCCCAGAAGGTCCTACATTTGGTGGTGAAAGTTCTAACTACAAACAGACAGCCACAGCTTGGCTGCATCCTCTAATTACTCTAACAATCCTAACCCAGTTTCCTTTCCTAGGTCTCTTTGCTGTTTCTGGACATGATTGAAATCAGCCTGCTTTCTGCACAGGGCCTTACTGTGTGAATAATAAATCTATGCACACCTTTTGGCTATATGAAAGGTAGTATAAGATTTTTTGATTATTGTTGTTTTTGTAGGGCTAGGATTAAAACCAGGGCCTTCTCGAGCATGCTAGATAAATGCTCTACCACTAAATAATACCCCCTGTGGTACTGCACATTCAAACCAAATTTAGGTTGGAATCCATCTTGTTTATTGTAGAGTATCTGCTATACATTGCTTGTTTTGATAGAATTCATGAGTCTAATGACATGCTCACTTCTATAATGTAGTATCTTTAAAATTAGGTAAATATATTCTCTACTCTCAAATGGTTAACAGGGGAAAATTAAGTTTTTTTCCCTTCTACTTTCTCCTCTTATTTTCTTCTTTCAGTCTATTGCTATCATTCCCCAAATTTGGCTGGTTGTTTAGTAAGTTATATTAGATTCACCAATGCTAGGAAGCTACCTCAACTCCTGTGGTGACTTCCCATCTCTGCAAGCATGAAAACTACTGCAGTCAGACTTTCCTATATTCACTTTCCTTCTATTATATTCAACTATCTTTCTTCTGAAACTCAAGTAAAATATTAAACATTCTCTTTATTAAAAATTTAAAATATTAAGTACTAGTTAATTTCATATGAGATTCAAAATGTATGTGGAAAATAACTGTTTTGACGATGACTATGTATGTTTAATACAGAAACATACATATATATATATATACACTCATATGTGCAGTTCTGACTTAATATATACACTCACACACAGTGTCATTCAATTTACTCGGCTATAATTACTAAGAAAATGCATCGTTGTTTTTAAACAATACAAATTATCAAAGAAAACATTAATAAAATAACTGGAGTTTTGCTAAATCAAAGCCCATACATTACATTTCACCTATGCAGCTTGCAAAAATAAGGCTCATGGAAATCATTTCATGAACCACAAGTGCAATTTACAAGGTTGCAGTGTATTTATTGGACCTGGGAAATCCCACTCCAACCTGTATACAATTTATACTTGATTTTTGAGAGCTCGTTTGTCTTTCAGGAAAAGTATTTATGTGTTAAATTAGCAACTTGAAAGACATCACTTTCTATTTTCATCCAAAAAATACCAGGAATGTTTGTATATATGTGTGTGAAAGTATCCAGTTTGAGAAAAAAGGATTAATCACAAAGATGTTTATTTTAAAACACTTTTGTATAGCAGAAATAGCTTTCTTTACACTTAAAAAGTTATTTACTTTAGGATTTTAGAATTTCAGCAATAAGCAAGTTGCTTTTGAGAAGTAATTATCTATAACCCTCACATTCAGAAGTCACTGAATTAATTAGAGGAATAAAGGACTGAGACTCTGTCTAGGAGAAGTTCATGATATCATCCTTTTTCTCCATCCCTTTCCTTTCCTGTTTAACAACTACAACCCTCACCTGAGCCTTTAGCTGTAGGCCAAGACTTACGATATAGACACAATTCATACAAGAAGACAGGGTGGCATCAGTGTCCTAACACTCCAATCCCTCACACATCCCTCTGAATGCCACTCTTATTCCACGGAGCCCTTAGCTTGCTTGTCAGAGTTTCAAGGGCTCATTCTCCACGCAGCATCAAAACAAGCAAGTTATACTGTATTAGTCAGGGTTTTACTAGAGAGAACAGATATAACACAAAACATAGAGATGTAGAAGAAACAACAAGATGGGCTTACGATGGTCGGCCACAGAGTCGGATGAGGAAGCGTGCAGAGGGTGCCTGCACACTGGAGGCCGAAGGGTTCAATCCAAGGTCTGAAGTTCACTCTAGTGTCTCGTGTAAGTCCACACCAGCAGGCTGATGGGTCTGTGACAGAAGGCCGAAGGTTCTACAATGAAAGGCTGAAAAGTCTATCCCAGAAAGCGGAAGAGTCTACACTGGAAGTCAAGAGTCAAGGTCCAACCAAAGGGGAAGACTGGAGCTTCTCCCAACAATGGAGTGCATTTGTCTTTTTTTTTTTTAAATCTCTAGGTGATGAGTCACCCTAGGGTGGGTCTTTTTCTATACCCTGGGGTGTAGAGTTGCTAAACCCATTTAGTTAAGCTTAGATAAGCTTTTACAAGTCTCAAATTGACACAATCAATCACTACATTTACCAAAAGGAGAAAAGCTCTAGTTCAATCTCTCTTTATTCCCCAGGGACAAAAATCTGCTCTTTGCTACTTTTCTACTCAAGACAGGGAGATTTTCTCAGGCTTAATTGCAGTTAGTAATTTGATAGAGAAAATAGTACACTTTTGTCAAGTCTACTGCTTTATCCTGCTTAATATTTAAAATAAATGTGTAATCAAAATAAACAAAACCCAATGAGCACTCAAAGAAAAAGGCCAAGGGAAAATGAGAAAGGCAAGTGAGCCAGCCTATTAAAATAAAGGGAAAAATATTGCTGAGATATCCTTTATGATTGAAATATTGTGTTAAATATTATAATGATTTTTTTTCAATCAAGCCTTGAGTTTGTAACTAGAAAGCATGAGACGCTACAATGTGCCTTATATGCTTCTTTTACTGCTACAACAATGCAAATAAAACAGGATTTGGTTATGATTTTGCTTCCAGATAAAAATACTGAACCTCCTTCTCCACTAGTGTTCTTTAGTTCACATTTCCCCCACACCACAAACATATTTAAGAGAAAGGACAAGAGAAGTAAATGGCATCTATCATCTCAACAAAGGAAACCATGGCTCATGAAGGCAAATTCTGCATAGGAGAGTTTGTTGATTTCCCGCAGCTCTAGATATGAAGACAACACTCATTAGCAAGGCTACAAGCATATTTTACTTCCCTCTCATGTTGTGCCTTCCCTCTCCAGCACACTGCAACCACTCTGGCTATTTTTGCTTTTATTCTTTGACTATCCCCTGCCCCAAGGTTTTAGTACATGTTCTTCCTTTGCCTGGTAGACTCTAGTCTTGCTTAGTCACATAGTCAGTGCTAAATATACTTGAGATCTGTGTTCAGCTGCTTTCTTCATGCTTTCTGCCACATTTGGATCACACTTAACAGCCCTTTTGAAGCATTTGATTGATTTCTTTTTTTATATATAATTTTGGAGGACAGACACCATGTTAATTTTAATAACTCAACAGCATGACTGACATAAAAACTCATTAAATATAATAAAATAAAAAATATATATATGTGTTTCTCTCTATGTGTATAGATTAAAAAAAAGAAATATTAAGAACAAGTATCTATTTGGCTTAGCACTTTGCAGACTGTAGCAGGAAGATTAGAAGTTTGAAGCCAAACTGAGCTACGTAGTGAGATCTTGTCACAAAACACTTAAAATTAAAAAAAGAACAACTATATTTGGTAAGATTCAAAGTAATGCTATGTTTTATTTCTGTGTTTTAAAAAGTTTTATAGGCAGTTATTCTGTAATAATCCACAGAAAATCAATCAAAATAGATGGAGGTTACAATGGGCTGAATTGTATTCCCTCGAAAAATGAAGTGCTCAGTACATATGAATATGACCTTATTTATAAACAGGATGTATTTATAAACAGGATTATTTATAAACAGGATGTAATGCACACACATAAACTATACAGATTAACATGCCCCTATGTCCAATTTTATAAGAAGAGACATGAAGACCAAGTCACATGCAAAAGGAAGGTCATGTGAAGATTTGCAGAAGTTGGAGAGACTCCATTAGTCCGGAAACACCAAAGACTGTCATAAATCACCAGAAGCTAGGGAGCTGCCAGGAAAAATCCTCTCAGGTAACCTTCAGAGGAAGCAAGGCCCTATGCGCACCTTGACTTTGGACTTGGCTTCCAGGACTGTGAGAGAATATATTTCTGTGGTACTGGGGCATTCTGTTCATGACATCCTATTACATCAGTCCTGAAGAACAATACAAAGGATGCCGACAATCCTGTGTAAGTACATTTTTAAAATTAGGAACATTTCTGTGTAATGAAAAGTATTTTGTAAATAGAACTAATATTTTTAAAAACCGTACTGGTCTCTTAATCAAATCACGCTGTTTGTTATATGTTACACTTATTTCATTTCTTTAAGGAAACTTTCACGTAAAGCTAAATAGTAGAAATATTAAGCAGTCACATGAACTGCAGCATAAACATCATTGTCACCACCATCGTCTCCATCACAGCATCATCTCTGTCAGGGGAAGGGAGTTTATAGATCTAGATTGCAGTATTTGCTATCTTTCCTTTCATATTCTGAGTATGACTCTGGTTACGTAGCATATCGTTGTTAAAACCGAAAACAGCTTCTTTAATCACTTATCCTCGTGTGCAGGAAGTGTAATATGATACCTTATGGGGTAGACCTTACATATTCAGTTTTAAAGACTCCTCATAAGTGCATAGTCAATAGTCCATTTACACTGCATCAATTCCATTTATAAAATTCAAAGCATAGACTAGCTACCAGATGCTGGCTAGCTAAATGGAAAAAGAGTTAGACAATCCAAGGCCTGTTTGGCTGAATTTATCACTTGATTAAAGGGAGAGGTGTCAGCAGTATTAGTCAAAAACTGAAAATTAATGCTGAGAGTAGCTTAACAAGCCCTGAGTCACCAGCCTCCCGGTTCCAAGTGCTGCTGCTTTTGGAAAGCAGCCCAGGGCAATAACAGCTGTACAAGTCTGGAGTCAGGAGTTGCTCGACATGACCAAATGACTTCCCTTCTGTGCACCTCGCTTTCCTCATCTACGAAATGTTAACAGAAATACTTGCCTGACAACACCAAATTTGTACAAAGGCCCAACACAGTTTCTGACATTTAATAGCTGCTCAATAAATAACTAGCTTTGCTGGTTCTGTTTTTATTCTCTTTTGAAAAGTAGTTGCTCAGCTCATGAAGCATGTTGAATTTCACATATGGATTCAAAAAGAAGAGTAAGCATAGCTCCTAACAAGCTACTCAAAACCAAGAATGTCATTTAACCCCTCACACAAGTCATTTAACCCGCTCACCTTCAAGTTCTTTCATCTGTGAAATGAGAAGGTTGGAAGACGTTCTTGATAACCCTAATGTTCTGTGATTATAACCACAGAACCGAGAGCAATTGGAAAATGTCAGTTTTCTTTCTGTCATTCTGTCTTGAAGTCATTGAACCATTTTGACAGATTTTTTTAAACTTCTCACATATATAATATTTGATGTTAACTCCACTCAAATGACTAACAAGAAAATAGAGGTTCTTTATTTTTACTAGGCATCTTTTGTGAGCTACACAAATTTTTAGATTAAAATTAAAGAGGAAAGAAAACACTCAGAGTGAATATGAAGGCTCTTGGGGTGCTGTCATTGGGCAAGAAAGGTAGAAAAAAGCAGCATATTCAATGCATATTATCTCATTTGTATAAAATACTAAATAAATTTGCCTGTGCATAATTAAATGTGTGTACAAGAAAACAAAAGAATGATCATTAAAATAGCAGTTGGATGCTGTGAATGTGGTAGCATTTCAGAATGATTTTTCTTCATAGTTGTATATACTAGTTTTATAGTTTTTGTCTATATATATTAAAAATGAAATACAGTTGCAGTTGAGATTTAAGAAATCTGTACATACTATGTTCAAATATCAAAGAATAGTAACTTGGATTTTTAATTTCACTGTAGCTGATCTGCACTTTCTCATGACTCTCCATTGTTCCTGGACAACAGGGGAACAACTTTTCCAGTTCAACAAATCTTAGTATCTTTTGCTTAACTACTACTTTAAGTAAGGCAAATTCAAGGTGGTGTTTGTTTCTATAAAAAGCTTTTTTATCACACTTATGGGGAAATCCTCATAAAGATCACGTTGGGGTCTTCTAGCATTTTGCAAACATCAATGGAAATTTCCCTTGTGAGATCTTGTTATTAAATGTCCTACCAAAAATTGCTATGATGGTCAATGGATGTCAAAAATTCATAAAAACTCCTTTTCTAACTCCTTTTCTAAGTCCTTTTCTAAGTCTTATTTAATAAGGCCTGGCTTCACTTTTGCTCTATTAATGCTATAAATATTCTAGGTTTCAATTTCTAAGTTGCCTATCCAAGATTTTATGCTAAGGTACTATATAAGTTCATGGGGTGTCCATAAATTCTGTTAATAGACTCAAAGTTCTCACATGGTACTCCTTTCATAGATTACTACCCATCCTGCATAAATATCAAAGGAAACTTCCCAATCTCATATGAAGGCTCTTTGCCACAGATCAGCATGCTACCATTTCTCTTCCTGTGTGATCACCCTGTGGGATCAAATGGGAGTGCTATGTATCAGGGAATTTCTTTCCAGAATTCAGAATTCAAAAAGCCAGCACTACTATTCTAGAGCTTTCTCTTATACTCATTCCTCTTTCCATAGGACATACAGTTCCCTTTTTTATGAAAGAAAATTTCTTTTCATATTCTTATTCCCCCAGAAATTCATTGTATCCAGGGCAACAGTGGGAGAAAAACTGACCTCAAAAAGAAGAAACTTCAGGAAGTTTTTTGAAAATATTATTTCCTTCATACTTCTCTTTAATATTATTTTTGGTAAGTCAGCAAACATCACAGAGGACTTTGTAAGAATCATCTATGATATCAATCATGACTCGGTATGCAACCAGAAGCTTTTCTCTCTCTCTCTCTCTCCTCTCTCTCTCTCTCTCTCTCTCTCTCTCTCTCTCTCTCTCTCTCGCTTTGTCTCTCTCTCTTTCTGTAGCAGAAATCTAACTCAGGACCTCATTCTTGCTAGGCAGGTGCTTATGCCACTGAGCTAAATCCCAAGCTCCAACCCTGTATTTCTCTTCCAAGATGGTGACAGTAACGTGTGACTGATGAGTTTAGATTGCTTGAATACTGTGGTAAATAACAACACAAGTAGATTATACTTGAATTCAAGTTCTGCTCTTCTACGTATTACCTATATTGCTTTGGGCAAAAGATCTTGCTTAACCTTTTTCCTCTATTTTTCCCAACTGTAAGACAAGGATTAATAATAGCAATAATAATGAAAGTATCTACTTTACAGATTGTTGTTTGGAGAGTACATATTGTGGAACATTTATAAAGGGTTTTGATATTTAATCCTTATTTTAAAATTCTTTTAAGAATTATTTAAAGTGAGTGATAAAATTAATATAAAATTTATAAACCAGATGTGTATATACAAGCTAGTTTCTTTTATTAGCATTATCAATAATACGTTACAACACCTATCATATCTACTCTTCAAATATGTCTCAGGCAGGAAAGATAGTGTTTGTTTATTTTTGCAATAAATACATTAATTAATAAATCTTAATTATCAAGTAAATATAAACACAAAAATCAATTATAAAGTGATATGCAAGTTGTTTCTATTAAAGGAAGTAGAAAAATGAGAAAGAAAAGTCATTTCCAGAGATAGGTTTCTCATAAATCTATTTCTCATAACTCTAATACTTTGGGCAGTGTCTTACTGAATTTTCTTTTGCTATAACAGAATGCTTGACACAATTTGAAAAATGGAAACTTATTTGACTCAGTGTTCAGGATTGGTTCCGGCCACCAATATGACGCCCACATCTGTTTAGCTTCTGCTGATGGAACATAGAAGAGCAAGGGAGTATGTGTGGAAAACACCAAAACTCAAGGGGCAGACTTGTTTGCTAACAACTCAAGGTAACAAATCCCGTTTCAAGTGAAAGGCATTAATCCTTCTAAAGCCTAATCCTCTCTTAAAGGCTCCATGTACCAACATTAATAACATTAGTAATTAAATTTCATGCATATAAGGAAAAACAACACATACAACATTGTAGGCAGAATAAACATTTAAGAGTATACTGTACTATAGAAATTAACATAGAAAATGAGTCTGGCTTCCTGCTCTTTGCACTAATGAATTTCAAACAACCTTCAAAGTTGGATGTGAGTAAACTGCCAAAGTAATGCATATTAAGCATGCCTTGGAAGAAAACTGCTGATTTTATCCACCTGGTAGGAAAACTGCCAAATACAATGGAGTCTACCTGGACAGCAACACATACACTTTAACCTCCCATTTTGGCATTAGTAGAATCCTTCCCTCCCTAGATTTTTAAAAAGGAATTCATGAACATAAGTGACCCTGGCAGAGAAAATAATAAATGGCTTGTCAGTATTAAACCAATGTTTTTACATAACTAGGTTTATAAGACAGAAATGGAGTTACTTCAGAATTTCAATAAGCTCCAAATTCTTGTAGTACAGAAGGACAATTATTTTTAAGCAAAAGTATTTTAATCATTTTATCTCTTCTTCTCACTGGTGGAAATATAAGTCATGCGAATAGTGTTTCTATCCATTTTATCTCTTTCCTGCCCTTCTACTGACATCTTTCATTTTTAATAATTTTAACAGAAATTTTATTTTAAAAAATTGCATCATATACAGTACATATTTTTTTTCATTTTCTCTTTATCTATTTTTCCACTTCTATTTTTCTTGTTTGATCTGTGGGCAAGAAAAGCATGACCAACAAACATACCGAATTCAGCCAGACTTCTGAATGATCCACTTGAGATAGAAAAGCCCTGATGGTCCAGTAAACTAAATAGCAACATATAAACTTAGATTGCAAAAGGGCCAATCTGCTTAACTTCTATTATTGAGTGACTGATTATTTCCCTGGTCGTCAAACTGGACATATCAACACAATTCAGAAAATGTCTTACGCTTTTAATTTATATCAAAAGCATAAAAACTACATAGAATTTGTTAAGGGAAGTAATAAGAAAATGGGTTGTAGGTGCAGGGGAAATGTTCTAATTAACTCATACTTTATGTGTATAATAAAGTAATTCCAAACTCTTGGGCTTTTACTTCTTTCAATATTATTTTGGATTATAAACCCTAGAAAAAATAATGTTGTTGATATTTATTATTTACTATTGGACTACTCAGTATTTTATGTATATTATAAAAAAAGCTTTTCCAAATTATAGAAATATTATTTAATCTAGAGAATTTAGAAGAAATACTTGTAAGTTTTAGTACTCTGCAACACACATGAGACTGACCAATACCATCTCATATTGGACTTTTCCATAAGGACTAAAGTACATAATACAGCTTCTTTCACCCCGAATAATTAAACTTTGGATAACAAGAAAAACTGTATCTGGACAATGCCAGTCATGAAGTTTGGATCAAGAAAAAAAAAACAAATAAAAAAAGTAACATGAAAAGAAGTTTAAACATAGAAATAAAAAGAAAAATATCTTTTTAAAAATCCAACATTATTTCTTTTTTTTTCTTTTTTCTTTTTTCTTTTTTTTTTGCAAATAAGCCTAAATTGTGGAAGCCAGACTCACTATTACAGTTTGGTTGAACATCTATGTTGCAAAATTAATTATAAAATGGTACTCAGAGTACTTCCTGAGACTTAGTTTATATAAACGTTTCTCTGTAGTATTTGAGAAAGGGACGTAGTGAGATAGATAGATAGATAGATGGATAATCTGAAGAGAACTCCAATACATGTACAAAAAAATGTTGTATATGCAAGTGCATAAAAGTATTGTTTAAAAGGGCCAAAAAGGGATCAGTGTCCATCAGCTGATGAATAGATAAAGGTTTCATGGTATAACTACACAGTGGAATACTATACAGCTATAGTAAGAAATAGGGCATGGATGGACCATGAATGTATAACATTAAATGAATGATGTCAGACACAGCAGACCATATACAGATAATTCCATTCATATAAAATATTGAGAATGGAAAATTCATAGAGACAGAAAGTAGATTAGCTATTTGCAAAAGGTAGAAGGAGGAAGAAATGGGAGGTGATTGCTAATAGGTACAAAATTTCTTTCTGGGAGTGATGAAGTTGTGTTGCAATTGGTGACTGTGGGACAACTGTGACTACATTAAAAATAAGAAATTGTATACATATAAAATTATGAATTTCATGATACGTGAGTTATATCTCAATTTAAAAAACTTAGTTGAAGTTACGTGTCTTCTGTAATTGATTTTTCTAAACCAACAGAAGTACTCATCCTAGTAGAATCCCTTTCCTGAAATACTTTATTCTTTTATCCTAAATTCGCTGTAATTATTTTGTAATTAATTCTCACGTATCTTACCACCTTCAGGGCTTTTTAGCTCCATGAATAAGAGGACTTGTTCTTTTGTTGCCTTGTGTTTCATTTACAGTTCACTAGAGTAATATCTAATGATTTCGGTACAAGGAAGAGCACACTTAGGGAATGTAAATACACCATGTGGAAAGGAAGAAGGTAGGAACATGCACTGTTTCTTTAGAAAAACTGAAAAATAGCTCTTTGTTTTTGGTACCAGGGATTGAACTCATGAATTTGCACTTGCCATGCAGGCACTTGTGTCACTGAGCTAAACCGGTGGCGAAAAAATCTTTTCTTAAAACTCCCTACTGAGAACTGCCTTCGTTATGTGGAACTCTGATGGAGCAAAGTTGTTGTCCAACTGCGCTAAGTCTCATAGTAATCCTCCAGTAAGGATTCTCAGGAGGTACCAATGGACTGGGAAGTGAAGTTATTTCATCCAAGGGTAATAAATAGAAAATTTAGAGACTGTCCAGCTTCCTTATCCTTGCTATTGTTCACCACTTTAATACAGATCATCTGGCCATCCTGGCACTGAAAAGTATGGCCCAGGAAAAGGCTGCCGTATTTCATCAGTGTCTGGCCCATTCAATGTAAATGTGGTTTTCTAGCAGCCTAATTACATAATATGTTACTTCCATGTTTTACAGCATTTATTTTACTTTTGAAAAGAGAAACTTAGAAGCATTTCTTCTATGTCTTATTCTACCCACTAAAAAGCAATATAGATTTTTGAGTTCTAACTACAAGAATGTTTCCTATGCTATACTTTGTTCTGAGTATCAAGAAGAGAAAATAAAATATATTAGTGATTATGAATAGCATATGAAACTTGCATATGAATATCACTAGAAATTCTTGAAAGGCTAAAAATAATTGTTAATGTAACTTACAGACTTTAAAATACTAACACGTTGACAGTTCCTTTCAGAAAACGATACAGCTCTTTCTTGAAATATTGTCTCACTGTTCAGATTTTAGTACAGTTACTTATTAGTTTAGAAGCTTTTCCCCTCTAGAGAAATTTATCTCAAAAACTATATTCTCTTTCTTTTACTACTGGACATAAGATCTATCCTAATAGCTAATGGATATGGTCCATAAGAATTTTATCAAAAGATATTTTGTCTAGGGAACCCTCAAATTCTGTGAAATTATAGACAATTTTTAAAAGTATTTTTTATGGATAGTTCTCTGGGAATAAGGTGCATTTCTCAATTCAGGCAGAGCCTCAGGTGATGATCGCCACTTCTATTTTATGACTATTTTCATCCCATAATATCTTTTTTCAGGAGTAGTGTGTCCTCGGTATCAAGCAAATGCTGAAAGAAGTTAAAAAACAAATGTATGGTATCATTCCTGGCCTCAGGTATTTAACTGTGCAATCAAGCAGTCAAATCTTCCATTTTCTCACTTGTACTATGACAAAGTATAATCTGTTATTCCCAAGATCATTTTTAGTGCTGGAAACCGAAAATTGTGAATCATTATTCTCACATATCAGTGGAGTTTAAAGAGAGAGAGAAAAAAAAAAAAAACACACAAACTGTTGAGGATTTTTCCACCTTGTCCTGTGGCTCTCAGTTACAATTCCAAGCTGGGAGATACCTGAAGCAGGATCCTCCTATCCAGTCCCCTGATTTTGCAAAGGATTTTCTTTTTTTTTTTTTATTAGTAATTTTAGTAATTGTAGTCAGTATGCGAGGCCATGGTCATTATTTGCAAACTTAGCGCTGAGATTTGACTTTCTTTTCCTCGAGTCTGCTAAGGAGTAGAATGGCTTTGAAGTGTGCACCAGGGCAGGGTGTAGCTGAAGCAGCTGCTCCCACCCCTCCAGGCCGCTGCTGTGTTGCCAAGGGCTGAGCCACAGGCTGTGTTTCAGAGCCGCTTACTAACTCCTGTGCTGCGTCTAGTGACTGCACTTCAGCTCTGTGCACCACCTGCTCCTTGCTGTGCATGACGTGCAATGCAGTAGGGGTAAAGGACGGCTCATTTCTTTGTGCTCTTTCTCTTTGTCTAGGATAGGACCCATCTTAAACCTCATTTATGGCAAACTCAAGGAAGTGTTTATTCCTGTCCATGTGTCAGTGGAATGTCTGAATGCTTGGGATCACATGATAAAGAAATAAAAGTTAAAACTATCAACCATTCCCACCCTTTAAATAAATCAGATTTTCCCCATCATTGGGCTGCTGTAAGCCATATTCTCTCTTAGAGTCAACAACACACAAGCTTTTCTAAGAGCTCCTTTCCATTCCTACCTCCACATTCACATTCACGTGACTGGGAATGTTTACTCCTCTGCTCTAGGACCATACTCCCGACATAGATTTTTGGGTCTACAGACTTATTTATATACTTTGATTAGTGTAGAATCTGTAAAAGTTCATTTTCTTTTATGCAAGTCCAGGATTAAGGTCAGGTTTCCACCCTTTGGTCCCATCAAAGCAGACCTAAGGGGTAACATGCTAGGCTCTTCCTGTTATAGTAATTGATTCAAGTCAATATTAAATCATAAGCCAATCATGTTACTTAGTCCTAATTAGGCATAGAAGCACCAAAGTAATTGTTATGTATTGCATTGTTTTGTTTCTCCAAGGGGGTGAAAATAAAGGCATGCTGAAAATGGTATCTGTTTCTTTTGCAATATAATGTTTTATAATAATGAAGTGAAAGGAGATGATTATAGAGTTTCCTCTTATATTAATGTCTGGTAGGACTGTGGTAACAAAGCATCACAGACTGCATGGCTTAAGCAATAGAAACTTATGTGTTCACAGTTCTGGAAGTCCAAGATCATGGTGTTGACAGAATTATTTTCTTCAGTAGCCTCAGTCTTGTATATGCCCAGTGACCACCATTTTATGTGCTTCTTCACATAGTCTTCTCTTTCTGTTTCTTTATGAAATGATCTGTTATTAAAAGCATATCAAGGCATCCTGGACTGAGGATGCACCAATGCTCTCACTGCAAATGAATTATCTTTGTCTCCAAATATAATCAATCACATTCTAAGGTACCAGGAGTTAGTATTTCAACCTACGAATGTTAGGGAGATACATTTTTGCCCAGAACACCTCTTGCTTAAATATTACCTAGATTCCATGATCAAATACACTGGTAAATTTTAGTTTAAATCAATATAAAGGTACCATACCATCTAGAAAATATCTGTTAATTTATAATTGTTCGTAGCAAACCATTTTACTTTAAAAAGATCTTGGCTGGTCTATGAGCTTAGTTTCAGTAAGTTTATCTTGAGTTTTTCAGTTTTGTCTTACTTTCCTTCCTGTAACAAAAGCTTTCCCCATTGTACCAGGGATCACCCTGAGTAAGATTACTGAAGTTCTATTTTATGTTTTTCATTCCTGGAGTTTGGACCTAAGGTGCTATATTGCAGAGCTACATCCTCAGCTCTCATTTATTTTTAAATTTGAGACAGAGTCTTGATAAGTTGCCCAGATGGGATTCAAACCAGCAATATTCCTGCCCTATTGTCCCCTTGGTGTTGGGACTGCAGGCATGTCCTACCACACCCAGCTAAGACTGGTGTATATTAAACCAGGTTGAATTTACCTAGTTTAAAATTAACTATGGATTCCAAAGCTGTTTAAATATTGAAATATTTCAAAAATGCCATGGTAACAGTGGTAGTATATTTGTGGAGCAATTGAAAAATTTTAGAGACATGTATTCTGAATATAACTGCCTAAAACACAGTACATTTTCGACTTGTTCCTTGCAAATGTAAGTATCTGTATTATCTTAAAAACTATCACTTTATCATTTTTCCTGGATTAAAACCACATTTTTAATCCTGTTGCCAAATTGGGAGAAATACCACCTGAGGGAGTGGTTAGAGAAGGCAGTTTAGATGATTGTTCACATTAAAAAAAACAAAACAGATATTTGAACATGTATAGAAATGAACTGGAACAGATCATGCTGAGTATAATATTAGTTGGCATACACTGATTTTCCAAATTCCATTCTATACCAAAATTTCAATTATAAATATAATTACAACTTTAATTGTTAAACAATCAAAAGGTTATTTTCTTGGTTTTGAGTGCTCTGTTTCCTGCTGACTCACAAGTGTGAGCACTGCAGGTGCTAACTTTGCCATTGCTCTGTGACCCAATCAGTTCTGCCCTTTCCAACTTTCTTACATGTTCAACATCATACTTTAGGCTACAAAATATGCCAGACCTGAGCTTTCAACCATACATCGTTATATAAAGTTACAAACCTGGAGAAGGATTTGTGATTGGAAGGAGAAAGAGCCGGGCTGCAGGCCAGCAATCTCATAGTACGATTGACTGAATAATAGCCCTTTCAGAGGCTGCTCTAAGACTCCATAGTTATGTACATATGGGAGATCTCTCAAGAGCTCACTGTATTTGGACACTTGAAAAATACATTACAATAACAATAGGTCTAAAAGTTTCATAGTAAAGATATCTGTGTAGCTCAGTTTAATCTTCTGTTTCCTTAATAAATTTCCCTTGTTAAATCTTAAGTACTGGGAATTAATGATAATATCAGAGAGAAGAGAAGACAGGTTTTTAGGAGACCCAATGCCTAACAGAAAACAATGAGTGTGTTTGGTAACTACATGGTGGTCTATGCCTGCATGCATGTTATGATCTTTGTGAAAGCATAAGTAGCATCACCACTTTTTTGCTGAGAATTCAAGGAAAGATTATTACCTGACTGTTACTAGCAGACAGAAATAATTTTACATGCAAAAGAGCTATCAAATCCAAGCTTTTGACATACTACAAAATAGTCAATGTTTATATTCTTCAAAAGTCGAACACTTACGTAGTTTTCATTCAAAAACATAACATTTCAAAGATTTTGTTTTTTCTCAATTTTCACTGAAAAATTTGGAACCGAGTGGTTCTTGATAGGCAAAACAAAAGAGCACATTTGTTTCAACTAGTATCTCTCCTAAATGAAATGTGGAACTGAAATTTACAATGTCAGCAGCTTCAGGCAAATGCAATAACACTTTAAAGTAGCATTACGAGATTTATTTTAACATGCTTAAAATTCAAAAACTCTTCAGAGAATTCTAGAATTGGAAAATGTTTGCTTTAGGAGCACTCAGCTATGTTTTGGTTCAACACTAAACCATAAGGAAATTCATGAAGCATTTCTAACGTGGTTCTTAGAGTATGTTTTGTAAATACATTTTTCAAATAAGTGGTAAACAAAGATAAATAATCCTTGATTATCAACACCGTGTACAGAAAGCCTCAAGAATAATCTAAAACAATAGATAGCACCAAATATTGTATAAAATCACAATTTTATCCATTTACTTTGTAGCACTCTCCATTTTGAGAAGAATTTCCCTTATCCATATCCTCTATGAGAGCCACACTGATTGCAACGTATTTGAAATTTAGCTAGTTTGACTGCATTTGAAATATTTTTTCATTTGAATTAATCTAAATTTAAAGTTGAATGACAACATATTTCCATTTTCTATCACCTTAGACAGGAAGCCCTAGCCTTTCTAATTCATGACCAACAATCAATAAAGTCAAGTTTCAGTAGTAGACTAGCAGTGGTCTATCTGGATATTCCACTGTGATTTTCTATCCTGCAGAACTCACCTCAGTTGCTATGACTGTCAGCAGCAGACAGCCTCCAGGTGATTTTCAGGCTTTGCTTGCCTTACTCGTAAAGAATCACTTTACTTGGTTGCCTTGCTTGGAGAGGCTCACCTCTAATGACTGACTGCAAAAGCAAAGCAAATACTGGGCTATTTGGGCCACAAACAGACAAATGTGATAGCTCACAGATTCACTGTGGTTGGATAGGTTTACAGTTCTATTTTTCTTCTTGCCCAAACCTGTTGGTGCTCCCTGTTTGCCATAGGAATTAATTCCCATAAAACATCCCCCAAACCAAACTCTCTCTTGATACCTCCTTTGGGAGAAATCAGCTCATAATCAGTCTCTAAGAACTGATAATTAGTGACTTTTAGAATAACTGATAGGTAAAGAAAAACAACTAAGTAAAAATGGATATTTGTGTACTGCTACGGATTACGTAAAAAACAAAATTAAGAAAACATGCATGTATCAGTTTATTTTTTTAAAGTTTGCACATGCATATACACATTCTAAATTTATACACATTTGTGTGCTTAACAGATTTAAATAAAATTTATATATTCTAACAATATATATCTATATACATGTGCTACTATAATAGAATTGTAATATAGGAAGAGCAAGTGTAAACAATTTGTGAATGTAGGTAAATGCTCTTTAGAAATTCTTGCTTAAATAACATCAAAAATTTGACATTAAGAATATAAACTTAAGAACAGATATCTATTTCCATCACTACTACTGAAAAATTGAGAAAGATCTAATTTATTTTCTTCTATCATCTCCATCCTTTCTCTTCTATAAAGCATGTAATATCACGCAGTGAGCTCTCATAGCTCACAAATTTTACTTTTATATTTCATGTAAAGAATGACAAGAAGCAGTTTCATGTGTCGATTTATTTCCTATTTTATCATATGAATTTAAATTTTTAAGAAAGAATTTAATGTGACATTATAAAGAAAGAAAACATATCTTTCATAATTTTTAGAAAAGAAGGTAAGAAAGAGACAAATGCCAAATGTAATATATGTGTGTGTGTGTGTGTGTGTAAAACCTAAGTTGATATGAATATAAAACACAGAATACATTCTATACCACATGAATACTCAACACAGGTAACATATTTTACAGCCTGATAAAGTAAATAATTCTAAGAGAACTATTGAAAAATATTCAAGAAAATTTATTGTTAATAAAATTCAATACTATAAGCTGCAAATAATTTGAGGGATTTTTAAAAGGTTGTTATTAGCTTTGTGACACCTTCATTATTTGATACTGAATGGAAAACTAATTTACCAAGGTTTTCATAAATTCATATTTGATACTACTAATACTAATCTCTTCTCTAAGAGAGTCATAAATTTGTCTATGGAAAAGGCTCCTGCTTCACATTATAGGTCCTGACCATAGCAGATCTGCATGTGTGAAAACTGGTTGAGGGGAAGTGAAATTGTATTAAGCAGCATGACTTTTATTTCTTAGGCTCATTCTAGTTCTTTTACTCTGACATAGATGATAGTTTCTGCTCATCTGTTGCTTAGGTCCTTGAAAAAGTAGAAATATTCAAGGTTATAATAGTTGGTATCTTTGAAAAAGATAATTGCATTTTATATAGCTTCCAGATATTAAATAAAAAGTTTAATAAAGTTGAGGAAGTGGCAGGGTTTGAATATTCCATTAAAATAATCCACATAATTTTGTGGTTGAAAAGATGAAATTGACTTTTTAATTTAGAGAAAAAAAGCAAAGCAGAAAAAAGGATAGAAATAACACAGAATTTCAAAAAAAGGAAGAAATCACTAGTTGATAAACTTCATATTGTTACCTTTGAAGTAGTTGTTCAAGTTACAAAATCAAAGCACAAAAAATGGACAATCAAACAATAACAGTACAAACCATTCTGTTTGATGAACTAACAAAAACTTAGTATGGTTATCTAACTTGTACACTTAAACATACATAAAGTAATATCCCTTAGAGAACTTTCTTTCCCTTTCATTATTACAATATCTACTATACATTTTGGATCTTATTACTCTTTCAGTTTTTATTATTATTTTTATACTAGAGAGACAATGTTTACAAATGTGAGTCTGATTTACTTCACTTATGAGGATAGTCTCAAGTTACCTCCATTTACCTACAAAACAATTCAAGATCATCCTTTTTAATAGATAAGTAATATTACATTGAATAAAAATACCACATCTTTTTCATCCATTCTTCAGTTGATGGGCATTTGGGTTTCTGACTTTTTTTTAATATCAGTTTGTTCTTTTGTTAGTTCATTAGTCTTTCAAGTTATGTATTTTATAACATTTAATAACTGTTTAGTAACTAAAGAATTTGAAAAATATTGGTAATGATATATAATTTAATTATATACATATATATATATATATATTTGTATGTCATATTGACACAATCTAAACCTACAGACAAGGTTTTTAATTTTGCTACCATACTTTACATCTTACCCTTAACAATATTCTCAAACATTTTCAGTATAAAACAAAATCTAAAATTTGTTCAGCATTAAATTTTAAATTGCATGAGATCACACCAAACTTCAATTTCAATCTTCATAAATCTCATATGTCTAAATTGTATTATGGATACAAAATGCCATTAGCAGAATCCCTATTATATTAGAAGTTAAGCAAACAGAGGTCAAAGTATTATTATGGTAAACAAGTCACACTGATTAAGGTCCTTTTACTTATCTGCAAAGTGGGTCCTGTAAAAGCTGTCTGATTAAAAAGACAAAAATGATAAGAATAAATGTGTTAAGCTAATTCTATTGTGCCAATAACTTATACTAATTTTACAGATATTTATCAGTAAATATATTTTTAAAAGATTCTTTTTATCCTGGAGAGTTCACCATAGATTCCTGAGAATACTCTGGTTCTTAAAACAAATTGTCTCTATTGATACAATATCTGTTAAAGCAGAAAGCTCCCAGTATAATAATAAAGAACATTTGGAGTGGTAAATGCATTATATGGCACACTGATTCCTTAGCAATAACCACTTAACAATGTTCCCTGTCAGCTATAGTCTTAGATGTTTCACAATCACTTGGGAATTTCCCTGTGTGAGGCCACAAAAATTTATATTAAAAAGTTACTTTATTTCTTTATTTATTTGCTTGTTTGTTTTTGGTACAGGAAATCAAACTCAGGACCTTGCACTTGCCAGGTAGGTGCTTATGCTGCTGAGCTATATCCCCAGCACATATGTAATTGTTTTAAAAACAAAAATTTGATTTTTTAAAAGTAACAGTTTGAATGTAATCTATTTTTAAAAAATATTATAAATTGAATTTTCTGAAAAAAGACTGTTTAGCAATGGCTTTCTCTCTCTCTTCTCTCTCTCTCATAATTGAACACATCACAAACTTTCTTTTCATTCTCAGGCAGAGGACAAGCTAATCTCTGTATTGTCCCTTTAAATGATTCTAAAAAGCAAGTTGATTAATATTTGATATAGATCTAAAGCCCTGATAGTGCATACCAGAATCACCAATTACAGTGAGGCACTAAGATAAACACTTATTTTTCCCCAGTCAAGTGGCAAGGCATTTCATACCATGAATAGCTAATGCTTTGCTTTGACAACAAGACACTTATTCATATTTTCTGCTAGTCTAGTCAGAATAGTTGAACACTGTCTCAGTTGATTTAGCGCCAACTCAAGTCAATCTTTTGACATTTGTCCAAGTATCTGAACCAAGAATACCAGGTAAGACTTGCTATAAATTACAGGAATATTCTTTATTCTTTGAGTAGTTTTGGTTGGCAGGGTTGATGTTGAACAGACAGTAGATAAACAACTTACAGACCACTGAATTGTAACTCTGGGAATATTAAATAAACTGTATCATTTGATACACTTCACTAGAGTAAAACCACTGAAAAGACTTTCCTCTCCAGGATTTAAAACAAAGACAAAAGGGAAAAGATTACAGCCAATACAGAGAGTGATATAGAAACAAAGCTTTAAAGCACGATTGGTTTCAGGAAACAGAGTATAAGAATATTCAAGTCTAAATCAAGGTGAAAGAAATACATTAAATTTAAATTAGCTAGTAGTCAGTAGATTTACCAGTCAGTTATTTGGAGATAGTACTAAAATCAGTACTATAACCAACAGAAAATTTAGATAATAAATTAAAAATATAGATGAAATGAAAAGGTTTCAAACTTCAAATACTAGTCCATCTGTTTCTATTTCTAATGCAAATTTCAGACAACCTTAATGCTTAGAAGTTGGGAAAAGTTTCTGTTTTTGTTTTTTATGTTCCAGCATAGACCAAGTAAACTGCTGCTTACCTTCTCACTTCTATTTTTGTTCTTATTCCATAGTTTTCTACTTCTTTTCATTGCTCCTTTGTAGCTAGTAATTTTAGACCAAATAGAATTCCATTTATAACTGCCCACTAGAATAATCAGTTCTTGTAAATGCAGTCATGTCTTGGGTCACGAATGCTTCTGCTTGCAAACAATTCAGTGCACAAATAAAAGCATTCAGTGAAATTTTACTTCTGTTGTTTAACTCCACATTGGATGATATACATGATCATGGCTGTCTTCCCACACAAACATGAATGCAGCCATCTTCCTCAAAATTTTAAAATGAATCAAACTCATAAACCGTGGTGGTTTGGAACTTACACTCCATGTACATGATTCTCTAGCTAAAATGATCAAGATATTTGTGCTTCCAGTTTGAGATTAGAATTTTGCTACATAAACCCTAAAGACTCTTAAGATCCTAAAATTATATTGTTTTAAGAAGTGAAAATTAGTTAGACCAATGTTTGGTGCAGTTGAAACACATCTAACAAATTGGTGCAACAAGTGAAACTGGTAGATCATATATACCACATCCAAACATATCACTTTGGCACAGGCTTATTTTCAGCAGAGGACAGTTGACAAACTGAACATTTAAGAACAACAAAAACACTCTCTGCCCACTTTACATATATTTGCCCACCTAATTTGCCTTAAATCAGATTTGGACTCTTTTTCTGTTTATTTTTCATACTTCAGTTTGCCATCTATGAAAATCTAAATGCCCTTTTCTTCTCACTTTTACACAAACTTATCACATTTTCATTGCTTTTGTTGAAAATTCAAATTCTAATAGCCTCTTTGAATTACTCATCAATGAGTTCTACCCAGATGTGTTGTGCTGTCTTTCCTCAGGTGAAGTCCAGAGCCCTCCCTAGAGAATTTAGAAAGTACAAGACAAATTTTTTAGTCTTTTTTCTATTTATAAGAAAGTCTTGGATTTGCTAATTTAATCTTGGAATTATGTGATAACTTATCAAAGGAATGAAGGGAATAGGTCTGACCTCTCATTTCTTAATACTGTAAATAGAATTTCAAAATTTTTTAACCAATAGAATTCTGGTGCTTTAAGTGGTAGACTGGTTGTGAGAGAGTTGAGCATCATTTAAGGAAGTGAAAAAAGCATGCATTTTGTGAACAATACTTTCAAGGGTAAGTGCTTGGACATGCTATATTTTGGCAATTTTAATTAGGTTGAAGTTTAGGGAATATCTCGGGTTCATTATATTACACATTCAGTTCTGTTAGGGGAAGAAGTTGTTCATCCAGCCATGACAACTTATGGCAGCCTACTGAATGCAAGAATTGATCTGTGATTCCAGAACCTATATTTCAAAATCTTGACTGACATATTAGTGACAAATATGAAAGGCACAAGATGCTACCTCAACAGTTACAGGAGGTTACAAAGTTTGAATCAGTAGTTCCAGTGCTTCAATTGAGAATTGGTAGATTAAGAACAACAAAAGTTCTGTAGGCCACTGGTTTTCAAATTGAGTTGCATCAGAATCAATAGAAGAGTGGGTTAGAACATGGATGGTTAATCTCTAAGACTGAGGTAAAGATCATGGCTTTTCATTTCCTTAAAAACAAATGGTCCCTATATACTCTTTTATGTGTTAGGGCCAATGCTATTTGGAAACTTTTAATCTTTCCTCTAATTCTATAACAATGAAGAACTATTTGACTACACAGTGAGATTTACTGATCAGAGCTACCTTACATGGAATTTCTATTTATACAATTCATTTGAATCGTGTATTATAGAAAAGTATACTGACACTCTTGATTGCAAAACACATACTTGAATCAATACAGATACTGTACTATACTTCTAAACAGTAAAAGGAGGTGACTAGTGATACATGCAACCATGAATAAATACCAGAAGACTTTATTCCAAGTGAAAAGAACCAGGACATAATATGATGCATTTCACATCTTTTTTCAATTTTATACAATTCTAAAATCTGTACCATGAGAAAATGAAATTAGTGATTAGCTAAACTGGTTTGAGGATGTCTGGATAAAGAACCTCTGAGGTGACGGAAATGTTTCTAGCTACATTGAGTGATTAGTCACAATTTTAAATATTTGTATTTCAGTTTCTGTAAATTTTATCTGGAAAAATAGTGAATGATACTGTGGGGTGTGAGAAGATGCATAGATAAAACAAAAATGGAAAAATACAGACAGTTGATAAAGCTGAATAGAACATTTAGAGCAGTTAATTTACTTAACCAAGTAGAGAGCATTTACTTTATTTAGAGTAAAACAAGGTTAAGAAATATTTCCTTCCAGTTTTGGTTGTTTGAACATATTGCTTTAGAAGTTACTGATCCTTAAATTACAAGCTAAAATAGATTTCCTAAAACTGCAAAAATAAATAGTTTCAGATTATTATTCAATGTATAATTACTTAATTGATAATATTGTATAATAATAAGTCAGATATTTGATTTATGTTGGACAAACTTATTTGTAGGCTTTATTTATAACTTAAATCTTCATTGTCTTGTACCTCTTAAGAAAAAATATTTGCAGAGAATTGCATTATTTTGTAAAAAAAAAATTCAATGACATCATACAACATAAAGATATTAAATAATTTCAGAAGAAAGGAAATAAATGAATCAGAAGACAGGAATATATATAACTGCAATTAGCCAGAGCTTCTAAGTAACCCAGGCAAAAAGAGAAATACAATGTTTTCCATATTTGCCTGTTATGTAGAGACTCATATATAAGAAAAACAGATATCCACCATGCACCAACATTATAATGAATTTTTCATGGAAGATCTATGCAAACGTACTTAAGTAACACAGAACATAAAGTCATTTATTGCACTGATATTTTGTTACTGGAACTAGTGTACAGATTTATCACTTTAACAAAATTGTTATGTAATCATGCATCTTTGTTTCAAAATGTAACTAGCAAGTATTACTACTCATCTCATATAGCTGTGTCTTTTAGAAGTGTTCTAAAGCAATAATGGACACAAAAACCATTATTTGACAAATACCACATTAACTTTAACAGACAAAAATCAATCAATCATAGTTTCTCAAATTTGTACGGGAAAGTGTGAGAAGTAAGAAGATACTTAGATTATTATCTATTATTATTTCCACAGGAAACTCCTTCATTTCAAAGGAAAATTAATAACAGAGAGAAATGATTAACACTTCCATGACTTTAAGTTAGCATCATGTGAAATGATACACATCAAAAGAATAAATGTTCTCTTTTGTAGTATGCTAAAAATACATGACCCCAATCTACTCATTAGACATATTGGACAAGTCCAATAGAGGGACAACCTACAAAATAACAGGTTGGTGTTCTTTGAAATTTGTCAGTGTTGTAGTACACTAAAAAATATTCCAGATTGGAGAGGATTAGGGAAACAACTATATGCAGGAAGGATTCCAGATCAGATGCATCAACTTAAAAATAAAGATTTATTGTGAGAAATGAAGAAAATTGAATAGAGTTTGTAATTATTTAGTCATATTATATTGACATTAATTTTATGAACTTTACAATTGGATGTGGTTGTTTAACATATCAATATGGCTGCTTGGGAAAAGATTCTATATATACTACATTTGCAACTTTTTGTAAGTTTCACTTATCTCCAAATAAAAAGTAAAAAAAAAAAATTCTGGTCGACACATTTTTCTAGATGAGATTAAATTCTGCATTTATGAAATAACCTATCAGTAAACTATTAAGGGTAAATGTTGCCAAATTGATAACTTACCAAAATAAGCAGAGTACTTATAAATAATCTACTTTTAGTACAGCCCATTCACATGCACAAAGATTGGCCAAATAATTACTTATACTTTGAAGCCGAGGAATTATGACCAATAGCAGAATAAATGAGAGAACTGGACCTGTGGTTTCAGTGACACCTAAGAATCATAGACATGCAATGACTAGTTCTCATTTCAAAAGGAGAATGCCAAGACATGGGGCTATGCAAAGTACAGATCAGTGAGGTCCCAGAACAAAGTCCTCTATCCATTATTAAAGGACTACTTTTGTAGTAAAAGACAAGGCTGCAATCAGTGGACCCCCAAAAGTAAATTCATTATAATTCTTGACTCAATTTACTTTTCTCTTGGAGAATGTTACTAATTTATTGGTAGAGTTAATATATACAGAGAAAAACACAAGTGAATTTTAATAAAATTGCTAGTAAAGTCTTTCGTAATACTGTGAGGAAAGGAGGAAAAATATTGGAGTGATATATGGATAATTACACACTTCTGTCAGCTTAATTAAGGACTGGCACATGATGGCTAATGGGTTAGAATTATCCTGGAAGAAGGTTTGAAAGACTTTTTCACCAGCCAATACACATGAAACAAATCTGTGCCAATGGCACATTGAACAGTACTTCAGTGATAAAACAAGCATCCGCCACAAATGTAAATGTCTTTTTCTGCCACAGGATCCCCACTGTCACGTGGCTTACAGCTAAAATGATGAAAGTTCAATACAAAGATGGCAAACTATATGCTGCCAATAACTGTCCACACCAAAGAGGTCCTTTCCTAGGGAGCCGGAAAATTTGATAATATTGATCTCTTTGTCGCTGGCATGTTTTCCCAGTAATTTTCCAACTTAAATATATATACTTCTAGACTCTGGACTGAATATATAGTCCTAAAACAGGACTTAGTAATAACAGCTACCCCCAAAAACCAGCAGATTGTTCATGCTTCTAGATATTTACAGATGCATCCAATGAACATGGAGTACCCTCTCTTCACGGGGTACATCAGTCAATCAGTAACACAATGTTTGCTAACTGTGATGTTCTAATTTATTTTGATAAAATATTTTTATATATATATATATACACATATATTTAAAATCTTTTGTTCCAATAGGTTGATAGACTATAATTTTAGAAGCTAAAATATTCCACTTCTAAAACATGGAGTGGTAAGGGTGATTTACTATCACTTAATTTAGGTAGCATATAATAATAAGCTGCATCCTTGTAATGCTTCCTTACAAGTATAATAAAGATGAACAGCAAACTTACCAACACTTGGGTAACCAGGTGTAGAAGGGTCTCCTCCTGGATTCAATGTCACTATGAAGGTATCATAATTAGAATTCACAGTCTTTGGTAAGTCACATGGATCAATATATAGAAGAACACCTCCAAATCCAGCCTTTTCCAATAAGGAAATCTAAAAGAAGAGAACATGCTATTGAAGTATTATCATAAGCATTACAAGTACATATACTACCATTTCATAAATACACTTTAAAAGGGATGAGTATTTTCTTCTCCTTTTGGTGGGGGCAGTGTATGGTCTATTATGTAGTTCAGGCTGGCCTTGAACTCACAATGATGCTCCTGCCTCAGCCTCCCAAGTACTGGGATTACAGTGATGTGCTTCCAAGCCCAGCTTCTTTTATCATTTACAATAAGCATTCGGACTGTCCAATTAACAAGCCCAATCAATGAATTTTTAAAATCCCTTTTCCCCTCCTTCTTTATAATTAAGTTGTATTCCTATAATTTTTATATTTGATTTCAGCTGTCAGCTCGTGGAATTTTCATCCTCTAATTGTCCTAGTAGTTTTAGAATCTCTACTTTTGTGAGATTAACAGAGGATCCACTATACACAAGGTTCTACTCTTTCAGAAGAGATCTCTTGTGACCACTTCGACGTACTCCCTAGAGTATAAATCACAATTGCATTGTTACATATTTCCTCCATGGCTAAGCCTTCCTCGGGCCCCCGCCATATGAATCATCCTTGCCTCTGTCCTCTTGCCCAGCCAGATCTGTCAGGTAAGGCAACCGCGGGATTTTACATATAACCAACAAGGGCCTCCTAAATGATCAGCTTCTGCTTTGCTTCTGTTACTAAACCTTCTGCAAATAGTCCTCCTTCAGTGCCTCCTCCAAGACGTATTTAATGCAAAGACCCCCCTCTGGTCTTTAGGAAGTACAGGATGCATAAGTGTAATGGTGTACATGAACGTGACACCCTTTCAAGGTCGCTGTTTTTGCTTGTTAAATTGATTTTTTTTTTTTGGTTTTGCATTAAAATGTGTGACTACTTGACAGGCAGAACAATAATCATGATTTGCTGATTCTATTTATTCCCCATGAGAGAAGGAAAGTAATTAGGGGATATTAGAGGAATTAAAGAGCAAAAGACTCAGGGCAAAACTGAGCATAGACAATTCTTACTCCCCTTGCACCTTTAGTCACCACTATGCTTCCCTTCCCATGACAGCTAATACTGTATTGACACCTGCGGCGCATCACACAGTGCAGGAGCTCAGAGCCGTGGCTGCCCAGTCCAAGAGGGCAAGGGTCATGCTTAAATCCGCTGCCATTGTACATTCACGTTTAATAGATGTGCAGTAGGCATGAGAGAGTATTTCTGAGAAAATAAAAAAAAAATCAAAACGTACTAGACACAGCAGCTATATGTAAAGAAAATAGAGTCCTGAAAAAATAATTTGTATTCACCTCTATTTAAAAAACTGAGGCATACAACCACGTATGCAAAATGATTGTCACCATGAAAAATCAAATCATTAGTAAGAAACCTGACATGGACTATAAGTATGCCTACTTAATGGCATTTTTCTTACTCCCTTGGAAATGTTCACTATTTTACAATTTTGGGTGTAATGAACAAGCTTAGAAAATCATTCAGATCAGATTTCTATCATTACGTTGTCATCAGTGTTTCAATGAATAGAAGGGAAGAATTTAAAGGAAGAGGTAGATTGAGAAAAAACAAAGACAGAACAAAGAATATGGAATAAAAGGGGAAGATTTAAGACTTACTCTTCAAATCCTTACCACTGTAGTACTGAGGAGGGCTTCCAGTGTTTGTACACTGAAATCGTTCTTCTTGAAAACAATGGTCAGTGGAACAATTTTTAATGTTTAGCTTTGGTGGGTGAATACATCAGGAAAAAGCTATAGACTTCTTTAGACAGCAATTTTTTAAAATATTAAATTACCTTTACTGTTAAAGTAATCTATAGTTATTAGGAAGAAAAGATACAGGCAAAAATAAAAAATGAAACAGTTTCATTAAGTTATCTCCAATGGTTGTTAACATTAACATGGAAGATTATCTAGACTACATATTAATTCTGAAGACTCTTTCATTCATTTCATTTAAATACAGAATAAACATTTGGCTATGTTGATTAGTACATTTTGTAGAATTTTAATTTCTGTATAATATTAATGATATAAATAACACTACGTAGCAGTCATCGAATGTCATGTAACCAATTTCTCTTGGTCACATTAATCATATTAAGTTTTTTATACTATACTACAATAAAGTCTCTTGTCACTAAATCTCTGCACATATACCTGCCTTCACAAATTATATTCCCAAAGGTGGAATGTCTGTCAAAGTATTCCTACTTTTATTATTTCTTATAAACTATGTTCACTCTAGAGAAGCTATAACAAGGTATATTCTTACATCTTATATATACAAGTACAGTAGTGTCTTTTATCTATGGCTCTGTTTTCTGTAATTTCAGTTTCTCTCCATAAACTCTGGTGTAAAAATATTAAATGGAATATCCCAGGAATAAAATTTTTTTAACTTTTCAATAGCATATCATTCTAGGCAACAGAATGAAATCTAGACCATATTCCATCCTACCTCAAGCATGAATCATTCCTGATTCCAATGTGTCCATGTTATATATGCTACTTACTTGTTAGTCCCTCAATAGTCTTGGTTATAGATCAACTGTCATAGTATTGCAATATTTTTGTCCAAGTTATCCATATATAGTAGCTCAGTGCTATAACATAATGCCTGCATAACTCACACTATCTCATCGTGTTGTCAGTACTGGGTCATCCCACATCATCACTAAGAAAGTGTGTATAATACAGAGGAAGATGACACAGCCACATAACTTTAATTACAGTAATTAAAATTTTCTAGTTTATTTAGAATTATTGCTGTTAATCTACTGTTCCTAATTTGTTAACTAAACTTCAGGTATGTATATATGAGAAAAAACACTATGTAGAATATTCATCACTGTTATTTAAAATAGTCACTAGGGTTCTTGGAATAAACCCTATTTTGAATAAAGGGAAACTATTGTACTTGCTTATCTTCATTCTTAACATTGAATACTTATTGTTTTTTAATAACTAATCAAATATTCACAAGACAATTTTTAGGTAAAACTGAAATGGAGTGTACTTTTGCATATTACTTTTATTCTTTTGAAAATAACCAACTTGTAAAAAAGCCATTTTTATTCCTATGCCACTTGCCCATTAATTGTTTGTGGATATTTTTGTACAGGCAAATTTCTGAAACTGTGATATGAAGGTAAGAAAAACTAAATCATTCTCACAAGTTCATTCTACCAGTTGATTGACCAAAATTTTTCATCTTGAATGCTAACCTCTGTGTACTGACAATGAATGACAGCCTGGTCAAGGATTGTGAGGCCAGGCTGAGGGTCACTGCAGACTGGTTCCATGAAAGGTTTCTGATGTAAGAGAAAAAAATAGTGATTCATACTTTATTTTCCTGTTTGCTTATTTTTATTTTTAAAAACTTTTGACCTTGCTTTAATGAACGAACTCAAAATATCCTACAAATCCCTTGAAAAAAAGGTCAGTACAGTAGCCAGTTGATCAGTATTTATGAAACCTAGTATTTCAGAATTATCTTTCTCAAAAATAATAAGCCTGAGTTTCCAATTTTGTCTCTGCTGAGTATTTTGGTAATATGTTGTGACCCTTTTACTCAACATATAACATTGCATTTTTTACTGATGACAGCCTAGAATGAAGCATATGGGAAAACTGTATATTGTTTTTTTTTGGTGGGGGGTGTTGTGTTAGTCCTAAATATGGTTTGTCTCCCTCCTCTATCCTCTGTCCCCATTGGTTCGACCTTAGGTGGGCCCTTCATTAATGTTGTTGAATTTTGCGCTTAGTCCCAGCCCTTGCTGCCTACCATAGAGTTCTCAATTCAGTAGTTTAATTTAGTAGCTTCTGTGGTGGACTAACTAATGGTCAGCTTGCACTTCCAGTGGAACTGAACCAGGTGGTGCTGATGTGGAAGGCCTAGCTGAGGACTTAGGTCAACAGCATAAAACCGTAACTGGAGGGGAAGATGGTGTGCAGTTGATCCTCCTGGAGAAGCTTGTTGCACTGGTTTTCTTGATACGAATGCAACTGTCTTCATCTTCAGAGAGTTTGGGTCCTCACTGTTGCTGAGGATGGCTGCGGTTCTCTTTGGGAAATCTCTGGTCCTTACTTTGAGCATCACTTCCTGGCTCCAGTGCAGATTCCTCAGCCTGAGGGCAAAGATTCTTTACTACACTGGCAAAGACTTTCTAGCTTCTACCATTGACTGACCTTGGCCTTCTCAGCGCAGATCCTTGATACAGACTTGTATGAGACACTGTTGTGCCCTCAAGGTGGACTTATGGAGGACATTGCCAGGGACTCTTTATCTTCAGCTGGTCTCCTGCAGGACACTGCTGCAGAACCAGGCTTTCAGTTGGATTCTTTGGGTGACCCTTAGTGTGTGACAGATCTCCTGCACTCTTTTACATTTGATTCTTTGGGTGAATACTATAAAATAATCCTATACATTATGTGTCCTGTATTAAATCTTTTCCCTTGTAAATTCTGACCAAAACACCATCTAATTAGAAATTGTCTATTGCTGGATTTTCAATGCATTAGACAAGAGAAAATTACCTATATTAAATTAAAAATAATGTTCCCCTGCATTGCATTTTGAACATTTTGAGATTGGGGCTGGCTAAAATGTTTAAGAAACCTACTCTGGTGAAATTATATCATTTTTATCTACATTTTTTAGTGCAAGGAATGGATTCAGCTGTCCATGCTTCAGCAGGCAGCAGCTTGCCCTTTTCTCAGATGAAAATATTTAGCCCTGTCCTGCACCTCTTGCAGTTTTAGATAAATTGAATCCAGGATAATGACTATATAGGGGTTTAAATCCTGAAGAGAGAGAGCAAATGTTGCGCCAATATTTCCTGACACTGAAATTCAGCTATCCTGTACATCTATCTCTTAAGGATGTATAAGATAGGCTTGAGTTTCCTTATCATGCTAATTGCTTTATAACCACTTGGTTCAGAGTATAGAAACTCACTAGTTTCAGGGTATGAAAACTAAGTTTTACCAAAAAAATAAAAATAAAAAAGATAGTAAAAAAGTAATAGAGAAAATGGAGATAAAAATGGACAAAAGAAAACTGTGAACATTTAAAATCCAGCAGTACTACTTTCCCTCACACACGGTGAATTTTGTCTTTCAAAGGGCTTCTGTTACACGAAAATAATTCAGTTCTCATTGAGACAAATTAAACAGCATGAAAATGCAACAGGTGTGAATCTTGGTATGAATCTTGACACCCCATAGCTATGGACATTTTATATATCACTAGGCCTTGGTTTCATAGTTCCATCAGTGTAGGATGAACTATATTATCCTCAAGGATCTTTGTGCTCAAAACAAAAAATAATTATGTAGTTGAATTTAATGATTTTTTAAAAGATGTTTATGAAGACACACTTATCGCAGTTTTAACAGTTATGTGTTGCTCAGTGACAGGCTTCTAACAAATGCACTGTCACACAATGTCATCATTGCTTGAACATCGCAGGGTGTACTCGCCCTAACTATGAGAACTGTGATGTCACTGGGTGATATATATCACTTTTTGGGACATAGTCTATGTGCACTGTGACTGACAGACACATTAGAATGCAGTGTAACATTATATACCACTACACATACCATTTTCTTTTAAACTGTTGACCAAGAATACACCCACCAAAAAGAACACAATTTCTCTTATTAAAAGTGATCATTAAAATAGTTTCATACTATGATTTCTCAGAATATATGTCACATATTATATATTATCAATATTTTAAATTTACACAAAACATATTAAGGCAAAGATAAAAGAAAAATTAAAAATATGTAGGATCTTTACATAAAAATCTGAACTATCCCATTCTTGCTTTCCAGATATGATTGATATTACACTGTGAACTGCTCATTTCGATTTTCAAAATTATTTTACAACATTTAGACCCAGAAATATGCTACATATTGTTGAATATATAACGTTTGGAAATAACCTTATGGAAGGTTAGAAATACTGTTAACAAAATTGTCAACAATGTTTGTATTGCGAATGTGGCTACTCTAATATGTGCTTAAACCAATGTTTTATTTCTAGGAAAGAAGTTGAATATTATATAAATTTACTGAACATGTTTGCTCAAAAAAAGCAGTCAGTGATAGTTATTAGTCCTTCCATAGCTCAAAAATATATTTTGCATTGTTTTCTATGAAAATAAGAATCATTAAAGAAATCCTCTGTTCACATGTCTCCTATTCTCTTTAACTCAAAGATCTAAGTTCTGAGATAATATGATCCTTACCCAAGTTTTCATCAGTTTAACATCTCATTTTGACTGCCACAAATAAGCAACAAAAATGCCACAACAGTTCAAACAGTTGTAATGCCCAAAGTGCACCACGTTATATTTTAATCTGATTTTCTTCCCAAAAATTAGAGTCCATTTGATGAGTCATTTTAGTAGCAATAGATTATGGCAAAAATTTTTGCCTTCTTAAGGCAAAAGTCTTATAGTTTCATCTTGTGCTGTGGCTGGGCATTTAGTTTCCCAGTAGTATAAGTACTTGCCTGACAAGTGTGAGATCCTGAGTTTGATCCCCAGTAAAAAAAAGAAAAGCAAAAATCTCACATCTTATCTGTCTAATGGCTAGCAGAATACCTGGCACAGGATGATTTTTTTCTATTGTTGTCTAATAAATTACTCTAATGGATTTATTATCTAATAAGTAAATAAATTAATGAAGCAATATGATATACAAATACACTACAGTGTATATGGTTCAGTTATGTATTACTTTTTTCTACTTTTTACACCCTCTAGCAAGGAAAATTTACACATTATATTTTGTTGTGGTGGATATATATATATATATATATATATATATATATATATATGGCATAAGAAGCCAGTCCATTTTTGAAATTTAAGAAACAAAAGTTTAATTAAGTATATCATGTGCTTTATCTTTAACATACATAAATAAAATACAATTTTTTTTGCTTTGATTTTTTCTTTGACTTGCTTTGTCATCTGAGAGTGGTGACAGACTGGTGGAGACCAATCCAATTAGATTTGACACTGTGATTTTGTCTTGCTGACAGGGTCTTATAGATTAATGTCTTTGGTCAGCTTCAGGGTGACTGATCCCATATTTCTTACTCTGACCTGCTTAATACATTTGTTCTGTTGAATAGTACATAAAGCTAGATCCTACCAATTGCCCAGTAATTGCCTCCAAGATAAATGGTACTACCAACCCATTGGTAAAGCACAGCAGTATTTTGTAGCAGACCTTGTAAAATTCCAAACTTTCAGGAATTATTTTCTCAGGGAAAGCAGTGTGGTACCTGAGAATAGTCCAACATGGGATTCTAGTGCATTGCCTTGGTTAGGCAGCATCTGAGTGATTCCGTGGCATTCAGATGCTCGGGGGAAAAACTACTCAGAAAAAGGCAAATCCAGGGATCATAGAAAGGATCCTGTTCAGATTAGTGTCACAAACCTTCTTTCCCTAAATACTTACTTTTCAACTGACATATCTTTCCTCATCCATTGGAAGAATACTGTTGTTATTATCATCAGGATAATCCACTTATTCAGTGTCTAGTAAGGGAATATCTGCTGGGCTGTAATTTACTGACAGATGCTCCTAAAATGTCAATTTACTGTTTTGAACCCATTCAATGTAAGCTCTGCTCTTCTGATTTTCACTTGTCAGAAGGTATGACTTCTTCAAACTACCACCAACATCAAGTACCAAAGGAAAAGGAAAAAAAACCTGTGTTTTTATCACCATCAACCTCTTTACAGCATTGGTCTAGCACTAGAAGAATGGTCTGATCATCACACCTAGAAAACCTTTCTGAGCCCTCATGGGGAAAACATAACAAGATTATAGTTTATTTCTTTATGTATTTCTTTATTTTATTTAAATAAATAGAAAAAACAAAATAGGAAAGAAGGGTAGAATAATACAGAATTCAACAAAAAAATTAACATTAAGGAGTCGCTAGTTGATACATTATCTGTTGTCATCTTAGAAATAGAAGATCTTAGTTTTACAGACTAGAATAAGACCCACCGCTATGGATTGAACTGTGTTCTCTCAAATCTCATAATTTGAAGTCTTAACCCTTTGGGCATATGAGAATATAAGTGATATTTGGAAGAGGTAGGACCTTAAAAGAGGTAAGGTTCAAAGAATTCATACAGATGTCCCCTCTCCAATATGACTGTTGTCCTCATAAGAAAATGGACAACAGAGAAACACAAACAGAGCAAAAGTTGTGTGAGGACACAAGGAGGGCAAAGGTATAAATGCAAGCCAAGGAGACAAGCAGAAGAAGAAACCAGGTCCATAGACACTGCCATCATAGACTTCTAGATACCTGAAGTGTGAGAAAAAAAAATTCTGTTCTTTAAACCACTCAGCCTGTGATATTTTCTTACAGCTGCCTTGGCAAGCTACCATACTCACATAAGGTAAATATTTGATAGGCTTTATACAAAGACACATAATTATACAGCATTTGATGAGAATCTAGAGCTTTTGAGTCAACCCTAAGCCAAATCATCAAATATTTATTGTATATCTACTATGGGGCAGGCACTGTCTTCTAAGTTACTTGTTGGTTTTTATTCAGATAATTTGACATAAGTCATTTTTCAATTCACATTATAGTTGCTAAAATTTTGATTCAAGAAGGTTGACAGATTGACCCAGGTTCAGAGTTAATAAGTAGCAATGCCCGGGATCAATCTGGAGTTTTCTGAACCAAAGTCTGGTTAGTCTCTGCCATACAACCAGTTTCAATTGTACATCCAGGGTTTACAAAGACAAATTGACTGGCTAAAGGGTGAATTTATAAAAAACATCGGATGCTTCTTGCTGTGATCTGATTTCTGAGAAGACACTGAAATCAATAGTGAGAATTATAGTTCTGCTTGTTCAGACTGCTAAAAGAGACCTGCATTTTTGCAAAAGTACAGTAATGGCAATTCACATATATTAAACAATAGGCTGAGCTGTTTTAGATTGTAAATTAGCTAGAGTAATAGGGAAAAAAGCAAAAAAAAATCTATAAATCATGAATTTAACATTTCACAGTAAACTTTTATCCACTTATTTTTTAATATTTTTTTAAATAACTGGCATATATGAATACTAAACATTATGACAAATAAATACTATGACAAGTAATACATGATCACTTATTAAGCAGATTTTTCTTTACTTTAGAGGCTCAAATTTTGCTATTTTTTTTCATTAAATTGTTTCGCCTATTATTAGAATTGCACCATGGACCTTTACTTCTCTATTGTAAGAAAGCTGCTACAGAGGTTTACAAGGTTTTTGTTAGCTTTGTTATTATTCAGAAATAAACTCATTTTTTAATTTAAAAAGGACTCTTAATGTAAGAATAATTCACTGTAGTCACAGTATATCTGAGACAGAATCACTTTTTTGTCAAAAATCACTGAAAACATTTACCTAATATATCAGATTGTATCATTTGATAAACATTGTTTAAATAATCACACTGGCACTAATGGGAAAATATGGCCACCTTCCTTTATAAAGAAAACAATTAAAGTTGTTTAGAAAGTTTAATAAACTGTTACAGAAAAAAGAAAAAAAAAACTTCAACTTTTATTTTTGTAATTCTGAAGGATGGAAAGAAGAAAACAAGGAGTTGGGGGAGAGAGTGATCTGCTGCTTTGTTAGTTATCTTTATTGTTTTGTTACACTTTATACAAATATTCCACTGTAGTCTTATAACTCTAGGAGGTTATTCTGATTCCACATACAATGCCATTAGGACATAAAGGTTACTAGTTCAATACTGCATAGTTATGTAGTAGCAGAGCTCAGGCTGGAGGAGTATGTCTTCAAATTCATTTTTCCTGCTTTTTCCTTACAAAGCCGTATTACTTCCAAATATGTTCAAAACAAACAGAAAATAATACCTGTCCTCCATGTATACACATGAAATCGTAAAAACAGACAGTAAGCTACTCACTTAGCAAGTTTCTGTTCTCAATGTTTATGCAAATGTATGAGAGATGGAAAAACATAGGTAGTGACATGAAACCACTCACGTGATGACATGCATGTATCTCTGGAATTATGTGATTTCCCAAGTGGATAAGTAAGCCAAAGGAAACTACAAACTTCTTCCTCATTTTACCTTGGAAAACTTACTGCATTTAAAATTTTTATTATATAGGGCCAATTCTCTTAGTTAAAACCATATTTAATGAAAACCATAATGAACATATAGAAACCCGTGGATAGAAATTAGTAAGAATAAAATATCTTTAAAGGCATGTCAGAAACTATCTGTTAATTTTGACATAGTTTTCTGATTTTCAGCCTGTATAAATAACATTCAAAATTAAAATTCTTCTGTCTGCAAAATTGCTTTTATAGTTGTAATATTTAAGAGAGCACTGAATTTTCTGATATATAAATAAAAACCCTTAATGAGTATAGGCATAATTAATGTTTCATGTCTTCTCAATTTATAGCATCACCATCTTATGAAGATGAAAATAGTCACTAATTAGCAGTATTTTTATAAAGTAAGGTAGTATTTTCCCTATCCAAAGTGGGTAGATAGAAAGACTACATGCAGGAAAATCAAATTAATATTAACATTAAATGTACTTGTCAAGTTACTTCTTAAATTTTACCAAAGAAAAACTTCAAATCTTGTACTGGTTGTGTCATATGATAGTACATGCTGTTAGCAATGTATCTGAATGTATGTAATTGTTTTTATGAAGCTTGGCTTGCAAGAAACATGACAGAAGTATCACTGGACTAAGGGTAAGAAGCGTTTCCTAGACCCTGGGTTTTGCCACTGAAAAGCTCTGCAGTTCAACTTCCTCATTCATAAAAGAGGATGACATTTGTCCTACTAGTCACACAGTGTGAGGTAGTGTCGAAAGTGGTAATATATCTGTAGGACTTTGAGAATTCTAAAATGTTAAAATATGGGAGGTCTTTTTAAAAAAATTTAATTTATTTTGGTGGGTGTCATAAAAAAGAAGAGGTGGAAAGAAGACAGACTGATAATTCGTGGGAATGTAATTATATTTTGCATTTGTTCTAGGCGTGGAGTAATCCCAAGAAGGGAGAAACTAGTTTGTTATCTGGGAAAAAATGTGTCTTGACATAAAAATCACCAAGTATTGTGGGTTTATTTACAGAACTGAATAGTCACATAAAATAAAGATGTTTTGCTATTGTCATTTATATGTCACCAAGTTCAGTCTGTTTTTAATCATATGTTAAAATAGAAGAATCATGAATCCTAATTGTATTCCCTATGTTTCTATATATTCTTTAAAACTGAATAACACATTTTAGATTTTTATAATTATATTATTTACAATGGCTTACACTTTTAAATTAGGATAATGAGTTATTATATTTTCCTTGCCTATCAGTGAAATACTGTTTTTATAACACATGTTTATTTTTCTCCATTTAATAAAAAAGAAACCTATATCAAAGAGCCATAATTTCTTTACCCATCATGAAATAATTATTTATTGTTTTGTTTTGTTTTTTTGGTACTGGGGATTGAACCCATGACCTCGTGCTTGCCAGGCAGGCGCTTAAGCCACTGAGCTAAATCCTCAGCCCTTGAGATAATTATTTAATTATATGGGATGTGTAATAAGACATGAGCAGTGTAGGGATATTATCATTCTTCAGCCTGTTCAACATTTGTGTATATATATCAACATAAATTATTTGTAGTTTCATCTTCTAGGAGTGAAATCAGATGCTTAATTCATGTGAGTAATTGAATTAAAGAATTTTCCACATTATCTTTTCTAATTTTTCTAATTAGAAAAATTTTATATTGCTCCCACCAAAAAAAGTCAGAACATGTGCCTGTCTAAGCAGTTTGTGGATCACCAGTTATCACCTTTGCAATGTTACCTGCCAGACATTGACAAGGTCTTTTTACAGAACAGATTAACTGAAGTCAGAGTCAGAGTTTTCATTTTCCTGGCCCAGCAAGGCTTTTAACTTTTCTTGACTATCACTGTTCCCTTTGTAATATTTATTTGAAAAAATAAATTGTTAACGTGTATATTTCCATCCAGATTTTATATATTGTTTAATGAGAAAAGTTAGCAAATGTCCAGTCTAATTGACTGACTTCTTGAAAATTGAATTAACTGTTAAATTACTTTGATATATTTTTCATCACAGGTATCTAGGCATATAAAGTACTGTTTTAATAAACTGTAACCCATATGGTTAAGGCATCCTCTAGCAGCCCCTCACTCCTGTTTTCTTCCTTGTATTTAGCACCTTATTAAAATAAGTAGGTAGATAACACATCCAATTGAATGTCTGAATGCACAGAAATGCTGAAAAATTAAATCTCATTTGTGCAACTCTTTAATATCCTCAGTGTGATGAATCATATTAGAGTAAAATTGAACAAATAAAGACAGAGATGAAACACTGAGAGAGAAGAAAATATTACCACAACAAGTCCTGTGACCTAGTGGATTTATCACAGTGGAAACTCTTTTGCTTTGTAGAGAATGGTTTACAACATAGAAATGTCTCTCTCATATGAATATATTTATACCTTATTAAAAGAATTATAATATTTAAGCAAAAATGATGCTTAATGGAATGTATCTACCTTTCCTGAGCATTTATAGAAACTTTATCACCTACTGCACACATCAAATGGGAATAATTACTTTGCTTTTAATCGAACAAATTTTGCTCATGTTGTGAAAATGTGTTTATTTGAAAGTGAAAGTAATTTATCATAGAAAAGCAGTTTTTACAAAAGGAAACTTCTACAACTGAACATTGTGAAATGTTTAAAAATTAACCAGACATATTACTTTCTACACTAAATTTCAGAAACGTAACACAAATTAAGTACATACTTTATTACTGTATCTGTTTACCACTTTTAAGAAATCAACAGGATTGAATTCTAATTAAAAATGAAATTGAACTACAATTCTCTGGAAACAAGGGCTGATCAGACTCAATAAATTTTACTTATTTTATTTCAGAAACAAAATAATTGAATTGCTCATAGACTAAGACAAAAATGCTTTCAATGTTAAAGAAATACATGCTAACACACTCTTTTATTTTCTAATGTTGACAGTTGGTTGAATGTCCCACTTATATGTTTTAAGGCATACAAGAATCTAACAAGATCCCATTTCTCTTTATTTTATCATTCATTATCTATATATGTAAATTTATGATGGCTACACTGTATAGTATATACTTGAACTTTTAAAATTTTTAATAGAAATATTTAAAAATCAATAGTCTTCATTTTCACTAATTTTTATAATTGGATTTGTAGTTTTAGAAAAGACATTTGTCACAATTATTCCAAGAGAAATTTAAAATTATTCATTACTTTCCTTATTTGTGTTTTGCTTTGTATTATTAATTTGAGAAAAATCTGTCACTCAGTGAAGTATTATAATTTTTCCATGGTTATGTGTCTCTTAACAGTGAAAATGTGAATTCTGGTTGTAAACTAATAGGATAACATAGAACTGAATGAATGAATGAATGTTTACCCCTGTATTAAGCAGGGACAATGAAGCTTTGCTCACTTCTTTTCCTATTTCTAGTTCTTTTATATAAGGATTCATTTTGAGATCACTCTGATCCTACTATATGTCTGAGTTGTCCCAAGATTACTATATTGTTTTAAATGAAAAGTTGTATAAAGGAATGATGATTCTAGGATATTCCTACACAGTATCTCTAAGAAACTCTGGATTTTTATATGAGAATATAGATTTAAATAATCAAAAATGTCCCATGATAAAATTTCAACAAGAATAGGTTTTCATAAGATAAACTTTATGCATAAGAAATTTCCATCTGTCAAGGAATTCATAAAAGCCCCTTAACACTGGACTAAATTTTTATGTAAAATTCCTATTTTTAGCAATATCTGTCTCAGGCAAGACATGTATATAGGCTAGATGAGCTCATATGAGAAACAATTTTAAAGTAGCCATATATAAAATACACTGTCATAAATACTACAATGTGTTTTATGATACGACCTCAAAAGTGTTTAAAAGAATATATATGTAATAAAGTTACATGAATGTGTCAAATCAGAAAAAGTATTAAGCATAAAAGTATATATGTTTTATATTAGTTGAAAGCAAATGGATTATTATCTTAAAATCAAAGACATTTGCATTGGATTAAAAGGAATGAAATCCTAAATTATGCTTCTGTTTGAAACATTCTTAAAACAAAATAATTGAATAAGATTGTAAAATAGGCAAATAGCAGGAAAGGTGAGAAACAAAGAGAGAAAATTTACATAAGAGAATTAAAATTAAAAACAATAAGGATTGAAGATATATAATAAAAATTAATTAAATACAGAAAGAGAATATCATAAACTTGAGTGCATTAAATGGCATTAAGGCAAAATAAAAATATATGAGAAGCATAATATACATTTATTAAATAAAATTACATGGAACATTTATCTCTGTCAGGAATGGTCAAAATCTGAAACAAAAAATTAAGGACATGCAGGAATGTAATAACTCAATAATAACTTTAATATATTTATCAGAGAATACGTAGGCCCTTACATAAGGATGTTTAAGTATTTTAAGAGCTTAGCTGCAAAAAATATATTACACAGTATAAAAGCTAGGTTTTACTGTCCATATTATTTATTCTATCGAAATCAGCTAGAAACTGATAACTAATCCATTCTCAAATAGCTTGAGATCCTTGAGCAAGCAAAACCATCTAGAATGCAATGAGAAGTAGAATACATGGCAGTGAATTTCATGGGAAATAGACTAAAGATTTATGGTTTATATAATGCATGTACAGTTAAAATAGAAATGCTGTGGTCATTTTAAGAAACTAGTAAAAGCATATACAATTAAATAGAAAGAGTAAATTATGTAATATACAACAGAAAATAGTGACAAACAAAAAGAAGAAGAGCACATAATTTTTGAATTTATGGATCTAAACAACCTATTTGCACAATGAAGTGTATGCAAATAAGAATGAAACAAATTCTTCAGAACAACAGAGAGTGAAGAGTTCAGCGAGTGGATAAATTAAATATTTTTCTACGGCAGCCCAACCATGTCTCTAGACTCAAATCAGACAAAATATCCAGCAGTGTCACATCTGGCCCAGCAGCTGCCAAACACACTCTGAGAGTAGAAATGAGCTTTGACCACACTTGGGAGCTAAAAAGGGGACTGCCAAGGGGAAGGGCCTTTAGGAATGCCAACCACAGACAGAAACAATGCCAGCTGAACATGGAGATCAGCATAGACATGTGTTATTTTGTCTCAATTATAAAAGTCAAACCCACCAAGGGGAGAGTCACGTTTTAATAATAGGTTGCAATTGTTAAATATTTAGGTCATCAACATTGGGGCATACTCACGTAGTTGTAACATTTCTCTTTAGGCGAGGATGTGAAACAAAGAGGATCATTTTCTTCTCTATGTGTACCAAAGTATGTAAGAAGATGAATAGACCACTATAATTTTCATATGCAATCTGTGAAAGATGCTTACCAAATACCTGAGCACCATCAATACTGATTAGTGTGATTCATAAGAAAAACTTAAACAAGAGATTGCAGTCATTACCCAAGAAGGACAAGGTGAGATAGTTTAAGAAGAATTATGAAAATCTAATTTCTACACAAAATCTTAAATAGGGATGAATAATGCACAACTATGAGTTTAATAGAGAGATTCATGGTAGATGCTATCATAGATTATGGAGTTTGCAGAAAAATCAGGTTAATATCAGAAATATGGGGAATAGTGAGCTTAGTGGTAATTCATTTGTGCATAGTTCACAAATATCAAAACCATATTAACGCACAAGGCTAATACTGTCAGCCTTCAAAACTGTGTGATTGTGACACAACATCAATATTGTTGCCTAGGTTTTAACCCTAGCATGAATATCATTTATTGAGTATTTGCTTACATCCTGACTTTGTAGCCAGATCTACATAAAAATGCCAAAAGGTGGGTTTTATTCCCTTTACACAAAATTTCTGGGGCCAAAAGTTTAAAATAACTTGTCTAGTCACTCGGCATAAGGTGGTAGAGCTGAGAAAAGAGCTGTGTGTGTCCATTTACAAGCATTGTGCATTGCTCATAATGCCATATGAATGGACCTTTATGTCAGGTGTGAATCAGATGCATCACAAAAAATAACTTTTATACCTTAAGTCTATATTTATATTTTTATAGGCCCTGCCAATTTCATTTATTACTATTAATGTTCTTATTGCTTTCAGTAGTTCCTTTCAATTAATCTTTAAAAAAAATAGTTCTTTTTTGGTGGGGGGCAGGTGCCAGGAATGAAACCCATAACCTTGCATTGCCAGACAGGTGCTTGTGCACTGAGTTATAGCCCGGCCTTCTTTCCTTATTTTTACCTAACTTCAAAGTTTGTTATATAGTCTCTTTCTTTAAATATACTCATAAATATTTATGAAAGTATACATATATCCTAAACAGACATAAAGCTTGCATACACACTTATGCATATGTTAACATTTGTGACTAAATTTAACTCACATAAGTGTAAGAACAACTATTGCAATGCTCATGAAATATCTCAGGGCTATCTCACATTTCCTAACATAAACTGATAGAAAAATCTCACATTTAAGATATTTTTAGCAATTCAATATATTTAATGTATGAAAAGATATATATTTTGCTTTCTACTATCAACTCAGATTGTACATTGGGATGAATGCACATGTCATTTGCATTTTCATAAAGAAAACACATTGAATATTTAATAGTTTATATAATAAGAAAAGGTTACCAAAATCTTACTATTCTAAAAAGTGTCTACTAAAGTATAACTATTATTATAAAATCCCTAGGTCTCACCTGGGCTATCACACATTAAGATAGACAAGTAATTTAATGGTCAAAAAGTTAATCAGGGACCAGGGATTTAGCTGAGTGGCCTAAGCCACCTGCCTGGCAAGCACAAGGTTGTGAGTCTGATCCCCAGTACAAAACAAAACAAACAACAACAACAAAAAGTTAATCAACTCAAATTTATACATTAATAAAACAACCTTTGCCTTTGACTCATCCTTACCAATGATTCATCAAAAATCATTACTTTACTTCCCTTTTTCTATTTTTTAATTCTTATGGCATTATATATAGTCTAAAGTATAATTCTTTAAATAATGTGTTTGTTGATAATTAAGAATCAGCATAAAAATGCTTAAAGGAGAATTATAAATCAAAAACCTCAGAGTTCTTAATATATATACACATAAAAATGAGAAAGTGTTACTTGCTTTTCTTACCTCAAGATTGCTTATGGTTTTCTGGTCAAATGCATTTTATCTTCTTAACATAAATTAAGCCATGACTCTAGCTTCTGACTAACAGCTGGCTGGTCTCAGAGTAGATTTAAACAGTTAAGTGTCCCCAAATGAACAAGCAACTTTATTTATAATACACTCAGATTACTTTTGACTTAGTTCACTCTAAGAAAAAAGCTTCAAATCCTCAAACTGCGAAAGCATCAATATTATTGAGTAATCTACAGTGAATATCCAGTGACAAGTGTTATGATGGAGAAGTAGATGCCATTCTTCACTTCATAAAAGGGGAGGATTATTTAGGCCCACCAGAATCTCATCATTGACATCCTTTTGGGAATACATCAGTAGTTATCAATCCTGTCAAAATTCTATATTTCAGTAATTATTTTCTTCCTATTTCTCTATACACTCACTCATTACATCAAGAGCCAAAAGCATGGCTAATTGAATGTGCTTCAGTGTGAGTTTTTATATTCAGTGAATCAGAAATGTGTAATAGAGAAACTGGAATTAACAGTGTTTAAGAATTCAAAACAGAAAAGACAGCTGCAGGCGTTTTTTAGCAGTAAGTACATTAAGCCTTTTCATCTACTGTGCTGATGCTTACATCAGTATCATTCATGACTTTGATATAATTGAAGCAAATTTTAAATAAAATATATAATGATGTGTTTCATTTTATACTATAGCACTGAGCCAAAGGGTGTCACAGCAGAACTGAGGGTGGGGACATGAGCAAGCAGAGAGATTTGCAAACTCAAACATTATTCAGACTTAAGATTAAAAAATGGTGATCTAAAAAATAGGAAGTTAAAGATAAACGATGTAATTTTACTTTTTTAATATTCTCCTTTTGTGAGATTCTTGTTTCAAAGGCTAAACGAATGTATTGCTATTTTTGTGGCCTCTTAATTAATTTATTATATTAATGAACAATGACCTTTATCCTCCACAAAAGCTATAATTAGTTCGGTGAAGGTGTTTGCCTAGGAATATTATTTTAAGAATTTATTTTAACAAAATAAACAACCTTTAAAGTCCATCCAGTCCATTGTTCATTAAGTTCATGATATAGAGGTACTTTAATACAAGTTAATTTGGAATGGGCAATAATTTCATGAAAAACCTGAATTAACTCCAGGAATAATGTCAAAAAGTCAATGATAGGATATAAATATTTTGCTACTTGTTCCTTAAGTCTTACTTAAAAATTATAAAATGAAAGTGCATTGTTTACTAATTCAACTAGCCTCCAGTGTGTACATGTGCGGGCTCCCATGTCGCAGGAGCTATACTAGATCTGTTATATAACACTAAAAAATATTAATGTGTGATATTTTTAGCCATCATTACAAGGTGAAATAAGAGATTCATGGGCAGTAAATCTTCAAGATGCATCATATGTGGCAATAATCGACTTTTACAAAGAAATTAACATTTGTCATATAAAACAGAAAATGCATGTGCATTCTTAATCTGCAAAATAAGTTACTCCAGTCTACATTCTTACATATGTATTCCATAGGCAAAAGATTGAAAAACTAAGTAACAAGTGGATGTTCACATCAGTGATTATGACCCAATAGTTAGACTTCAGTAAAGCACATCATAAGCAATATAGAACAATTAAAATATAATTATCACTTGAGAATGAGTACTGCTACAAAAATAATTGTCTTAAAATACATCAAAAATGTATTTACTTAAAATGTAAATGATGTGATAATGGCTTACTATTCAATAATATAAAAGGACAACTTTACCATATAAATCACTTTTTCTTAAGATCCAATATTTGATTTATAAATGCTGTTTTATAAGGTAATTAGGGAACTCTTTTCAGAACATATGGAAGGTTTTTAATAGGTCAAAGTGAAAAATGCAGCATCGGTTTATAATACCCTTAAGGAAAAGAAACTTATTTTGAGATTTTATTCTGTTGATTCCAGCTGATAATTTTATTACAATACTAAAACGGCAAAATAAAAAATAAGAAATAAATAAAAAAATCAAGAATACTATGTTAAACTCGATTGTTGAGTTTTTTTGTTTTGTTTTGTTTTGTTTTGTTTTTTTCCTGGAAACCACTGCTCTGGAGAAAGAAAAAGCAAATTTTTCTAATAATGGCCCAGGGAGTAAGCAGACTAGGCCTTGCAGGTCATACAGAGTGTGTTGTAAATACTTAACTCCAGAGCTATATCGTAGAGGTAGTTAAAAGACCTATAGGCCAGTGACTGCACTGCAATAAAATGAAAGCAGCTATGCAGCGGATACAGTTCACAAACACGAAGTTTGCCAAGTGCTACTCTCAAGTACCTTTGGGGCCTCTCAGCATTGCACAAGCCTGTCAGGGCTACGCCGCAGCACCGATTCTTCATCATCTTCTCCTGCTCTCATTGTGTCATCCTCCACCAGTCAAAGGATGAAGCCATTCATTTCCTAAAGTGCAGAGAATGGCATCTCTTCTTTCTCTTTTAACAAGCTTCTGACAAGCAGTCATGAGCCCAGTGTACATGTTCACTCAAATTCTGGTCAAGTTTATTATAATTATTTTTATTATGTAGAGTTTAAATTGTCAGTACACTCAAAACTGACTGTAGAAACTTCCAGAAGGAATTCAAACGTGACACAAGGGATAAATAAATTTTCTAAAAGGAAGGTGAAGCTGCTAGTCTGTGTTTGAATTTAACTTGAGATTTTTGTCAGCCAGGGATAAAAGAAAAGCTACTTTTGCAGCAGCTTTTATATAGTCATGTCAGCATTGCTAAGGATGCTGCTTAAATATTTGTAGGCTTTTAACAAACTTGTTTGAGATCCAGTTTAGGAAGAGTAGTCAGAACATCAATGTTTGTAGTCTGTTTTTTTTTTTCTTCCTCTGGGATTGAACTCACAACCTCACCTTTACACAGTGGGGCCTTAGCCAACTAAGCTAAACCCAGGAGCACATGAACATCCATGTTTGATCATTTGAAATGAATTGTTTCCATGGTGTATATAGCTAATTACAAAATTTCTTCAGGAGATATTATTGACATTTAGGACAGGGAAGCCTGCTTTTCAGATTATCTCATGCAATGAAGGATGTAGCATTCTTTCCCTTGTTCTTTTAATGTAATATCTACATGCACTTCCTAGTTATTATGACAAGTAAGACTATCCTAAAATATATTTTTATGAGATATTGCTGATAGGCAATTAATATTATGAATACAAAAAAGAAGTTAGTTATAAACTTTTCCTTAGAGAGCTTGTTACAGTGTTAATGTAATAGTCAAAGTAGCGATAAAGATTTGTCAAGTTTTTTTTTTTTCTGTTTTTGATTTTTTTGGAGAGAACAAGGAAGTGGTTCCTAGACTGGCAGATAGGTTAAGGTAAACTTTTTGCAATAATTCAATCTATCACAAACTAAGATTGATATCTTTTGGCCACCAAAACAGAGCATTTCAGAAAAGGACATATAAAGGCATAACAGTGACAATAGCATAAACTGGAATGAGAATTATAATCTGTTAGATTTTAGCTGATGGTAAAGTAATAGGTAAGGAATGATAAGTATTAAAATAAGACTGTTCATTAGGTCAAATTACAAAAACCTTTGTATAGACTGCATTAGGACTTCAAGTATTATCCCAATCATGTCAGGGAATCAGAAAATGTGTGTATGTTTCATGAAAGTAATGTGTTAGTGTTTTGCACAACAGTGGCAGTATTCTAACACTTACTAATACATAATAGTATATATTTTATGAATAAACTAGAAGAGAGGAGCTTGGAGTCACCAAACATACTGATAACAAGGAGATGGAAATTACTCTAATTAGATCCAGAAATACTGTATGTATGTAAGGACATATTACATTATATCCCATAAATAATATATAATTATTATCTATAGTAATTTTTTAAAGAAGATAGAAATAATAACTATCTGATTTGATCACCCATACTGCACACACATGTCAAATTATTATACTGTCCCCCAAAATTGTGTAATTAAAATGATGAAAAAAAGAAAGAGAAATAACGGGACAAAAGAAAAAACACAGAAAATTATATGTGTGTCTGTGACTGACTGCTTTTATGCAGGGATATATATTGTTGTCAGATCATCTTTTCAGATAACACTGTGATAGCAGAATAGAGTATATATGTGAATCCAACAAGACTAAGGCATTAGAGTTGGAGTTATAAAACAGAAACACGGATGGAGAGGAGAGAAAGGATAAAAGACGTTGTTAAAAGTTTCAAGCTTTGGTACATTTTTGCATAAGGGCAGAGAGGAAGTCTGAAGAATCAAGGGTAACTTATTGATTTTTAACTCGTATAAAGAAGTATATTGCTGCACCACTCACTGAGAAAAAAGAATTACAGAAGTGGAAAGGGCACAGAAAAAGAAATGTATTCAGGTTTGGCCATTTTGAGTTAAGGTGCCTCTGAAACTTCCAAATGGAGCTGTCCAGCACTCGGTGGCTGGAACGTTGATGGATATCCCCACTTGGCAGACTTTGTTATAAAGTCAATACTTGTCTTCTGTTTGACAGAGCATCTGAAACTCCCTTAAAACATGCAGAGATTGCACACTATCAGTTAATGTGTTCTCTGCAGGAAATTATTTCACTCCTGAATTTTTGACAATGTATACTAATATTAATATTTATTGGCAACATACTTTGTGCCAGATACTCTTTTATATGACTACTTATACTGTATGTGAATCTTGAGATAAAACTATGAGAAAGGTTCATTAATTATCTATTCATATACAAAAGATGAGAAATTAAAAGCATGGAGAGATCAAGTATCTGCTAGCTTTTTAGTCAATCATCTGTTCACAAAGGAAACCATGTTTTGACCCAGGTAAATTGTAAATGGTTTATTGCATTGCAATGACTCACATAGATGGTCAACTTTCCACTTAATATTTACTGATTCATTTATAAATTTATGCCAGCTGAAGAGTAAACAAAATTGGACATCTGATGGTTCTTGATATAGCAATCCTTGCCTGTACTCTTTAGAATGGCCACTAGACAGAAGGTTATCTAAAGATTTCTCTTCATATATAATCTTTACTTTTGCTTTTTTTTATGGAACTGAAGTTTGAACTCAGGGCCTTTACACTGAATTATGTCTTCTGCAGATTTTTATATATTTATTTTGAGGCAGGAGCTTGGTAGGTTACCCAGTTTGGGCTCAAATTTATGATTCTACTTCATCAGCTTTCCAGAGTGCTGAGATTATAAGTGTGCACCACCACTTCCATTAAATCATCTTTATTTAGGTAACATTTGGGAGTGGGTGGGTACTGGAAATCTAACTCAGAACTTTGAGCTTGCTAGGCAGTCTCTGTACTGCTGAGACATATTCCTGGCCCATTATCTTTATTTCTAATTCTACGAAACAAAAGATTTCTTTTTGAAAGTAAAGATAATTTTCAGTTATCGAGTTGGATATATCTGAGTTTTATTCATGGTTCTTCAAACTCTAACCACAGGGTTTTGCGAAGTTTCCATAACTCCAAAACCATACCTCATATCTTTAAGGAACTTCTAATATAAAGTAGTTGTAAGAACTTTTAAAGGGAAGTACATACTCATTACACTTTAAATCCTAAATATATGAACAGGCTTGCCAGAAAAACTTTACAATATAGTTCTCCAAAATAACAGAGAAAGTTACTTGTTTGTCCTCTTTTTTTTTCCTAAACACAGTTATAAAGCTTTAAAATATTTCACAATAATTATTATATCCTACAACTTCCCAGAGGAGTTTAGGAGTAGAGAAGCAAATATTAACTCTATAAGGAACTCTAAAAAAACAATAAATTTGAAAAGTAGTTTATGGTAAAGAAATATTTCATCATACTTTTCTCTTTGGCTGGCCTGGCATGGAGCAGGTTGTTTCATAGACTGTGTTCTAGATGTGTAGGTAACTTTCTACAATCCTATTTTCACACTCCCTGTTCATGCACCTGGGTTGTCTCCTGCCTACTAACTGAGTAACTTCCCTGCTCATTGAACCTCACTGAAGTGTTGGAGATGCTGTGCTTATTATGACTGCCTTTGTCCTGGGATGCCTTCTCTATAACTTACTTCACTTCACAGTAGGAAGACCCAAGTCCAATTATTTCAAACCACCTATTCAGATTGAGTTACCTAACCTCAGGACACATATTCAATTGTTACTTTAGTCCAGTTCAGCTGCTGTAATAAAACGCCATAAACTAGAGAGCTTATAAACAATGGAATCCTGTGTCTTGTAGATCTGGAGCCAGTAAAGACTGAGACCAAGACACCAGGAGACTTAGTCTTGGTCTATGATTAAAGCTAAGTTTTGGACCCATATAAGCAGCTTTTTAACTGTGTCCTCACATGGCCAAAGGAGTGAGGGATAGTTCTGAATCTCATTTTTTTAAAACAAGAACACTTTCCTTAATTGTGAAAGCTTTGCTGTCATAAGCTAATCAATCTTCCAAGATGGGATTTCCTAATAACATCATCTTGCAGGTTAGTGTTTCAACATAATGAAATGCTATTGGGTGTGTGGACACAAATGCTCAGAGCATAACAGTTACTGCTTATGAAAATATTCTGTCTTAGGAACTTTATACAGAATTGAGGAGAAAAAGTCGATACGCTTATTTTTTCTATATAAAAATTGTCATAAAATGGCTATTAATTTGTATTTTTTATATTTGATATAAAGTAAGATATGTATTTTAAACATAATATATTATTGAAACTTTTAAATGTATAATGCACATGATTCAGAAAAAAATGATAGGAGCTCAGATCAGTAACTAACCCAAAGCCTTGAAGTTATTATTGAAGCCTGAATTTAGTTCTATCAGGTGTCTACTACACAGATCTGATTGCAATAATCACCTATTCATATAAACAATCTCCATTCATAAGGGATTATTTAAGGTCAGAGTCTTGATGGGACTATATTTTCCCTTTTTGAATAAAACACAGGCACAACAACACTAAATTCTTTCAAAACAACAGCTAAGTTTTCTTCATTTTTATATTCCTAGACTTACCTAGAGCTTATACATTGGTGCTCAATGAACATTTGTTGAGTGGATGAATGAATCATCTGAATGACTTCATAATTAATGTGGTAAATCTAGAATTCCCTCAGATGTCAAAAAAAGATTATTTAAGTCTCAAATCACAATCATGTGATTGCTCATGCATTTACAGAAGCTCAATTTATAATCTGTCATTGATAGATACTGATAATAACTGAAAATATTATCCATGGACCAAGCCAAAGAGTTAAGAATTTTAATAAGAATACATAAATATAAAAATTGCAGCCCCCAAAAAATCACTCTCTACAAAAATGTACCAAGTTTCTGACATCCAAAGTGTAGATATTTTTTTAAAAACTGACACAAAGGTAAATACTAACCTATATTTCTATAACCTACAAGTATAAATCAAGGTAGCCATTGAAGACTTTAGGCAAAAGATGTAGGGCATAGCCCTCTATAAGATGAAAACTTATATGCTTATCCTTATTTTCATTTTTATTAATTTTCCTTTAAAGAAATGTGCAAATTTGTCACTGATATCAAATTCAGTATATACAGCCAATCACTAAATGCTTGATGCCTTTATTCAAATTAGAAATGCATCAAAAAGGGAATAAGTTGAAGGAGAGGAAGCACATTTCTAACATGTGTAAATCAAGCCAATGAGAACAAGATTATAAAACTACCTGCAAAAACATATATGTGCTTTATTGAAAATTTGTAAATGAATAAAAAGTTTAAAATTTTCATTTGTCTATGCCAGTAAATCAGCTAATACTGGTCTATATTCTGAAGATGCATAAATAATAAATATTCTCAGCCTTACATATGTAACCCCAGGTATGATTAGCTTTATGTAAGGTGGAGTCAATCAATTAATTAATATTCTACATTCATGTACCAAATTAGACATGCAATGTTTAATTACTTGGCAAAGTTTATCTGTAAGTAAATCAATATTGTAGTGTAAACCCATTTATCATTCTTATTGAAAAAAAATAAGATGGAGTGAATGAGAGAATTCTTATTTAAATCATATTGACTGTTGCTAGAACATGACTGTATTTGAAAGAAATTATGAGAGGCATTCAGTGAACATATGGAGGTTCAGGAGACCATATATCTTAAGCTTCAGAGCAAATAGGACTTTTATCATGTATGAAATTTTCACTTAACTATTAGTCCACATAAATACAGGTTTATAAATCAAATAGAAACATATTTACTCTCAGTCTAAACTAGGAAAGTGTGTGTGTGTGTGTGTGTGTGTGTGTGTAACTCTAATACATATACTTATGTGTGTGTATGTGTTCTTCTATATAAACACATATATAATGATTCCATTACTAATGCTATACAAGGTAACGATATTATTACTTTTCTCAATAAAAGCATTGTTGGGGAAATAGTCATAGTATTAGAGAAAAAACACAAGATTTCATTTTTCCATTCAAATTTCAGGCATGTATCTCATTAAAAAGGTAGTAATAGCAGGAGCATTGACATACACATATAATATCACTACTGAGGAAACCGAATCAAGAGAACCATAAATTTGTGACTTGACTGGCTAGCTGAGTGAGAACTTCTCTCAAAATAAAAAATTTAAAAAGGCCTAGAGATGTAGTTCAGTGGTAGAGCACTACTGAGTTCAATATCCAGTACATAAAATAAATGAATAAATAAATGACAATAAAATATGGAAATCAAAAACCTTGAGTAAGTTAGTATCTTGTAGAGTTATTTTGGGGTGTAAAATTTCATTTTGTCTTATATTTTAAATAAACTATAAAATACATCATTTTCATATAACAAAAAGTACACACTTGAATGGGTTTACCAGATTGAAACATTTTCTTACATCTTTTTGCTGTCAACCCTCTGCATGCTAATCCTAGGCAACTTACCTTTCTCCACAGAATAGATTTGATTTTTATCATGTTTACCTAATTGTACTCATACAATGTATTCTCTGAAATTGATCTCATATTTCTGTTTGTTGTGTTTTAGATTGTTACATTAGTCCATTTTGGCAGCTGTAATAAAATGCTATAAACTAGGTAGCTTATGAATGGTAGAAGTTTGTTTCTTATAGATCATGTATCATATATATCAGGAAATTTGTTCCTTTTGATTGTGGAATAATACATTGTGTAAATATATGTGCACAAATTGTTTATCTACTTACTTGTTGAGAAGCATTCAGATTAATCCTAGTTTGGGGATTTTCATGAGGAAACTCTTATGAACATTCATAAACATGTCCTTTTTTGGCTATTTTTTTATTTTTCTTGGATAAATGTTAAGGTTGAAAATTTTAGGTTGGTTAGCAAGCTTATATTTATATTTAAGAAATGCCAAATTGTTCTCCAAAGAGAGAGTAAAATTAATATTTCATCAGCAACATTTAAAAGTTCCAGCTGGTCTGCACTATCAATATTCAGTGGCTTTGTAATGATGTCAAATTCTGACTTTTAATTGTGTCTCCATGATGATTAATAATATGGAACACCTTTTATTAGCTTAGTTCCAATAACTTACACTGTGTTTTCAATATTTTCATTTAAATTTGTCTTGAATTGAATTTTGAATTGTATTTTCAATATTAACCTTTTATCAGGTTTACATTGTGATACTATGTTCTCAGCCTGAGGTTTTATTTTCATTTTCTTTTTTTCATTAAAGTTGCATTCTTTGAACTGCATACATTTTGAATTCTGATAAAATTAACTATTTTTTTCATTATGAGCTTTTTGTCCTAAATAATCTTAGTTAACTTGTTTGTTTGGATGCATTTTTTATGTTTTCTGCTAAAATATTTCTAATTTTAGTCCATTCTTTGAAGTCAATGATCTATTTTGTATTAATTTTTGAGTATAATTTTAATTCAGCGTCAAAATTCCTTCTTTGGTACCTGGTGATAATATACTAGGTGTATACCCCTTTCTATACTCTGTCCAGTACATTTATCCCTACACTAATAGGACACTCTTTTGATTTAATAGATTTATAAAGTCTCAAAATCAGAAGGAATAAGCACAACAAATTTCAGTTTATTTTTAAGAAAGTACAGTGGTACCTTGGCTCACAAATATTTTTGTCTGCAAACAATTTGGTTCCTAAACAGAAACGTTTGGTAACATTTTGTTTTTGTTTGAAAGCTCTGTATTGGGTGACAAACAAGATGGTGGTCATCATTCCCACATAGTCATCTTTTCCAAAATTACTGAACATACTAAGTTTGTGAACAGAAGTAGCACTGTATGTGCTAATTAGAAACAACATAATATTTGCTTATTCCTTAAAATAGAAAGCTCTTGTGAAAATATTTGTCATAAGCACTATGTGTATATATATATATATATATATATAGCCTACAAAAGAATTGTTTAAATGATAATTTAGAAAAATTCACACATACATTAATCCTTAAGACTATCTTTTTATAGTAGTTTTCAAGCTATCCTTATTTGGACATATTTGCTTTCACAATACCTATCAATCAGTAGGATTTTTTTCTATTTTGACCTGCTAAGTAGCCCATTTTATCAAAATGAAATAGAAAAAATATTCTTGAAAAGCATCCAGAATTCAACTGTTTGATGAGAACAGAGTCAATGGGTGATTTAGCTTGACAAACATAGAGCTCAGCATTCCACTAAAAATTTCATACTAATGGAAGAGAGGCATTAGATAATTGCATAGGATCTGTTCAGAGGCAATAAGACACCCATTTCACTACTATGCACCATGAGAACTGAAGAATCAGAATGAATTCTAAGTGACTGAATAAGGCATTCTGGATTGCACTGGCTCCCTGTATCAATATGGATGACCATCTACAGAAATATTTTTACTAAGGAACTTCAAAGGAAACAATGAATGATGGATGGATTGGTGTATGGACGGATAGATGGATGGGTGAAAAAATGGATGGATGGTTAGATAAATTGAAAAATCATGTAGTCTTTCTGAAACACTTGCTTTGACGTGTTATGATGGTCAATTTCATGATCCAGATTTGACAAAACTTCAGGGTGCCCAAGTATTTGGTCAAAAATTATTTTACATATTTCTCTAGTGTTTTTAGATGATATTAACACTTAATTACATAGACTGAGTAAAGTAGATTGGCTATTCTGAGTGGACCTTATCTAGTCAATTAAAGAATTTGAATAGAACAGAAGTGTTGATCATTTTAATAGGAATTACTTTCTCCCTGACTGCCTTCAGAGTGGGACAACAGCTCTAATACTTTTAGACTCTAACTGAAACACTGGCTTTTTGTGAATCTCAAGTATGCTGCTCTTTGAAGGAGAAATATCATTCATTCTCCAGGGTCTGCACCTTGCCTACTCAATCTACAGATGTGCTCTGTCTGATGTATGCATGATTAGAGTGACATCCAGAGCAAGAGAGAGTAGCAGAGGCAGAGAGACCATCATTAAACCAAAAATCCAAAATTTGAAATGTTTTGAATGATGACTGAAGTCAGAAGTGAAACATTTAATATAATAAAAATGTGTGCCATGCACACAATTATCAAATATATAAAATTAGGTTTAGTGCATTGGTAAAAGGCAGTTTAAGATACAAATGAATTTTGTTTTTAGAGAGGGATCTATTCCTAAAATATCTCATTTTGCATATGCAAAAACTCCAAAATCTGAGAAAAAAATCCAAAATCACTCTTGGTCCCATGAATTTCAGATCAAGGATCACTGGATATACACCCATGTGCACACATGCACATATACACACACACCAAAAAAGAAAAAATCCCTGTTGATTTTATTTCTCTAGACAACTCTAAAACAGATGTAAAAATTATTCTAAATGAGAGAAAAATGGAATTTAGGCAGATAACATAATTTGTACAAGCGTTATTAAAATTTTGGTTAGTATGGTATGAAGATGTTTAGTATGTCATGGAATTCTTGCCCACTTTTTTTCCTACAAGCTATGTAAGTAAAGAACTGAGTCAAATTTATTCCTGAGGAGTTAAAATAAATTAATTGGATTTGACATATACAATGCTCATAGAAAAATATGAGCATGGAATGTTAATACTGAAACAAAAATTAGGTTTGATTACACAATAATGTTGTAGCAGTTTTAGTGGAAATCTTTAGAAGCATAAACCAAAATTTTCAACCATGCCATTACATGAGTATTACAGGTCATTTTTGTACATCGATAGAAATTTGGCATTGTGTTAATTTTTAAATAATTTTAACGCTGGGGATTTCTTATATGTTAGACACTAAACCATACCCCGAGCTTGTTCATTAATTTCAAAAATGAAAATACAATCAAAACATATATTCACAAACATGCACCATCTTTGAGTTACTTTGAGAAATAATTTATAACACATTCATGGAGCTATAGTTAATGATGTAATACAAAACATAAAAACCTGCATAAATGAAGAAACACAGGTATTCTCTATGAAACAAGGTCACGTTAATATGGAATATTCCATGCAATAAGTTTTAAATTAAAATGGATTGAAAATATTTGCAAATGTAAATTTGTAAAATAAGACTGGCGCCATCAAATATAAAATACCTATTACAAATCCATAAAAATCAAAGTTGTGAAGTTGCTACAGAAACAAACAAAAGAACAATGTAATAAAACAGAGCCTCCAGAGTCCATCTGTCAGCACTACACAGGTACCTCTCCGAATACTGCAGAAATGATACATTTAGTGAAGAGTGCTAGGAAAACACCATTTTATATCTTGGGCACTTCAAAACCTTCAAAGCTCAACTTCTGCTGAGTCTCTGTTGTAAAATCCTTCCTCACTGCCTACGGAAACATCAAGATCTTAGATAAATGCCTAAGCTACCACTTTGGCTCACATCCCAACCTGGAGGTGCTGGCCTTCTGCCAGTTGTGCTCCCTCCAGGCCCAGAAAGACTAAATGTATATCTGGTAGCCAGGATAAAAGAGATTTATTCAGTTTTGGGCTATGTAAATCTCCTTGCCAGTCTCTTCCTACTACTGATGAGAGTTGACACAAAGCTTTATTTTCCCTCTGTTCCACACACACTTGTTCTATTATTATAATTTTTCCTGCCATTTAGGACAAATGTTTATGTCACTTAACCTGAACACTTGCTGTAACTAAAATTATTACAATCAAATTATTATTTTTTTCTAATCTCAACAGATAATCTGCATTTTATAATTGCATTCCATCAAGCTACTCATTTTAACATGACCTCAGTTTGAGTTCTTCCTGAATTAAAAAAGTCAAAATTCACTTGAATAAATTTATACAACATATTTAGAAAAAAATTACAAATGAAATATGTACTTTAGTCTTCAGTTGATTTTGACATAATGGTTTTTATAAGTTCATATTTTCTCACTCTAATTTATTACCTTTAAGGGTATAAGTTATTGGATGAGTATATATCAGTAAGATCATACAGGGAATAAATGTTATTCTTACAGTATGAAACATATATTATGAGTAATATGTTAATGCTTTTCATTTTAACCACATAAAAATATCTAAAATATAATTATTCATTTAAAATTAAATGAACATAATTTCTTAAAATGTGATACCTAATAAACAAAATAAATGGCAATGTCAAACAAAAGAAAAAATAAGTTGAAGACTAAGTATAAATAGGAAAAAAGCCAATTACTTGATTCATTTGCTTTTCTTAGTTTCCTGTCTACCAAACTGCCCAAAGTGAGTCACAGTATCAGAGTAGGTACAACTTACATACAAACTATTTCTCCACTGCAGAAGATCACAAAGCATTCCAATGTAAATAATGTTTCATATTTTAAAAATAAATACTAAACAATAGTGTCATGAGTTTTTTTTTAAATTTTTGACTTCTAGAAATCTCCAAAAAGACCCTGAAAGCCATTGAATATGTAAACTTTTTTTTTTTTTTTTTTGATACCAAAATCAGGACCTCGCACTTGCCAGGAAGAACTATGTCCCCAGCAGACAACACCATTTTAAAGTAGAGTAAGAATGTAAGATTTTCTGATCTGGAATTCATGAAGCACTATGCACAAGATCATTCTTGTAACATGAGGTATCATACATTTTTCTTTTTAAAATTAAGTTAAAAAAAACAACTGAGAACAATGCCCTGTTGTTTAGTGAGCAACTAAAAGTATTTATGTCTTTTAACCTTTATAGAACCTATACCAACATATCTTATGTACCTATTTTTTTTTCCCAAAAAAAAAGGATCACAAAGTTTAAGAGCAAAAATGTCGTAATAATGAAGGCTCTATTACAACATCTACAGTCATCTATAAAGACACATGATATAGGGCAAAGAATTCAGTGGAAACTGAAGCTCATGATGTCACCTTCAAACCATGGTTTCAAGAACATACCTTGCACTGACAACTGCCTGCAAGCAGCACTGGGGCTCTCTGACCTTGGCAGGGAAATCCCTGGATAAGAACTTACAAGGTGCCTGTGGCTACAGCTTAGAAAAAATACTTTGTCCATAGCTAACCTGACAAGGCCACATGAGATTCTAACTGCTTCAACTCGGTTTTTACTCTCAAAAGACTTATTTCCAAGAAATTACTGTTGCCACCAATGACTCTAACCTAGTTTGATACTGAAAGTGCAGTAATTGCATCCTACAAGACGGTCTATGACACATTTATTCCACTCACCACTCACAGCAACCACCCACCTAAGTGATGCAAGAGGCATGTTTAGGAATGTTTCTAAAAGCACCATTCTCAATAATCTACAGATTTAAACAACACACATAAAATATGACTTTGTAATGTACAAATTATGATGCACATTTGTGTCTAATGGAAGACTATGCATTTTGATCAAGAGACATGGTGAACGTTTAAATGTTAAAAAATTTATTACAGTAAAAGACCTTGCCTTTAATACCATGCAAAATACCCCACTTTGGTGCTGTAGCTGTCTCAGTGTCCTGAATCAATCAAAATGTTTTCCTCTCTTGGTCATTTCTGACTTTGGAGAAAGGCTGGAAGTCACATGGTGTAAGATCCGGCGAATAAACCACTGCCTGTTGGGCGATACACTGCAGCCACATTAAAGACTGTAACTTTGATCTTGTCTCCTAAAGACACTCATGAAAGAGCATTTCCAGAACCACCTCAAAATGTGGAACAGCAACGCGAAAGTGTATTTGAAAGAAGAGGAAGTATTTTGAAAATAATTAATGGCCAAGTATCATTGAAAGTCATAATTATGTTATTTAAACATTCATACTATTTTGATCACCATTTGAATATATTTTTTCTACAGATACATATACATACACTCAAATAAATACAGTTTGTCAATAAAAAGTCCATTTAAAAGTTTAATCAGGTAAGTATAAAGAACTTAGAAAATAATCTTCCTAATGGTAATTATGTGTTGGACCTTTCCATATAACTAATGAATTTGTGCCTTAGTTCTAACATTTGGTAAACTTATGTAACAGGTCCTTCCATGCATTTGTTTCATTAGTCCAAAAGCAGGATGATTAGAATCATGTTATGTGTTTAGAAGAATACAGAATCTAAAGATGAAGTGGATTAAACAACTCATTAACTCACAAATGATTTTGTTTATTGGAATACATAAAGGAGTTCAACCACACTGTTATGGTTTAGATCAAAAGTGTCCCCCACAAATCTCGTGTTCAGAGAAGGGGCTTTGGGGGGTGATTAGATCATGGGGAGACTGCATTCATCAGTGGATCCATCCATGAGTTCATACTCGAATGTGCTGTTAGGAGGTAAGGCCTGGTCGGAAGAGGTACGTAACTGGAGGCCTGACCGGAAAGAGGAAGTTCTGACTCCTCCTTTCTCTCTCTGTTTCCTGGCTGCCAAGCTCTTCCACCATACTATTGCTACCTTGGAGCCTTTTAAAACTGTGTGTCAAGACATATTTCCTTTCCTTAAATCGTGAGTGTTGAATATTTCATTCTAACACTGGGAAAGTGACTGCTATGTAGACATAAGCTGTTTTTGAGAATGCTGCCACTTGTTAGTCTAACAACTTCTTAATGAAACAGGAATAATTCATAGAAATGAACCATTTAGAAGATGTCAAAATAACTAGCAAAACCCATTTAAAAATCTACGAAATTTGCTTAATTTCTTAAACTAATTCAATGGATAATTTGACATAAACCTTTATATTTTATCTCTTTTGAAGTTTCTTCACTTTATAAGCAAGTAGAGAACTTACATTTGTATTTAAAGATTTTAAAAATACAGAGTATTTAAGGAATTGTTTCACACTAAGTAGAGGGGAGACTGAAGACAACAGTAATCTTTTTTATTCTGTTTTCAAAGAATGAGGCACTTTACATTGCAGTCTTGGAGTCTGACTGGCAACCAACAAAAAAAAGTACTGCATATCCATCCTGACTCCTTTAAATTCATTCACTCAGCTGAGTCCAGTAACCAACATGTGAGTATATTTTTGTTTTCAAATGCAATGACAATTTAGTTACCAGTTATACTTTATAAAAATAATGCTATTATTATTATCAATAAGTTTACTTCAAAGTCAAAACACAATAGAACAGTGAAAGGAAATAAAATGCTCAGAGCCACCCAATTCCATCCCTAGAAGATGTATTTACTTTCTGTGTATTGAATGTTTCATGACAGTGCTCTTGATCCATATTGAGGGCAAGTGTGAGCCATCCTTATAACCCACATGCTCAGACACATTTATGCAGAGAAGAACAAAAGAAAAAGTTGAAGTTTAAATATCACATTGCTTCTTGTGTGTCAGTAACACTAAGATAACCAAGGCACAAAATGGAGGAGAGATACTGGGGAGTGGAAGAACTTGTTTAAATGGGAAGCAGAGCAAAGGAGAGTGAAGGAAAAGGGGATTAAAAAATAAAGAATGGGAAAAAAACGCAACAAACCTCCTGTAAGTGGGGAAGGGAAGAAGAGTTGAAGGGAGAGGAGAGGCATGGGGGAAAAGGAGAATTAGGATATATTATGTACAAGAACACATTCCCTATGGTGAACATGAGCACTATGTATGGCAAGTGTGTACTGAGAAAAAGGTTTTAAAAAGATAAAACAAAAACCTTAATGAAAAATAAAAAAAAGCTTTAGTATATTCTCTCATTTACAAGGCATTACACTTTTGTTTTCTTATAATTATTCTTGTTCTCCAAATTAATCTAAGATTTTTGAGAAGCTGATTTTGATTTAGAAGTGTTTGGATAGTGAACTATGATCTATTGGGTGAGCAAGGATAAACTAGGGTTATTTTTTTCCAGCTTTCAAAGGACAAATATCGCATTTCCTTGAGACATAGTTAATGGGTTATTTCTTGAGGAAATTTTGAACCTTTGGAATAGAGATACATCTCTCAAATGGTTAATCCAGGTCTCCAGATTTTACAGCTCCAAATATCTCCAATGTCAGCCAAATTATCAATATATACAAAAGCACACTTCTGCAATTAGCTCAGATAGCTCTCCTGATATGTGCAGGACAGATATCAGGAACAGACCCCTGTCCCTTATGAAGAAAAGAGAAGTTATTTTTATTATTTCTCCTTTGCTTTAAGCTTTATCCTAATGTTTTAGTCAAGTTTCTGCTTCCTTATATATAAGTAATTCTATTAATACTTAACAGAATGAGAAATTGTGTTTTCTCTATATTGGCGCAAAAGACTCTCTGCATTAGTATTTACTATATTTCTCCAGTAGGAAAAAAGAAAGCAAACATACAATGAATGTCAAGTGCATGTCAGAATTATCTGATAGAATTCCAAATTCTTATAATGTGCCTTGAAAAAAATAAATTCTTCTAACTTCATGCATTATATTACTTTATATAATATAAAGAGTAGTGGCAAATATAAATTTTTTGCCTGTAAAAATTGTAAATTACAGTCACAATTTGAGATTTATGCTTTTCATATATATAATGTAAGTGTGAGATAAGAAGGAATAAAGTGCTCATGCAATTCTTAGGATATTAAAAACTTAATCAGAAGATATTTGTGCACAGATAGCACATTAACCAAATCCTCAGATGTATGTCATCAACATTTTTATAATGCCCAGTTCATTTCCCTTAGCTAACTATCAGTGTTGAGTCAAATGTTATATCTATGATACCATCTGCTCCTGACTTTTTCAGGGTTAACATCTCCATTCCTCTTTCTGCCACTAGAATTAAGAGGCATTTTTACTATTGATCAAATCCTCAAAAACTAGAAGTTAAGAAAAACCATATTCACCATTAGAATAGGGCAATGCCTAAATACTTCATGCATGAAAGAAAGCAAAAAACATAAGAGTTAAGACATGAAAACCAAGGGAATCAAAATTGCACAATAGCATTGTCACCTCCTTCTCTACCTGGTAAACTTCTCTTTAGAAAGAGGCACTGAGTTAATGGAATAAATGTAATAACCAGTGCCTGAACTTTTCTATTAAAACCATTCATGTTTCTAGTGATCTCCAAGGTAGTGAGGACTTCTGGTGGAATTTAATTTGGATGGGAGGCATGTAAGGAACTGGAGACTAAAAGAAATATTCAAATACATTAATTTTAATCCACACGATTTTACTTTCATTCATTCCTTTGCTCTCTGTTCATACATTTAAGAGCATTTAGAGGCTTTCAGGATACTTCTTAGATTGCAACATTTTTAAATTATGATAAAAACCTATGAAAATTTAAGACAATTTGCAGCCTATTTAAAGATTTTATACATGGGTTGGAGGTTTAGATCAGTGGCACAAGCACTTACCTAGAAACTGCAAGGTCATGAGTTCAATCCCTGTTACAAAAAAAAAAAAGCAAAACCCAAAACAACAACAACAAACAAACAAATAAACAAACAAACTAATACAATGGAAAGTGATCCTGAGGAAAGAAACTTAAATGTTAATTTGTAACAAGAATTTCAAAAAATTTTCTAATGAAAACTCCACGAAGTATATACCATATAAGACCACTAACAGTGAGTTCATGGCCAGTCTGAAATACATAGTAAGACGCTTTTTCAAAATAAAACCAAAATAAGTTTATTGGGTTAATTTAAATAAATTGAAGATTCATCTATCCACCAAAAATATCTATTTCACTCATGTTAAACATTTTTAAAACATAAATTATGTAATAATTACATAATTCTAAATGGAAAACATAACTTGATATTTTACTGTGTATCAAACTCTAATATGCACCCGAAAGACTTGGAAAGCTTATTAAAATACAGAATCCAACAGAAAGATCAGAGATAAACTCTAAGCTCCAGCATTTTTTGCTAGTTGACATAGATAAAGATGCTGCTAGCATACAGACCATTCTTTGAGAAGCCAGATTTGTTTACTTATTTTATTGAAGAGGATGCTAATGTTAGCTATGGATATTTAAAGTATATAATTGTTTTTGGGTTCAACTGATATATTAAATTAAGTACATCTTCTTTTATAATTGAAAAAAATACATAGTCAACTTTAAAAAGAACACAAGTTTTCCTGTCACTATGTCTGTTTTTATTTATGGTTTTAATTATAGCAGGAAGCAATTTTTCTTCTGCAACTTAAATCTACATAGTGATGTGGCATTAGGATAAAAAGAATATAAAATGATCAATAGTCTTAAAAAGTCATCTGGGACCAGAGATATATCTCAGTGGCACATCTGCCTGGCAAGCATGAGGTCATGAGTTTGATTCCTGGCACCCAAGGCAGGGGAGAAAGTCATCTAATTTTTTCTTCTGAATAAGACTTATGATAAATTATCTAAAATTGTTAAATACTTAAATGCTTTTGCATTTTTTGTCCTTTTTGAGATAGGATTTCCCTATGCAGTTCAGGCTAGCTTTAAACTCACTTTATAGCCCAGACTGGGCTTGAACTACCAGTAATCCTCCTGCTTCAGCCTCAGCCTCCGGAGTGCTGGGATTCTGGGGGTGCACCACCACACCCAATTTAAATGCCTTTGCATTTATTTATAAAGATTTTTACAGAAGGAAATAGAAGCAAATGAGGAATTGAAAAATTTATTAAAGAGGTATATAACTAACTTGTACATAAAATTTCCTTGTGTTTATTTTAAAAAGAAAAACGAAATAACAGATAAATCAAGATATACAAATTTCCCCAACTTTTCAGTTATTGCACAGTAAACTGAACTCTGTAAATACTTGCTCAGATAAATACTTGCTCTATCACTTTCCTTCTGGAATTTTCTATTTGCTTGGAGAGACGTCTAGCACAACCAGTAAGCATTTGCCTGGTATTTATTTCATGAAGCATTTAGGAAGGTACAGTTACCGCTAGGTCTTTTGCTAAACCATCAGCTATATACAGCATGTTTATGCAGCACAATATGTTTACATGTATCAGAAAGAAGAAAAGCTAGTTTGGTTTCCTCAAGTTGACATTGTTTTTCCATTTCACAGAAAGACTCCTAAGCAAATGATTATAAATTTTCAGTAGTTACAATATGTAGTTCAATTAACATCTCTCACAGCTCTCAATGAGATGCAGCAACCTGATTAATTTCATTCCCTCATTATTTCCTAATAGGATGCAATAGGTTTTTTTCTAAACACTGTTTACTATAGATGCATAATGTAGATGAGGAAGTTACTCACAAGCTACGAGCTTTAAAGCCTTTCCCCCTTGAGTATACTAATGTCTTCACGATAAAGAAAAAGGATAAACCTGCCTTTATCTTGTTCTCTTTAAAAGTTTTTTTTTGAAATTAGAAAACATGTTAAATCAAGGATAAAAATGGAGGAAAAAGATGCAAAAACCATCAAGATAAAACTGAACTACTAGAAAGAAATAGGAAGTTATAAAACTAACAAAAATGACAAGCAGAAACTCCTGATTTCTAATTTCAAATTTCAGACATTTATTAAAAAATTAGTGGATAAATGCTGGTACTGTTTCCCAGGACTTCTCCAAAGCAAAGTAATATTTAAAAGTATTTTAAAATGCAAAAGAGAAACAAAGAACAGCTTTCTTATTTATTCCATCAAAGAAGAATAAAGAAAAAATTCTAACTGCATAATTTCCCAATGTACGTTTGCATGGATATTTGTCTCTAAAATTTTAGAACATGCTTATCTTTTCAATGATTAAGTTTTCACGTTTGAGTGCAGTTTGTGGTGCACAACTTTATACTGCATTCATATATAATATGCAGATCTTACTCAGAGATTGTTGTAAAATTCAGAACCATTTTCTATCATGTGGGCCTTCCTGACATTATTACTCCAGATCATTCTTCCCTCTCCAAATTTCAGGAAGCAATAAAATACTATGTAATATCATCTGTCATAAAAAAAGCCCAGATGGTTTGAACCAGGAATTAAACTATGCAGTTTTGAAGAGACATAATATATGATTTTATGTCTAGAATACATTCAAGCTACAGATTTACTATGTGTTTTAACCCAGAAGAGTTTTTTTATAAAACCCTCTTATGCTTTTAATTAAAGGTAAATTTTCAATCAAAAGCATCAGCACTTTACATAGGAATCTAAAATGAAAACTGACATTAAAAGCTACATTAAGGTGGTTTAGCTTTCAGGCAGAATTATGAGCAGTAAATGGTAGGATGGAGTTTCTTTTCCTAGAGTCCTTGCTAGAATACTTTAGTAATTTTAAGGAAGACATTGGCAACGATAAGTATAAATCTCCTCTGTTAACCTAGATTAAATACCCATCTGCCCTGGGGTTCCATATAAAGTGAATCTCAGTTGTACAGTTCCTTCTGCCTGCGACTCATCACTGTCAGTAGCCCTGCATACAGGGGGCATGACCCATCTACATCTGTCAGCAACATAAACTCTAATTGCAAAAGCTGATTTGTAATAGCTGATGAGCTGAAATCTTCTTAGGCAAGAAATACATAGCGTGAGTTTTTGCAAGAATAAAATATTATCTTTATCTGATCTATTTGCAAATAAACATAAAGAAGAAAAACTAGAATCTCACCTCTAGAGAAGTTGCTTATACAATGATGGTCCCATAGATAAATATATATTTCATACATTTTTCTGAATATATAGATGCAATATATACTACCCTGAATATATACTACCAGCTGGAATAAGGAAAAAGCATGAATTTTACAGTACAGGTTGTAGTCTTTCACTCTAAGTTCTGCCATGTACTAAAAGGTATGTTATTTATCACTGAGGATCCCAGTTTACCAATTTCTACTGTGAATGTAATGCTACCTTAAAAACAAGACTGCACAAAGGACTAAATTGAAATAATATCATATAAGTACATCACCTGTTACAGTGCCATATCAGCTCATCAGACAATAAATAAATGCATAGAAAAGAACTTTTCAAAAGAAAAACTATTATTGTGAAAAAAGGAAAAACTTCAAGTTTATCCAAAAAGTGGCACACATGAGTGATTTTCTACTCTTTGTTCTGTTTTATTGATTTATATTTTTGGAGACAGGTTGTGCTATGAACTTAACACTGCATCCAGGTAGGCCAGGCTGGTCTCCAACCTACAGCATTATTCCTGCCTCAGCTTCCTGAATGCCACTACGTCTGGCTTCTACATTCAACATTACCTTGGTCAGGATTTGGCTAATCACCCTGGCTGAGATATCCTTGCCACGTTGTGATTTAACCGTGTATGATGGTTAGGTCCAGGTACTCAATCAGCTAAAAGAAGCCGGCTTAGAATGGAAACATGATGTAACAGTACATGATCTGAAGGCTAAATAGAATTTGAGAGGAAAATGAATATAGGATGAAGATCCAAAAGGGGGGGTAACAAAATAAATAAAGTCATAAGATAAATAAATGCTATACTTCATAAACCCAAATCTGTGACAGGTAAGTAGTAAAGATGTGCAAGAATTGCCCTGATTTCAGATTATTAAGGGATTTGTAAGTGATGGTAAGTATTTTGATCTTATTCTCAGTGGTAATTAAAAATAAATGGAGGGTTTTAAACATGTTCAGTATGGTCAGGCCTATGTTCTAAAAAGACCACTGTAGTTAAATAAGAAGAAGGCTGCCTGAAGAAACAGATATTTGAACATTTGGCCATTACTCTAGAACACATTTAGGACCCAGTTCTTCACTCTGGATATTGCTCTTTTAATTCCATAGCCTTACCAGGACCTTACACTATTTATAAAGCAGTAACTAAGAACTTAACTAAGCCATATATAGTTTGTTGTTTGTCTCTGAGATCTTAGGCAACATATGAGCATTTGATACTGCAGAGCTAAAATTTTATCAAGGTCAGAAAAAACTTTCAGTGGATGGTGCTACTGAAATATAGCAGTTAACATGTTCATATTATATATTAAAATATTTTGGATTTAGTGGTTCTCTATATAAATCATATTCTATGCAATGATCAAGAGTTTTTTCTAAGAGTTGTTCTAAGGTTGTAGACAACTTTTGAATGTAACTAGATCTGTCTTTTTGCAATTAGTTCCCCTAATGTCCCTAGAATTGCAAATGAAGTAAAGTGAAACAGTACACAGGTTAAGCAAAGTAATTTGATTGCATTTTTATGTTGAGCAATGAATGAAGTGAATCTCTTCTCAACAAAAACTGAATTTTCCTACTTCTGTAAGTACATATCTTTATAGAAGTTATATTTTTATCTATAGCAAATATAAAATAGAACATGAAATTGTTTCACATTTGCTTTATCATTTTTACATGAGTTATATAAACTGTTTTCTTGCAAAAGCTACTAAGGGCTGAGGCATTAAAGGATATATTTTCAAAAATATCCTTCAATGCATTGTTTTATGAGAATTAGCTAAAAAACAGTATCACAAAGAGAAATGAGGACCAAAGTTGAATAAGATCTGAAATGAATTGATTATTTTTATGCAAAGATAAATAATAAGTACTTTATCATAAATTTTATTTTGATATATTGCTCCTCATGTTTATCTACCTTATAAATCATAAAGAATACTAATACTTATTAGTGTATAATTTTTACAAAAAAAATAAAGTAGTTATTTCATGTGGATGCATTTTTGCAGAAATTCATTACTCATGACTAAATAAATAATAATGATATTCAGGTAGTTTACCTCATGCAAATATCATGCTAACTTCTGGTGGTCATTAGGGTTGCAGTCATGGATCCCATAAAAGCAGTGGCTTTCAGGAGTTTGTACTTTATTATAAAATGCTAGAATTATTATAATTACTATTATTAACAACAACAAATATAGCACTAGTACATTTTGTTAGAAAATTACTACTATTTAAAATGCTTCTATTTAGAATTTTCATGTGTCACCTTATTTGATCTCCATAATTAAGGAACAGAAAATGCTAATATTTTATACAGGTTAAATTTTGAGCTTAATGAATAAGCATAAAGACACCATATGGGCCAGAGGTATGTATAAAACAAGTGTCTTCAAGACATTTGACTTTCATCTGGATAAAATTTGTCATATACACACATTTTGTTTGAAAAATACATGTAACTGCCATTACCAGGAAATAGTTGTAAAACATATACAAACTCTCAATATGTACATTGTGAATGCTGCCCTATAAGTTGTGACTAACTGATCTCCATAATTATATGAAATGAAAGAAAGAAGGAAAACACAGGAAGAGAGGAAAGAAAGAAAGAAGACAGAAAGGGGAAAGAAAAAGGAAGAGAGAAAGGGAAGAGAAGAGAAGAGAAGAGAAGAGAAGAGAAGAGAAGAGAAGAGAAGAGAAGAGAAGAGAAGAGAAGAGAAGAGAAGAGAAGAGAGAAGAGTGGAGAAGAGACGAGAGAAGAGAAGAACCCCTACCTAGTATACACTAGAAAGATCATCTATGAGTGGAAATCTTAGTTTCTAGAAAAATGTAAGAGATTTCTAGGGACGTAAATTGATGAAAGCTGGAAAGAAACTATTAGACTGGGACAAATACATGAGAGAAAGAAAAAAAGAAATGAAGAAAAAAAGAGGCAACAAGCCAGCAAAGAAAGAAGAAAAATAAAATGAAAAACAAAGTTACTCTGGTTTTTACCAGGAGCTCAAATCTGCTGCGTATCACTGCCGAGCCTGCAGGCCGGTTAGTGCTGGATTTGAGGGAGATCTTAGCCCTGAGGAGTGTGAGCATGAGCCAGAGTCTTGCTAGTAATTTCTGTATGTCACTCGGCAGCCATACACTCCTTACCCTGTTGCTCTCAGGGTCTCTCTCCCCATGGCTGTGCTGCTTTCAGACCACCATGCACTAAAATGAAAATAGATCAGAGATCTAAAAATTAAAACAGAAACGTTAAATTTTACTGGAAGATAAAGTAGGTAGAAATCTTGAAGATAAATGTGTAGGCAAAAAGTTCCTGAACAAAATCTGGACTGCTGTGAAAATACTTCAAAGAACCCAAAACTGGAAACATTCTATTAAAAAGTTTTACACATCAAAGAAATTGTCAAAAGGCAACCGCAGAGTGTAAATAATTTTTAGACCTCAGACTGGAAAACATAGAGAATTAAAAAAAAAAAAAAAAAAAAAAAAAAAAAAAAAAAAAAAAAAAAAAAAAAAAAAAAAAAAAAAAAAAAGGAAACTCAACCCTACAAAGACCCAAATCCAAAAATGTGTATCTGAGATAAATACACACTTCTCAGATGAAAATATATAAATGCCAAGTAAATACATGAAAAAATGTTCAGCATCATTGGTTATTTGAGAAAGGCAAATTAAACAACATTGGCATTCCATTGGACTGAAGAAAACATAGCTATCATCAAGAAATCAACCAATAACAAAGGATGGAAGGGATGTGGGGGAAAAGGAAACTTTCTCCACTGCTGGAGAGTGCAAACTGGTGCAACCACTGTGGAAATTAGTTTATAGATTTTACAAAAATCTAATACGAGAAGTCCCATTCTACCCAGCTACTGCCTTTTGGGTATTTTCTCTAAAGAATTAAAAACATCATACCACGGTGATATAAGTGAACTCATGTTTAAAGAAGCACAAGTTTTAATAGTTAAATCTTGGAAACAACCCAGATGGCCATCAACCAAGGAATGAATACAACAACATGTGGTATTTTTATACAGTGGAGTACTATTCAGCCATAAAGAAGGGTAAACCTGAAACTTTTATAGGTAAATGAATGCAACTTGAGACCATTCTCATAAGTGAAATAAATCAGACTCATATGGATAACATCATATTGTTTCTCTTATGTGAGAAACTGAAAGAGTAAATGAGGTCTAAAACATACAATAGATATTGTGAAATGACAAGAAATTGTGCAAAAAGAAAAAGGGAAAATGGAAAAAAGCACAAGTCAATCCTACTATTAGTGATTCTTATGTCTTTGAAAAGGAAGGTTTTTGCTAATATTGACTAGAGAAATATTAATGCCCATGTCCTGTACTCTGAGCAACTATTTTAAAGACAACAATATGCAATCTATAAACTATGGTTATTCTCCTATTATTTTGTTCAGAAATTTTTTTTCCTTTTTTCCATAAAATACAAAAAGAAATTTCTTATGATATTTCTGAGAATTTTGAAATCCTCCTGAAAACATCAAGATTAAGAAGTGACATGTATCTGCATCCCTACCTCGTGATGAATATGCTCATTATGCATTGCAAATATATGGCACCAAAAATTTTAAAATAAACCTACATGTTATATGAATTTATATGATTTACAAAAAACTGTATGATCATTCTCAAAATTGAGTTTCCTCTTAACAGTTATCCAACAAGCTAACAATCTAGTTACATATAATGAAACTGAATATGGCCATTTGTGTTCACATTTTATTTCTACTGCACTGAACTCTGGCTGTTCCTAACACTAGACAAACTTCTATAGCAAAGCCAGCATTGCTTTTCTATCACTGTATCAAAATGTAGGGGTGGCATTAATAAGGAAAGATTAGACAGTGTGAATAACATATTGTCTAACAAGGTAAAATAAATGACCGGGAAAACAGGTATTTCATATGTTGTAGTTTCCATAATTTTGCTATGATTTATGTGATTGTATTTATCACCTTGCAATTCTTCTCCTGTTAATAATGAATCTTTGGAAAATATCTTCATAAGCACGGAGTCACAATTATGTTCAATGGAATGAAAATATAAGTCCAAATGCATGAAAATTAAGGGTCAAATTCATAATTTCTCATGTGAGAAAAAGGAAATGAATTATCTTGAAGAGTCAGTAAACACTTGGAGAATAGTATTAAATTAATTTTAATATGAATAAATCTACTTGTAAGTGAGGTGATTATTTCAAGGTTATAGGCTGAGCCCAATTAAGGATCCAAAATTCTTGATTCCAGAGTTTGTGCCATTGGACACTAAATTCCCTTGCCCCAATGATTAATTTTGTGATGCCAATGATTCTAAGTGAAAGAAGGAAACCGTGGCAAATTAAAACAAACTGCAGGAGTTCACAAAGTTCACTATTATTTTGGCATTTGATTACCTACACTAAGAGTATCAGGATAGCATTAAAAGTTTGAAATTCAAAATACTGCCCATGTAGTGTATATTTATTGTACCTCAGGAAGTATTTTCTATTAATAACATGCTGCTTCTTATTTGCATATTTTATAAAATATTTCTATTTATATTAAACTTCACCAGTTCACAGCCACCATATTTAAAATAGTCAAAGAATTCAGGGAAATGACTATTATTTAGGGGATGCTACTATCTTGATTTGTTGAAAGATTTTAAGAAATATTAATAATGTATATGTACTTTAAAGAAATGAAAATGTTTAAAGAAAATGTAAGTAAAACCATGTGTATATTCATCACAGATATAGATACAAAATGAAAATAGATGAAAATATTAATTATTTCACAATTTCTATATAATCATGGTATAGCAGGGTTAAAAAGGAGAAAAAAAAACTATTTTTCTAAGTAACTATTAAACAAGGCAGAGTTGTTAATCTTTTTATATTATTTCAAAATTAAATATTAATTATGAATAGCCTTTACTGAAGTCTTTCTTAAGCGAATAAAAAATAAACAATTTTAATATGTAAAATAACCAAGGACAGAAATTTTGTAACCCCCAGCATTGGTTTGTAGTGAATTGTTTTATCATAATAAAACATTTCAAATTGAATACTTACAAAATGATAGATTATGGTTACTTATAAATATGCTACTAAATTTATACCTGGAAAATAAGGAAGGTAAATTTTTATGTGTATAAATGTAAACATAGATATTTAAATTGTTAAGGCAAGTAGATAAATACACAAATAACCACAGAACTCTGTGAAACATCTATGTTGCATCTATAATAAGCATTAATATTTATATTCACTCATGAACCAATGGCAAATTGCTAATGATGGTGCTCCTGTACAGCTTTTTTTTCAATTAAAATGAGCATTACATTAACATCATAATGGGAATCTAATATTAAATTATATAAACTGTGATTTTAAATATACTAAATGGTTATTAGACAAATATAAATACATATGCTAGAGATAAAATACAAAATGATGTTCCTTTTCTCATCTCAACCTATATATTTACCTATATACTATCATTGTTATTGCTGAATTTCCATGATTATATTTATTTTTCCCATATTCTACTTTTAATCATTGATTATATTCTCCTACTATCAAAGGATATACTAAAAATAAAGTAGCAGTGCCTTACCTTAATCATAAATATTCCAAATAGAATTGATTAATCTAAAGCATCAGGATTCTAGGGTTACAGATGGAATCATCCACTTGATATGAGCAATGTGATGCATATTAATGATTTTTGAATCTTCCCAGGTACACTTTTTACATTAAAAATGATTTAAACTGTACCATGGAATAGAGAGGGCAGAAACAGAGGTCACATGTCATAGCAGATGTGAAAGATTCAACCCTCAATATTTATCTGATGTCAAATCCAGCAGAATCAATACATCATTTATTTATGTGATCAAGTAAATTGCTAGAAACAAATTTTACATTAAGAAGATAAACATGGCTATTAACAGAAATCAGGATCTACAGTAATCAGATCTGCAGAGCTAATTAATCACAGCTCTGTTGTGAAGCTTCTGTGAGACAAGAATGATAGCATAAAGCATACATGGTACATTTCATACAATTTGTCCTTCTATCACATATGCAATGAACATAAGATTGACAAGGCGGTAGTGACTGTGATTAACAGTTCTCCATCTTGTGTTATAGAGGATATTCTGGAAATCTACAGAGGTATGCATAGCTAGGTTAGTTATCTTCCAGTCACAATCACTAAATTAATATAGTGTCTGATTTTTACCATAAAAAGTGATCAATTTTGTCCCCATGTGATATAACTTATTTTAAGCAGAGGAGAAACAAAACATCAAGTGTGGGCCATAATAAAATAGTCTCTGTACATGCTAAGATTGTATCAGTGAGGTAAGACGACACATATCCTGTAACTTCAACATAGACCTTACAAGATTTTATTATCCAAGGGAGCAAACAGTAGTGAACTTTATAAACAAAACATTTCATCCACCTACCCAAACCCATTTGTACAATAAAGGTTAATACATCATATATTTTAATTTAAAGTGTAATACGAAACAAGGAGGAGAAGGGAGGAAGAAAGGATAGAAGAATGGGGAAAAAAAAGAATCAAGTTATGTCATGTACAGTCACAATTTCCATATGCTGAATGTGATTACTATGTATACTTAAAATGTACCAATAAAGTTAAGTAATTAAAAATTAATGTGACAAATTCATTTTTTAAACAACACAAATATTTCCTTGGATTTTTCAAAATAAGAGGCACATTATACCAATACATTCCTGAAATAAACTTTTAAAAACTCACCATAAGTTTAGAGAATTCATCATAAGTTCAACAAAAATATCTAACATCTTATCTTTTCAGTAGAATGAATCAAATGAATCAATGGCAATTTTCTGCTTCCAAAAAGGACCAATTCATTATTCTCTTAAATTACAAATCTTCACTAGTGTGTAGTAACACCCAGCACTGTCTGATTTTTAGTTTGAAACTTTGCTTACCAGTAGCTAAAGTGGTATGAATGGAAGTGTAAATCATTTCTAATTTATATATATGTATATATATATATACATATATATATAAACATGTCTCCATATCTAGCAATGAATTGTCAAAAGTCGGGGCAGTGGAGAAGAGGGGATGGGAAGACAGGGAGAGAGGAGAGGACAGGAGGGAGAGGACAAAAGGGGAGAGGAGAGGACAGAAAAAAGAGAGGAGAGGAGAGGGGTGGGAAGGGGAAAAGGAAGGAAGGGGAGGAAAGGGAAGGAGAAGAATGATGAAACATATGCGATAATAAGTATTCTAGAAGTTCTAGAAGTAGATTAGAACAAAAAAATCTTTGATAGACAATTAGCTAAAAATTTTCCACTCTGAAGGTTGTCTTTTCACTCTGCTGATGATTTATTTTGCTATATGAAAGTTTTTTTGATAGGATGAGATCCCAGTTGTTGATTCTTTGTATTATTTTCTGTGTGATGGGGTTTTTATTCATGAAACCTTTGCCTACACCTATGTCTTCAAGTGTTGTGTCACAAATTTGCTGTCATCCTTGTGCAGGGGCCATGCCAATCACCTCTGTATCATGCCAGTTGTGGTATATGTGCTGCCAAAGTGAGCACTGTGTTAATATTTAGATCTTTGATCCACTTCAGTTTTAGTTTAGTGCATGGTGATAGACATGGGTCTAGTTTTAGTCTTTGGCATGTGGGAAGCCAGTTTGTTCAGCACCACTTATTAAAGAGGTCATCTTTTTCCAATGAATGTGTTTGGCTCCTTTATCAAAAATAAGCTGACTGACTCTGGAGTTGTTTCTGTATCTCCTAATCTGTTCCATTGATCCTTGAATCTGTTTTTCCCTCCCCCCCCACCCAGAACTACGATACTGTTTTTATCACTTTAGCTTTGTAGTATAATTTTGTCAGGGATTGTAATATCTCCTGCTTTGCCTTCATTGCCAAAAATTGTTTCTGCTAATCTAGATCTCTTTTGGTTCCAAGTGAACATTAGGAATGGTTTACCTAATTGTGTGAAGTACACAAATGTTACTTTGATTGGGTTTGCACTAAATCTGTGTAACAATTTTGGAAGTATGGCCATTTTTCACTATGTTGGTTCTTCCTATCCATAATCAAGGCATATCTTTCCATTTTCTGAGATCCTCTTTCATCTCCTTTTTCAAAGTACTGTAATTTTCAATGTATTACTTCCTTTGTTAGATTGATTCCTAAGCATTTCACCCTTTTGGATGATGCTCTTAAGAGTGTAATGTCTCTAATTTCTTTCTCAGTAAGTTTTTTCGTTTGTGTACAGGAATGCTATTGATTTTTGAGTGTTAATTTTGAATTTAGCTACACCAGTGAATTTAATCATTAAATCCAGAAGTCTTCTGGTTGAGTTTTTGGGGTCTTCTATGTGGAGTACCATGTCAAATGATGATAATAAAACTTTTTCCCTTCCTGTTTTTTATTCCTTTTCTTTTTCTTGTCTAGCTAGAACACATAAAGAATTTAAAAAACAAATCAGACTCCTCAAATTTAAGGACCAAATCCAAAAATACACACTTCTCAGATGAAGAAATAGAAATGGCAAATAAGTATTTGAAAAAATGTTCAGCATCACTGATTATTAGGGAAATGCAAATTAAACCAACGATGAGATTCCATCTCCATCCAGAAACTATAGTTATCATCCAGAAATCAACCAATAACAAGTATTAGAAGGGATGTAGGGAAAAAGGAACTCTTTTCCACTGCTTGTAGGAGTGCAAACTGGTGCATCTACTGTAGAAATCATTGTAGAGATTTTACAAAAATCTAATACTATCAGAACCACTTGCCCCACCTGCTCCCTTTTCAGGTATTTTCCATGAAAAATTAAAAACATCATGCCACAGTGATATAAGTGAACTCATGTTTACAGCAGCACAAGTTTTAATAGTTAAATCTTGGAAACAACCAGATGGCCATCAACCAAGGAATGAATACAACAACATGTATTTTTATACAATGGAGTAATACTCAGCCATAAAGAAGAGTAAACTTGAAACTTTTATAGGTAAATGAATGCAACTTGAGACCATTCTCATAAGTGAAATAATTCAGTCTCATATGGATAAACATCATGTTGTTTATCTGATGTGAGAAACTTAAAGAGTAAATAAGGCCTAAAACATACAATAGGTATTGTGAAATGACAGGAAATTGTGCAAAAGGAAAAAAGGAAAGAATCTAAGGGAAAATGGAAAAAATGCAAGTTACTTATACTATTAGTGATTCTTATGTCTTTGAAAAGGAAGGTTTTTGCTAATATTGACTACAGAAATTTTAATGCCCATGTCCTGTACTCTGAACCACTACTTTAAAGACAACAATATGCAATCTGTTAACTATGGTTACTCTCTAATATTTTGTTTAGAAATTTTGTTTTCCTTTTTTTCTATAAAATACCAAAAAGAAATTTCTTATAAAATTTCTGAAAATCTTGAAATCTTCCTGAAAACATCAAGATCAAGAAGTGACATGTATCTGCATCCCTACCTCATGATGAATATGCTCATTATGTATTACAAATATATGGCACCAAATTCTTAAATAAACCTACATATCTTATGTGAATTTATACTATGAACAACCTCAAAATTGAGTTTCCTCTTAAGAGCTATTCAACAAGCTAACTATCTGGTTACACATAATGAAACTGAAATATGGCCTTTCCTGTTCATATTTTATTTCTACTGCACTGAACTCGGGCTGTTCCTAACACTAGACAAACTTCTGTAGAAAAGCTAGCGTTGCTTTTCTATCACTGTATCAAAATGTAGGGGAGTCATTAACAAGGAAAGATTACATAAGCATTGAATGACACATTGTCTAATAAGGTGAAATGGGTGACTGGGAAAACAGATTATTTTATGACATATTCCCATAATTTTGTTATGGTTTATGTCATAGCATTTATCACCTTGCAATTCTTCTCCTGTAAATAATAATTCTTTGTAAAATATCTTCATAAGCACAATTATGTTCAATGGAATGAAAATATAAGTCTAAATGCATGACAAAGATCAAATTCATAATTTCTCATGTGAGAATAAGGAAATGAATTATCTTGAAGAGTCAGTACACTTTCAGTTCGGTAAACACTTGGAGAATAGTATTAAATTAATTTTAATATGAATAAATCTACTTGTAAGTGAGGTGATTATTTCAAGGTCATAGGCTGAGCCCAATTAAGGATCCAAAATTCTTGATTCCAGAGTTTGTGCCATTGGACACCAGATTCCCTTGCCCCAATGGTTAATTTTGTGATGCCAATGCTTCTAAGTGAAAGAAGGAAACTGTGGCAAATTAAAACAAACTGCGGAAGTTTACAGAGTTCACTATTATTTTGGCATTTGATTACCTACACTAAGAGTATCAGGATAGCATTAAAAGTTTGAAGTTCAAAATACTGTCCATGTAATGTATATTTATTGTACCTCAGGAAGTGCTTTCTATTAATAACATGCTGTTTCCTATTTGCATATTTGATAAAATATTTCTGTTTTTATTTAATTTCACCAGTTCACAGCCACCATATTTAAAATATTCAAAGAATTCAGAGTAATATCTATTATTTAGAGGAAGCTACTATCTTGAATTGTTGAAAGATTTTAAGAAATAGTATCAGCACTGTGGAAATCCGTAGAGTTTTCAAAAAAAAATTAGAATTAGAGGTCCTATTTTCCCTTCTGGGTATCTCACAGAATGAAAAACAGCATGCTACAGTGGTATATGCACACTCATGTTTATAGCAGCATATTTTGAATAGCTAAATCTTGGAAACAACCCAAATGCTCATCAACAAAGGAATGGATAAAGAAGATGTAGCTTTTGCATACAATGATATAGTACTCAATTTTAAGTAGGATAAATTTGAGATACATCTAGGTAAGTGAGTGCAACTTGATACCATACTCTTAAGTGAAATAAATTG
>PVLA01000346.1:62500-156310 GCA_004027455.1 Hydrochoerus hydrochaeris | reverse complement strand
TATGTTTAATTAAAGTTTGGAAAAATCTTTGAAAGACTTCTTTTCTAAAATTTAATTTTGTTTTATAAATTAATTATGCAGAATGGAAAAATAATTTGCTAAAAGATATACCACGTTTTATAACTTTAAGTTCTATAAATGTAACAGGTCCAAATTTTATAATTCATAAAGATTCTTCTGTTGTTCAGATTTAATAACTCAAGATTAAATAATTCAAAACATTTTCCTAATCCACTAATGATTTTAGTATTCATTCTTCAACTTCATTTAATATTATAAAACAAAGAAAATAAATCAAACTGGATACTCTGCTAAATAATGTTTGGGAAAAATTAACATTCCAATTTTGCAACTTCCTGAGATTAACTCAGTGATGCTATTTGTTGCATTAATTTAATGATATTGTCTTGATATCTCATGGGTTTTTTTGCTGTTCTTGGACCAAACTTCTTATATTCTCCTGTAACTAAAATTTGGTGAAATTCTTTTAAGACTCTGAGACTTCAATGGTGTAAGAAATGCAGTCACATAGATCCTGCATCCAAGGAAAAATCAACAACCTATTCGATAAGAACTACTTGCTCCATACATATATTCTCAAAATCTGTTGGAATAAAGAGAAACAACACATTACCACCTCTTAGTGACAAATATATTTATAGTAATATTTAGTGTAATAAAATAATACTGTCACTTTTCAATTCATTAATTAGAAAATGTTCTTCTATGAGGATTTTAACAGCCTACTAAATCAAGACAACAGAGGGGAATGTTCACAGAAGCCCAGCAGGCACTTCGCACTTTTCCATTAAACATTCCATATACATCCATCAAGTCATTATAATACTCTACATATGTATCAGTCTTGCTAGGCTATCACACACTAGCATGCACCCTAAGAGGATTCTTATGAAATATTCATAGACATCTTCAAGTTACAAATTCCTCTCATTCAAGATAATATTTAATGGCAACACTTTCCTTAAGAAGTTAGTGAAAACTTTTCTCTAATAATAATTGAGCTTGGATATACAATACCCTATGATTTCACTATGCCCTCTGCTTGAGAATAAATTCAACACCATTTTCACATTCAGCATTCTTTTGTTTAGGGACCTTAGGCAATGTGCTCCTGTCTGTCAGTAATCTGATAAAAAGTCAATTTTGATGAAGAGTGATTTAACTGTAATGACCATATCCAAACCAGTGGTTGCTTTTTACCATACTTTGCAGGAAGAGTATCAAGTGATATTTTTTACCCCTTTAGTCATGTTGAATTCTGGACAGCTAAATTGGAATGCTTGAATCTTCTGATTAGTATGCCTGATTGACTAAGCAGAAAAGCTGACTGAACGACTCTCCACATAAATGAGAAATCTTGTCCAAATGGAGAGCATGTCTTGTAACCATTCAATCAATTTCCATGAGAGAGGGGATAAGATAAATTATAGAACAGTTACAAGCATTTTAAGTCATCTGTTGAGAAATCTGGTTAAATTTTTATGACTCCAAAATATTTTACTTGGGACATTTTTAAAGATTTCAGTAGAAACAAAAATGTGGTAAAATGAACATTCACTACTCACTGGACTTCACTGGTTCTTTTTTTCTTTCACACATTCCTTTTACTGGTAGGCATGTTTCTCATTCTAACCATTAGAAAATAATCTAAAAGCTTCTTCCTTTCATTGTAAAGAACCATGAGTGAAGCCACTGTGGTTCTAATGTCTTACAGAAATCATCTTAAAAGATCATTTATCAACACAAGAACAATTAGAACCATACAACAAGAAGGAGTGCTAGGTTTAGAATGATAGCCTTAGCTTTCCCATGAAATAAATGTGTGACACTGGTCTTTATCACCCCTCAAATTCTGGACATTCAGGTACACATTGTAGAGCTGTGACCATCACCATCTACACAGGGATTTGTGTGAGCAGGAGTGTTCATGGGAGATAACATATCAGAGGAATGGTAGTCTTACACAAGTATCATTCAAAGAACTATGTTTTTTTTTAAAAAATATTCATTTAAAGTAGGAAGTATGATTATAATTAATCATAATCCTAATGTGCAATAATAATAATGAACATGTATCTAACATTTGCAGAGGGGTAATATGAAGACACTATTGTTATACTGGTATTATAAGGCATAAAATAAAAAGTTTAAGAGGGATAAAATTTTAACGACTGATTCACAATTTTTAAGTAATAGTCAAAGACTCAAATCCCAGAAATTAAAGCGATAAAGCTGGCACTTTAACCGATCATTTTTAATATTCATGGAATGTGAAATAGGAATTAATCCTAAGTACAAATGAACAACTGATGCCAGTGTAAACATGAAGACCATTTGTGAGTGTTATGAAGAATTCAAATATCTGCAGTTATCTCTTCCTACTCCCAGCCCCATCAATCAGATAATGTTTTCATAACACATCTTTCCTATATTAAAGATAAGAAATTAATATTTACTTAATATGAGTTGTCCTTATTAAAAGAAAACTTTTAAACAAAGTAAATTTGAGAGTTATTTGAACACTCAAGGATCAACAGACCCACTATTCACTGATCAGCCTAAGTTGGGAGACATAGATACACTTCAGCACCATGGAAAGCAGGGCTCAGAGGCTGCAAGCAAAGCAAAGCACTTCTTTAACTGGTTGCATATCAGCATTTGCTTTATCTGGGTATGGTCCCTGTTTCTAAATGGAGTGTATCTGCCTGTTTGTGTCAAATAATAACACACAAGTTGTGAACCCAGAAAAAGTAAAACAGTGTACATATTTAGTAAACTATGTCAGGATTTTTAAAAACTCTCAATGAAAAACATTTTTATACATTGTTTCACAATTATGACATAAAAGGATTATAGCCATTTTTACTTTATTTTCAATGCAAAGTATTCTGCTCTTGTCTCTAAAATACTTTAATGCTGACTTAATGTAAAGCACTCTCATTTAGTTTTGCTAAGAATGATATTCAGTAACGAATCCAAAATACTGTAAACTAGTTGGAAAATTTTAGAAGCAAAATTATTTTATTAATGCCTACAAGAAACTATTTGATTTCATTAGAATCATTTGATCTAATTAGGAACCTATAGTTTTCTATGTCTTTGGTTTATTTCAAACTAATCCACATCCCTCAAAACACGTTGAAAGCAATAAACTACAAATATTAAAACAGACTATGTGAGCATAGATATGGACTATGTGAGCGCCATAAGAAGCACAGAAGGACTGGTTTGCTTCAAATTGTTATCTATTCCATTCTGCATACAAACCAAAGCAATCAATTCAGGCATTTCATATGTGTGGGAGTGAAAGGTTATGTGACTCCTCCTGAAAGAGTCACACCAACTTCCTAGGAAGGACTACCAGGGAAGGGAGAAGAGGTGAGAACAGACTGGGGGAGAGGGCTGGGGGGCGGCTTGGGAGAAGGGGAGGGTAAAAGAGCATAGAAGGGAAAAGGGTAAGGAAACATTCGAAAAGGGCGCAGCAATGCTTGATAGATATAAACAAATTAGATGGAAGTCAGTTTTATTTAACTTGACCAGACAAGAAAATTTTTTTTGTTTTGCTTTTTAAACTAACTCCAGTTGAAGGGATTTTGTTAGCACGTGAAGTTTATATAACTGAGCCTAAATTTTGATATATCATCAAGCTAGGTATGGTGGTGCACGCCTGCAATCCCAGCACTTGGGAGGCGGAGGCAGAGATGCAGGCCAGCCTAGCATAGTGAGTTCAAAGCCAGTCTAAATAGTGAGACCCTGTCTCAAAAAGCAAACAAACAAAAAACCCAGGAAAACAAAAAAGGACCGAGAAGGATATCAAGAAAAATGTTCTATACTTTTGGAACAGAATTAATGTCTTTGATACCTCAAATGTTTTAACATCCATAATATCACAAATAATTCATTATAAACTATTATTAAAGGCAAAGATACTGTTTTAGAAGATTTATTAATTTGAATACAAAAACAACACAAATGAGCATGGCATGTTTTCAACTGTAAGAATTCTTCCTGCATTATATGCAATAACCCATACATAATTAAATTTACCCCACAACTGCATAAAAATGTGTTTGTGTAAAAATTATGTAAAATATTTGATAATGGAAATTTATACACTTATGAATAATAAGTAATTAGTTCTTCATTGAAAGGTAGATTTAAATTTAAGATTCTAATTTAAGTACAGTAATTAAAAATAAAAGAAATTGAAAATTATAACTTAAAATAACATAAAAATAAACATGATTTTCTTGAAAGAATTTACTGTTAGTTTTCTCTTAATTATAAATATCAGTCTAAATTTTAACTTGCTGCTAACAGCATATCTTGGTAGATTATAGAGCCTTTAATTTTACCAAATTTTTCAATATGATATATAAAATGTGGGATTATACCAATATGATTGAAAATATTAGCGTTGTATTTTAAAATTTAAGTATTATATGATTATAATATTCAAATGATATGCATTTATTACCTTAAAATCATAATAAATTTACCAATTATAATCTATAATGCAATATAAAAGAATATATATGAAATGAAAGCCATGGAAATGCAAATGCAAATCTAGTAAATATAAAGCAAATTTTCACCTGACATATAAGGATTTTTCAAACTTTATAAAACCATACATTTAAAACCACCAAAGATTTTTTTCTAACTATAATATACACAGACTTATAATATGATCCCTATAGCTTTTTCATAAACTGAAAAATAAGTCAAAAGTAATCTAATAAATATTTGTTGGTCATAAATTGACTTACATGTTAATAATTATTAGCTAATATTTTGTTAACTATACTATTTTCAAAATTCAAGTGAGAATACTTTGTATCTATAAATGGATAAAGCTATTATAGCTTATTACACATTAATTTATTATAAAAATAGAATATCTATTGAGCTTAAAACCATTGTGTAGCTGTATTACACAAATTTGAGACAGAGGTACCTTTTCCACATATATTGCCTTTTCAATGATGTTTACTTCAAGAAGTAATTTACCTATGTCTCTATTTCATAGTGACAGATTAGTAAAAACCCTACTGTTGTGTATTATCATGTTTTCGTTAGCAAGATAATATTAGTAATCTACTTTTATCAAGAGAGAGAGAAAGGATAAAATGGGAATATATGGTGAATATTAATTAGATATCAAGTGGATTCTTTTAAAGCTTTGTTATCATAGAAACAAAGATTTTTTTTTTGTAAAACTCATCTCTTCTACGATTGCAGAAGTGTAAGGAATTATGAAACATCTCAGACAATTTTCGTTACTCTAAATTTAAATTACAAGAAAATATTGAACTAAGGTTTCAACATCATAATAATTTTTTTGGGGGGGTACTTGGGATCAAACTCATGACCTCACACTTATCAGGCAGGCACTTGTGCCGCTGATCTAAATCCCTGACCCAACATCATAATAATTTCTGAGAAAATCTAAACCTAAAATAAAACCAACATGGAGGTGCTATGCCATTGAGTAAATGATGAAATTTTCTATTTTGATTACCTAGAACCATACCTAGTCAAAAAACAGAATTAAAGAAGAAAATAAACTATTTGATAAAACTTTTGTGAGATTAAATATTAACTTACATTTAATAAGCATGTGCTAAAATATGTATGTAAACAGATTATTTCAATTCATTTCCTTGAGAACTTTATGAACAAGGCAATTTGTTGATTTATTTTTCTTTTGTCTTTTTGGGACAAGGAACTCGCTACGCAGTTCAGGCTGACATTGAGCTCACTTTGTAGCCCAGGCTTGTCTCGAACTTGCAACAATCCTCCTGCCTCAGCCTCCTGAGTGCTGGGATTACAGGTGTGCACCACTACACCCAGTTTGAACTAGGTGATTTAATGATGCTCTTGGAACTATATAGGACACTTCAAATTTCAAAATATATTTAAACTTTGTATTAGAAGTTTATACTATACTCTATATATAACATAGTTCTAATGCCTAAGATGACATTTGCTATATTATACAACTCCACAACTCAATAAAAAGTCTATGCTTAATGAATTACTGAGGATTATAAAAGAGGTAGACCATTTTTATATTCACTTGTATCTAAAAATTGAAATTACACTTGTTTTTAACCTTGTGCATTCTATTTGTATCTTATTCCAACCTGAGAAACATAAACACTCCAATTCTCTTAATTCAAATAGTCAAATTTTGCTATTTGGTAACAATGTAATCTTATTGTCAACTATCAAAAAACTGAAACCTTGAGAGGAATGTTTTTTTCTGTAACTCATTTATTGAATAAACATTTTATTATCTTTGGTTCAGTTTTGGAAGTTTGAGTAAGCTGTCACAGTCCTCCATCATTAAATTTCTCTGCCCTTTTTCTCTAGAACATTATGTAAGTTTTAAGAGTTTAATAATCATATTAAGAATATACTATGCTTACATTTTACCCTCACATTACTGTATCAATTGAGATAATTTTTATAGTAAAGTAGAAATTTTGGAACAGAATGAACTAAAGAAACCCCAAACACCAAGACTTTAGAGTGGTTAGTACAACTGTCATATAACCATCAGGTAGAAAGAAAAACTTACACCAGGGTTTGTTTCTCCCATTCTTGGATCCCAGCAATGTCATGTTTCTCTATCTAAAACAAGTTACTTGCTAAATACGGATCCGTACAGAAAGAAGTACACCATAATAGACATCTACTTTGGTGAGTTCAAATAATTTTCAAAAAGATATTGTATGTCTAGAGCTTGTTTTATTTTTTTTATCTACAGCTTGTTTTAAAGTGATACAAAGTTTATCAAACTTTTTTTTATATATAAATTAATTTTAAGGGGCTAATAAGGAAAGATTTCTTGTTATTTTCTTTCTTTTCTTCCTTCCATCCTTCCTTCCTGTCAGACTCTTTCTTCCTCCTCCCTCCCCCCTTGCTTCTTTACTACCTGCTTTTATTAATTGATGTTATAACATTTACTTAGGAAAAATAAAATGTTCAGCATATCTTCTATATGTTGATGAACTTATATGACTATGTGAGAATTATTTATAACAACTGTATTATAATAAGATATATGTAAAAGTCAACCTTTCCAGAACATAATGTCACCTGCTATGATTTCATATATTTCATATGGTTCAAAAACAGAATTAAATTAGATAATCTAATTATCATGTAGGTAAAACATAGACATGACTTCTAAATTATGCAGCTAATTTGTGAGAAACTTTGAAGATTTGTAGGCACACTTTCATTTGTTTTTCAGCCATGAAAAATCCTTTAATATTAATAATGGAATGTTAGGGGCTGGGGATTTAGCTCAGCACCACAAACGCCTGCCTGGCAAGTGTGAAGTTATGAGTTTGATCCTCAGTACGGAAAAAAAAAAAAATGGAATGTTAAGCTGTCAATTAATTATTTTTGCTGTAAAACTTCACTTTTGTAAAACCTGATAGGAATGTGGAACAATAATGACACAGATTAAACTATTTTAATTTATGACTGAATTTATATTTTAGAAAATACCTTTGGTAGACTTAAAAATATTTGGTAAAATCCTTTAGAAAAAAAATAAGCCAGTGGAAAGTGAAAAGTATTCTAACAAAACAAAAGCAGCAGATCTAGCTTTAAAGTGCATAAGAAGTTCTTTGTTGATCTTGTATCTGATCTGGCACTGACCATGTTTTCTGTGACACAGACAGCAGCTCTGGAGGCCTGCAGTATGGAGGCACTGGCTTTGCAACTCCTTGTGAGTGTTGAGTATGATGTGCCTCATTAATTACACAATGAACAAATGTTAACTTTTTAATCAAGATAATGTTTGCTTTATATTTTTGCTCATAATGGGCCATCAAATACTGTCTTAAGGGGAAAAAAAGAAGCAAATTTGCGTCCATATACAGAATCATACCCCCAAAACATAATTCAGTGACACTGAATTAAACATTTGCATTCTTCTGAAATATTCATACAATGTCACTTCATGAAATCTAGATTCCTTCATATCAGGGAAAATGCATCAAAGGTTACAGTTGGAACTTTCTTTTCTTTCATATTATAGACAGTTAAATTAGGTGGAAATGTTATTAGGCAGGCAGACAGGAGTAGGCCCTTGAAGGAGTCAGTACAGAAAAAGAGAACATATCAAAACTATGGCTGGAGGCACATCAGAAGAAGATTATAGTCACAAAGGCCAGAATTACATACTTTCCTAAGGGTAAATTGGAAATTTGAGATTATTGTTACCACTCTTTTGAGATTTCCCACATAAATAATCCATTATTAAATGAGGGTAGACCATCCTCTCTTACCCACTAAGACTAAGACTGAGACTAAAACTAAAGACAAGACTATAGACTACTGACCAAGGATAATGACATCATCCATACGCCCTTGGTACTAATGGGTTAATATTAGCCAAATAGGTCTTCTTGTAATCTTATTGGTTGATAACAGTTTTGACCCATGTTGTAACTACCTCATGATTTTGTTGTATAAAACTTTCTCAGAGTAGACTCATCGGCAACCCATTCAGCACCTCTCCTATCTTTCAGGGCTATCCATGTGCCCCAATAAATGTCCCTTATCTTAACCTTAGAATTCATTCTTGGACTTTGGGAATCACAAACATGGCATATCTGACATTAGAAGGTTGGAAGTTACAGTTTTTCCCCTGTATCAGTAGCATCTTTCTCACCTTTTACATTATCTCAATCTCACTGCCATGTCACACAGGAAGCTCTAACAATGTGCTCATATATAACATCACTACACATAGACACACTTTTTATTTTATCTTAAAATAGTGACTTTTTTTTTTATCAGATTGAACCCAGGGCATCATACATTCTAGGCAAGTGCTCTACCACTAAGGAACATCCCCTGCCCTGATTTCTGTGTATATATGCGTTGCTGTACTAAGTACCACACAGTTTTGATCCATATTAAATGCATGCATTCATATTTTAATTTGGGAAATTAAGATAAATTAATTTTGAGTTTGACCATTTATAAAATTCCTATCAATAAAACATTAAATGTTTGTATCAATGCAATAAAGAAAACAATAACCCTTTGAGTGTAAATGATAAGGTAAAAATAAATATTTTCAGGGTAAAATGCAGAATGATCAATCTTAAGGTATAGTTCACATAAGACAAGAATGTAAACATTTCATGGGAATTAGTTTTCAAAATACTGTAATTTTTCTAGGCATTAATTTTACTTACTTAAACAGATAATTTAAAGTTCTCTCGATTGTCTTTGTATTGAATATCACTTATATATCACCAATATCTATAAATATTTTCACATTAATGTTTTAAACTTAATCCTTTTGTGAATTAAAGCAAGTTTAAAATTTAGACAATATGAAGGTTTTATTTCTTAAATAGTCCCATATTTGGAGGAAGTGATCTATATTTTGGGAGAAAAAGCACATCGTCACTAGGATACCCAGTATGGTTTGATTATTACCTGCCTTTGAAGTTTTACATTGTCTACAATGTTTCATTTTTACTAATATTGTTATGTACTGCTATATTGAATTATACTGCTATATTCAAATATGCCTGATGATATAGACAATTCTATTGAAGATAACTAGAGACAACACAGTAACCATTGTAAATCACCTTGTACTGTGGTTTTATATGACTTTTTGGTTTCATGTTTTTAAAGGATTTGTTTTGTTTTGTCTTGCTATGTTTTGTTTTTCTCTAATACAGAAAGGATAGAAATACATATATAGACTCATGCATGCATAGCTTTTTACAGTCTCACTGTTTGAATGTCTAATTTGTATGCTTTAATTTTATAACTTGAGCAACAATTTCTAAGAGGACCATATGTAATTTATCAACTAGCTATTTCTTTCTGTTGATCTTTTTTTAAAAAAATTCTGTATTATTTCTACCCTTTTCCTGTTTTTTTTCTCTTTAAATAAAAAAAAAGAAAAAAAAATGTTTCTTACATCTCTTTACCCCTAAGCTCTTCCCAAAGGGTTGTCTCTCTAAGGACAATTGCTGGGCTTAAGTGGGGGTGAGTCACATGCTGGCTAAACTGTATGATAGTGCATGTCAAGGCAGAGCATTAAAAGGCATTTGTCTCTCGTGGTTCCTACCACGTTAAAATATGCATCTTATCTAAGATGAAAAATAAAAAAGATTTTATTTGTAGCAAGCTACAAATTATTTGGTTCTGGGGTTATAAAAACTGCCTTTGTAAGTTTAAAATAGGTAAAAGAATAGTTCAAAAATCTTAATATCTTTCTATATAAAAGTTCTAGGAATGTGATGTGCATCATCCCATTTATAAAATAGCAATAGCATTTATGGTTTTAATGTATAGTTTCTCTATGCACGAAAGGCATAATTGAGATAAATATTTGTTTGTAGCCAGGTGTGGTGGTAAGTACTAATAATTCCAGCACTGTGGGAGGCTTAGGCAGAAAGATCACAAGTGAAGCTCATAGTAGGCACTTTAGCAACCCAGGGAGACTCTGTCTCAAAATAAAATGTAAAAAGTACTGAGGGTCTATATCACATAAAAGTTTAGATCACATGAAGGTTCAATCACTAGTACCTCAAAATATATATATATATATATATATATATATATATATATATATAATTTTACTGTGTGCAAAAATGATTATTTTGGAATACGAGACTGACATTAGAAACACAGACGAACGTGTAGACTATACTTAGTAGTATTTAATTAATTCTAAGTTGTCATTAAAATATACAATAATTCGTTTCTATTATTGTGTTTGTGAAAATGACAATTGGAAGAAAGTCAAATATTCTATTTTATAAAAGAAAAGTAATGCTAAATAGTGCTTTTCAACAATTTAAGAATGTGTTAGGGTCTTGGGGTCTGCTCTATCTACATGGCTCATATTTTCACTGAGAGAAATCTGAGTCCATTCTGACAAAGAAAACATCTTGTTTTAAAGTTTAAAGAATCGAAACGCTCTTCTGTATAATAAACTGCTGCCAGTACATTCCTAGCTGTGGACTTGAAGCCTGTCCTCTAAGTCTTAAACAGAAGGAAGCTCCTCCCGGTGAACTCTGGAGACCTCGACTGACTTTGCTGCAGCAAGGGATGTGGGTGTCAAGGCGGGGATCTAAAAGTCATGTGGGCTTCAGTCACTGCAGTGCCTTCTGGGGTTTTCCTGTTGGGTACTTGACAGCATTGAAGTGAACAGATATACATTATGTATGATAAAACTAATAAGATCTCCTCCATCTTTACTGCAGTTTATTTTTCTACTCATTTTAGGAGACAATTTGATGATCCAAAACCTAAATTAATCTCTGCTAGAGAGAATCCCTTTCAAATTCATTTTTTTTTGTAAACCCAAAATGGCTACCATAATATATATTGCTGTCTTTGAAATAGCTGCTCATACCACTAGATATAACAAAATCAAACAAAATGAAACAGAATGAAAGCCAAGGCAACAAAACAATGAAGATGTTACAGGACTTCAAAACAAGATAATAGGGAATTAACAATGGCTACCATCGTCAGAAGGAGATTGCCCCATAGAGGTTGCACTACATGCTGTGATCCTCTCCACAGATGATCAGACCACGGGCCCTAGACCTGCAAAGTCAGTGAAATGCCACACACCACAAGCATCATATTGCATTTCACCTCAATAGCTATTGTCACAGCCTGTGTTTCTCTGGATCAACCAGTTTTTTAGTGGAGGTCGTGGGGAGGGACTGGCTCTTCTTGTTTGCCAGTCTGTATGCTGGAAGGGGCCAGGGTCTGGCTGTCCCCCTGCCAATGGCAGACTTTGCACAGCACTGGTTCCCAGGGAGGGCTTCCTTCTTGGTGAATCCTTGTTCTCACCACAGGGGGACAGCCAGACCCAAGCCTTTCCCCAGGAGTCAGCACCATTCACCAACTGCGGTGGGGAGAGAATAAAGATTCACCAAGAAGCAAGCCCTCCCTGTGTACCGGCACCAAGCACAGCCCACTGCCTCTGCGGGGACAGCCAGACCTTTCCCCTTGAGTCAGCACCATTCAAATTCATTTTTGAAATGCAGTTTAGTATATGTTTCACAGCTAAAATAAGACTAATGTTGCTCTTTACTCATTCAGTTGCATGTTTCCAAATAAAATGTTAATTTAGAATCATGATTGACATTTGTGATCTACAAAGAAATCAGCTGGTCCTGCCTTTTAAAAGTCAATTGTATTATCTTTTGGAATTTCATCCCCATAAATGTATTTGATAGACAAATGAAGCACATTGAACAGTAATTATGCTGCAAAATCATGCTTAAGACACGTTTTCTTTCTCTTTCCTATATGAATGAGCTACGGTAATAGATTCCGTATTAACGAGTTCTGCCCAAATCTGTGGGACAGTCCACATAAAACAGAGATGGCAAGAATGGAATTTAAAAGACTAAAGATTCGCTGTCTCTTCTGGCTAGAAGATAATGCTAAGTTTTTGAAAAAGCTCTATAGGGAGGCAGATGCTCTACAGAATCCTTTGTTAAATATGTTCACAGGCCATAAAGGAAAGTGCTCAGGGAAAACGATGCTAGGTTCTTCATAACTGTGTCCCATTCCAAATAAAGCACTAAATCACTAATTTATAGACATGTCAAAGCTTTCATAAGGTAAATATTCTTTGAAATACATATAAAGATACTTATTTAGTTTTAGCCTATTACATATTGGCTAGGATTTGGAGTACTTTGCTTATATGCCCTATTAGAAAAAATACTTCATCTTATGTTAACTTGAATTTTAAAGGAATTTCTGTGGTTTATACTATACACATAATCATTATAGAACATTCTAGCAATGCAGATAAATATAAGGAAGAGCAGAAATCATCCATAATTCCAGCTAACCAGCTATATATCCATCCCTACCACACACATTTTAGTAACTGGTAGTTGAATGAAAATGATTCAAATAATGAACACAAAGCAATGTTAATTTCTTTCACATTAGCTTTTTAAACATATCCAAATGAGAATACTTTGACTTAAACATTTGGAGGAAAATGTGGACTTTCCCATTATTCTTCTGATTATTAGTAATAACAAGTGTATAATCAATTTGATTCAACAGTTTTAAGTAATTAAAGATCTCTAGTCTCGTATTATTATCCAAACTCTAACCTTGATTTAAAACTTCATCATCCAGCCCTCCACTGTTCAGATTTACTGTTGGGGAAGGGTTTGGTCAGTTTTATTTCCTTCCTCATGTACTAACTGTACATCTACCTCTCTGGTACTGGAGAAAGCTTAAACAGTAAGAGGTTCCATGGGTAGGATTTGCCTGACTTCATTTCTCTAATAAAGCTTCACATCTCCCAGGGCTCACAGATGTTAAAAGCTGCCATTAGGTCTCATGGGTACTATGAGTTTTACTGAAACAAGGCCTGCTGTAGTCTCTTTGATCTGGAAACTGTAACTCTAATCTGGCTGTCATTGACTTTAAGATCAGCATCCTAAGTGGCAACTCTAGTGCAGAAAGGAAAACAAATGACATAGGCTGTCTGTGCTTAGTCTGGGGGAAACACATACATATGTTCCTATTCCCAGTCTCAACATAGACATGCCCTTTTGCCCATTTATTAACTACTTATTGAGCCTATCTCTTGCCTTTGAGTTAGTTTCTCTCTGAGTAAGAGTACTGTACTATGTCCTCTACACCACAGAAGAAAACACTAAGCCCTCCATGCAATTCCATGAAGTCCCAGTCAGCAGTAGTAGATCCTCCAGATATTCAGGAGGGGCTTAACAACGTTCTAACCTATTTTTGTTTATTCCCTTTTATATATTGATGGTTGGTAGATAATTCTGAAATGCTTGTTCTTTAGATAATTCTGAAATGCTTGTTCTTTATCTAAGGCTATCAATTAAAATTCTAATTTTGCATTCAATTATCTACCCTGATTCACTACAATAAAAAGCTAACCACACACACACACACACACACACACACACACACCACACCTCAAAGACTCAGGATCCGAGAGTAGACTACCTGCATTGAATCCCTGGTGGTTTCATTAACAAAGTCTTTGTCTTTCAACCGTTAAGTTTTCTCATGTTTAAATTGAAGATACTAATCTCTACCCCCAAAATATGATTATCATCAACATTGATGTGACACTGTATAAAAATATTTATAGCTATAAAAATATAATCATTATTATGATAATTTTAAATGTTATCTTTTAACTTATTTGTTTGGCTTAGGACTTCCATATTATTAAATATTCTTAAATGATTATACAGTATACATACAGCATATTCTTCAATACTGAATGGAATATATATATTTGCTAATATCACATCATTTTTCATCATCACTGTGTTCTCTTTTTAAATACATTAACTGAACAGAACTGCTGAGAAAATTTGATTACTTCAAAAGTGCTTAGTACATATTGAAAATTTATACAGCAAAATTAATATTTATCCTGTATTATGTTCTTAAAACTATCATTAAAGTTTGACCAGTTATCCACAGTTACACACAATTGCAATTAAGTATAAGCACATCTTTGAGAAATAGTGAAATAAATGCAAGAGGTATTTTCTTTCTTAAGGAAGTAAGTCAACAGATTTTGCAAATATTTTTGGAGCTAGGAATTAGCAAATCTACTTTAATATTAGGTGAGAAAAAGATACAATTTATCTTCAGAGCTAGGGAATCCAGTGATATAACTACACTGAACATTATTTATAAATAGAAAAAATGAATGAGCAGCAACTTTTGTCTATTGTGATGATTCATTATCAGATACGTAGACTGAGCTGTTTAATTATATAAATGCATCTAGTAGATGAGTGTTAATAAACTTCTATTTAAATAAATAAATCAAAACTCTTCCTTCTGTTTAGTCTATTATATCATAATTAAATTCGGAAGCCCATTCAGTAATTGCAGAGTTACACAGTTGGCAAAATCAATCACTAAAGCATATAAATCAGTCATCTCCTTGTTGAGCATAAAGCACATGGCAGTTAATCAGCTTTGATAATAGAAGATTCACACAGGTCATGAGAGAGCAACATGTGGTTCTCATTTGTGGTATTTCAGATAGATGCTATTATGGAGAATATCTTAACTTTATCAAGGTTCCATGGACGCACTGAATACGTTGGTTAAGGTATCACATGTGTTAAGTAATAAGACTATCAACTTTTCTTAAAGATCTTACCTTAAAATATTAAATTTTTGAAAAAAAATCCTCTTTCTGTGACACTTATCTTCTCCCTCCCTTCTCTTTCTCTCTCAAACACACACACACACACACACACACACACGGAGTCCATAATCAAGAAAGTATGTAAGTCCAACAAAGCAAAGAAAAGTATTTACCCTTACACCATTCGACTAACCTTATAAAGTAGTGGTAATTTTCCTAATTTCAGAAGTGCAATGTGATTTGTTGTATTTTTCATTTTTTTAATCCTTTTTAAATCATCTGCAGTTCCATAACTCACATCAATAACTTCAGCCTGAAAAAGAAGAAAACACAAAAACATCTTAGAAGAATTAAAGCCAACTATGAATTTCATATGACAAAATTATTTTTAATAATTGAAATCTTCAACAGAGAGCCAATTCTATTTTTTACCTTGTTCCAATTGTGATAAACAAGACTTTGTTATTTCTATCAAGGTATGATTCTTTTATTCACTTTAAAAAGGTGTCAGTCATTTATAGTTTTCCTCCTGAACAAATCACAAACCTAATGTATAGTGACCATAGTTTCAGTGATTTTACATTCAAGTTTCTGGGATTTGAGTTATTTAATGAGCCACAGTAAGATTATTTTTTAAAAATATTCAGCAATGATCATATCATTCTTAGCCTAGAAAAAATTCAATGGTTCTTCATTGTTTCATTTTTCAGGGCTGTTCAAACTACTCTAATGGTCACTTGCAAATGAAAACCCATTGGATTGTATAAAATACAACCTGAACAACCAGACATAAAATTCTGGCATTGTAAGACTTTTAAAGTCCCAAATTACCAGACTGTCATAATTTCTACCACCCCGTACCTATAGTTATTTTATATTCTACATCGATATTACTGATTTTTAAAATTCCTCTTTAGCTAATGTAAAAAGTTCTTGATTTTCTGTATATTCGAGCAGTAACACTCTAGCGTAGTTATCGCTTTCCACCTTTTTGTTAAAACACTGGACTGTGGAATCCATTAGACACATACTTCTATCAGTTAAGATGATTTCTTTCAACTATATTTTCAGTAATTTCTGCTGTTAATGTAATATTTGTTATGCATTCCAATAATTAGAATGTAGAATATGCTGTTTGACATTATAGCACATGTCCATGAAGGTCAATAAAAGGAATTAATGGGAGCAAAGGTTAACAGAAATGGAGATAGAAGAATCAGACCTCTAACTTTTTATTCTTCTCAACCAGTTAATACAAAGGGCATATATGGAAAATTCATTGGAAGGATAACTGTATTTCTAGAAGAATATGTGAATATCATTGAGGGACAAGTAAATCTACTCATTGGTGAAAATATTTCTAGAATGAAATATTATTCCATAATTATTTTCATTTTAACTGCAAAAAACCCCTCTAGGAATAGATTAAGCCCCATTTCAAATTTTACCTATCTGATGAACTTTATTTCTGAGCTGTCCAAAAACATACCAACTCTCTTACCATGAATCATAGTCAATTTCCTCTTTTCTTAAGGCTCTCACTGGACCAGTTCCTGTGTGAATATATTTACCTATTTCATTTTTAATACAGGAAAATTTATCAGTGAGGAATCCCTTATACATTTAATCTTACATAGGTATCTGGTACATACAATTGGCTTATGGATCTTGAATTAAAATGCTTATAGCAATGAAATATCTTTGAAAGTGAAGTTAAACACTTGCATGTAGATTTTCCAAAAAAACCTAATTTTTAAAAATGTTTCTGTCAGAATATTTTCTCACTACAATTTTCTTCCTTTTAAAATGTGATTAAATCAGTGCCTTAAATACAATTTTTGAGTTTGCTGATGCATTACCATATAAATAACTGTTGATCTGTGATGTTAATAGCCTGATTAAATAAATGATCCCATAATATTAATGAATGCTTTGCAAAAATGAAGTAATTCATATTTTTCACATCAAATTTCTAAGCTACATGTTAATTATTTGTGATTCAATGACAGCATCTTAAAGCAGAGCTATTACTCAATTGGTTGCATTAATGAACATACATTTCATATTTAAAGAGGTTGAGGAAAAACTTTGCTCTTTTGAGAGGATAAAGGCCAGACTGTGCCTTTTCATTTGTATATATATCACAAACATATGGTAATTGCAAATATCAATTTTGCAAAAGCATTTATGTTACTGGAAGGTGTCAATAATTTTAATCAACAGTGGCAATTTTATTTAAAGAGCTCTCTGACTCATCTTTTATAAACCATACAGGTCAGAGATTAAGGTGCTTTAGTATGTAAAAGGTTTTCTTTTCCACAAAAATATTTCTCAGCATAGACATTGTTATAGCAATCTATTTTGGCTTATGCATTTTGAGACTATATATTTAAAAATTGATAATTATAAAAGTCTTAATGTTCTGATAGTTTGACAGGCAGTAATAGAACTATCCCCTGCTATCAAAGGAAACTTTTTAACCAGGTTATTTCTGAAATTTGCTCCCATTTACCTTCAATCAAACTGAAAATCAAAACTACAAGAAAGCACAGTGAATTTTTCTGCGGCACAAATCTATATCAAATGGCATGATAAAATACCAAGCCATTTCTTTTCACATATTCTCTTTGCTACAAAAAAAAAATCTCTTCTTGTTCCATTTTTCTGTCACACTATAAACCATCCACTCAATCCATTGAGGCACTATATTCAATCTTCGTCCAAACACCATCAATGAAGTCACATCTTATGCGTCTCTACTATACCCAGAAACTTAGGTGTTCGTTGAGCTCATCACTCTGTGTGATGAGCTCTAGTGGGGACTTCCTGACACATAAGGAAGGGAAACTGAGATGCAGAGGGAAATGGAACTTAGTTCTTCTTGCTTTCAAATGTTTTCACTGGACAGCGATATGAAAACACGTACTTATCAATTTTTTTAATTTAAATTCCATACATTAAGTTTTGGCCTAGGAAGTAGAAACTTCAAAACAAAGCAATAATTGAAGAGGAAATAAAATATTTTACTCCATAGAAAAGTAAATAAAGGTATTGGGATGGTATCAGAGGCTGGTAGTCTATACAGAAACATAAGAGAAGGACTAGTGCACTTTAACAGACTAATATTCAAATACAATTATTTTTTGTCTATGGCAAAATGTTAATAGAAGGAATTGGCACAATCATAGCATAGACAGGGACCACCACAGGGATGAGCAATATGCAAAATTCTGGGTCTTTCCTTACTGTTCATCAAAAAGCATCTGTGGGGCCGAGGGTTTAGCTCAGTGGCATAAAAGGTCATGAGTTCAATCACTGGTACCAAAAAAAAAAAAAAAAAAAAAGCATCTGTGTTTTTTTCTGAGACAAAGATTTAAAAGCCATTTTCTTCAACAACTATGATCTTTATCTGGGCCTAAAGATGTCCAATATTGGTAACTAGCAGCCGAACAAACCATAACCTTCATTCCACATATCCTTGGCTAGTCATTCTTGGGTTGAGCATCTTCTCAGCTGTGCATAGCAGTGTGTTAATCGTTTAGGGAGTGTCTGCCTAGGACCTGGCTTGACACCTCTGTTTACTACTGGTTTTACAGGACCTCCTTCTCTTCAATACGGAGGACACCAGGGTAAGAGCATTACAGGAACATTCAGCTACACCTCGAGGCCTCCCACAAATGCTGCCGTAACCTGTGATCATATGGAATTCACGTGATTGAGACCACACAGGGAGAGACAATCTTTTCCTGGAAATGAATGCATCCCTAAGTCACAAAGATTCCAGAATTATGATACCAAGAGTGAAATAACGGTGAGCCACCAGCTAGTCCTCAACACTGGCCACTCCATATGCCTGTGTAAGAGTGTTCCTCTTCCAGGTACCTAATCTGGATTCCTTTTCTATCTTCCCTCTAGCTTTTCAATTAAAGCTGTTTTGTTTCTTCCTGTACATTTGCGCTTTAGTTTTAATTTCAATTATTACTAAAGCATGGGTTCACACTATCCAGTGACAAAATCATCAACCAGACAAGTAACTAAAAACCAAAACATTAAAAATGGCATTCTATATATACATCAGTGGCTCTAGGGTTTTTAATTTAAATGCCATAAACCATAAGAAATATTAAATGAAAACCATGGAAATTAATTTCCTTCATCTTGTTCCCTTGAAACCAAATCAGGGAGGTTACCTTCTTGCTTAGTAAGAGTGGCATAAAATTTTAAAATAATAAATCATTTAGACAAAGAGATTGCTTATTATGACAAGCAATAGTGTTTGTCAATTTACCTTCTGGACACATTTCTAAAGATTAAAAAACACACTTCTGGGTGTGTCACATATTATAACCTTAGGAATTACACCAGGTTCCTAGTCCCTTCCTCTCTGGGTTGAAATTTTATTATAAAAAATATAATGTTGAATAGGTCAAACTTCAGAATTGTTAAAGAGTTATCATGCCTAGGAACATAAACATCTAGTAACTTCTATTATATGTCAGAGACTGTGCATATAATACTTGTTTTCTCAGGTAACAATCCTACATTGTCACTATTTCACAGATCAAGAAAATCAGAGTCAGATCAAAGAATCTGTCCAAGTAACATGAGTGGGATTCAAGATTTTCTCTTGTCACCTTCCAAGAGGTTATTTCAACCATAGGAAGGAAAAACACTTGAAAACCATCAGAGAAAAAGACTGCTTAGGGCAGGGATACTGTTAAGTTAAATAGGGCAAGTCAAGCTGTACAGCCTAAGTTTGGCTAAAATCACAGATTCCTGTACCATACAAAAACCATCAAACCAGAATCACCGAGAACTGAGCTGCCTGCCTTGGGGCACTCAGGCTGCTTAATAATGGAACACAGACAGCAGCATAATAATGTAGCTTAAACAACAGTAATTTTATTAAAGTTCTCGAGGCTGAAAATGTAAAGTTCAAATGGAGAATATTTGCTTTATAATTTCTCTTTATGTCCCATATGAAAGAGTGTGTGTGTGTATGTGTGTGTGTGTGTGTGTGTGTGTGTGTGAGAGAGAGAGAGAGAGAGAGAGAGAGAGAGAGAGAGAGAGACAGAGACAGAGACAGAGACAGAGAGAGAGAGAGAAAATTGATTGTTCTGGGCACTCTGTGGTGTCTCATAAGGAAAAATCCTATCAGGTCAAGTCATCATCATATGGATTCCTTTAACCTTAGCATCTTAGCTATGGTCTTATAAACCTCATCTCCAAATGAAGTCATATTTACGACTCTGACTTAACACATGAATTTGAGGGAAAAGGATATGATTCCATACATAGCAGAGTCCTAGAATATATATTTCTTACTTAAAGTTCTCATTCTCTTTAATAGAAGCACCAAACAATGGAAAGAACAAAGTTATTAAAAAATTAGTAAGTCACAGCCTCCAACATAATATTTTCTGTTTCCAGAGGAAACTACATATTACTGTTGTTGAAATAACTTGATACATAAAGAAGCTTAAAATATAAAATACCTCTGATCTGCGACAAAGAATATTGCCTATATTATACCCTTTAAAAAGCATAACACACAAGAATTTGAAGATATTTCCTGTTAAATTCTTTAGAAAACACCCAGTAGAAATCAAAAAACATACACGAACTTCTTCAATAGTAATCATCCTATTTTTACCCTTGCAGGTTTTTTTGGGGGTGGAGGGTACTAGAAATTGAACTCAGGACCTCATGCTTGCTAGACAAGTGTGGCACTTCTAAGCTGTAACCCTGGCCCCAATAACCCTATTTTTAATATGAAGCTTTCCACAAACAAAACATTTAATCTTTAATTTTAATTTGCAAAATATTACTTGTTCAGATGAAAAATAAATTTGGTGGCAAATAAGCCAATGCCAAGAAACAAAATATATTAATCAAGAAAAAAATAGATCAATGAAAACTCTTAAACTTGATGGAGCTCAACTGCTAAAAAGTGTATCTCATACATGTACAAGAGACATATAAACAGAAAAAAAATATAAACAGAAATTGTTATTTCCAAACTGTATAAATAATTTTCTAATTTTACTCAGTTTTACTTTCTAAATGTCAATAATAACACTAAAAAGAAACATTGATTCTAGATAAAAATTAGCATCATCCCAGTTAATTAGGATGGAAATCAAAAATGAGCTATCTGTATAAGTTAATAAACGGAAAACAACTCAGCTTCTGGTGGACATGGACCCTCATTGCTATCTACTAAAATCTTGAGATGGAATCATGTGTCCATATTTAAACACTCACTCAAATGCAGACAAAGGCACCCACACACAAGCAGTGACAAAGTGGTCACAGTCATGTTATTCTTCTGTCTCTACCACCAATCAGACTTCTTGGCACACAGTTGGTACTCAATTATATAAGTGAATAAATGAAAGGATGTGTGTGTCTGAACAGTAAAGTTAAAAAAAATCATGAATCATTAGCAGAAAACAGAGAGGTATTTATGTCTAGTTTGAACCTGGAGAGGATGACATGTGTTGAAATTAACTAGAGACTTTTCAGATACTAAGGAAAAGAAATATATAATAAACCAGTATATGAACTATCCTTAGTGATTTCAGAACCACCACTTTTCAAAACTAAATTCATTTTATTTGATGCATTCTATATACACAGCACTGTGTATGATCCTCTTTAATAACAATTCATGATCCTCTTTAATAACAATAACAGTTGAAAGAGATAGGTTTACTTTCATTTCCAATCCTATTATTGCCAAAGACAAAATTAGCACAGTAGGTTAGGATGGTAGATGGAAGAAGGGTAGTGGCCCTTTTGAGGATAACACAGATGATCAGATGTTGAGTTCACAAAAGTCTCACATTCTAATCTACTGTTCTCATTAGTGAAATGGTGGCTTTGAGACAGAGCAGTCAGTGAGATCAGTGGGAGTCAATATCAGTAATAATAAAAGTCAAAATGCTTGCACAGGTCTTTCTACACATTTTAACGCCTCATCTCTCCCACCAGCACTGGCTTAAGCAGTTTGGGGCTTATAAATTGTGTAGTTACATAAAGGTCTGTGCTCAGAAATGACCCTTGTTTAATGTTCTACTATCACTGTCTTCAAATTCTTAAAAATATTTGAATAAGATTTTGTATTTTCAACTTGCTGTGGAACCTACAATTACATAGTCAGCCTGACTTCTTTCCCTTCTTCCCTGGCTCTGCTGCAGCATTTGGGTGTGCATCACACTGTCTTCCAGAGGCTTGGTACTAGCTGCCCTTCTTGTCAGAATTACCCTCCCATACCAGACACGTGTCTCATTTCTCTAATATTTTCAGATCTTTCAAGTTCAGCCATCCACTTATGCCAACTATCACCACCCTATGTAATATTAAAATTACTCCACCAAAGGGAAAATATTCCATTTCATTTTGTCTGCTTTTATTTTCCCAACCTAGAACAAAATGAAGCAAGTGAAAAATAAGTAAATATTTTGCAGATGACTAGTGCTTTGATAGTTTATACGCAAGAGAAATAGTGTATCTAGAAGAAATCTAATGTGTAATACATATAATAGCTAAAACAAAGCAAAATTGCTTATAGAGTTATCAGCTAGGGAATCCCCCATCTCAAAACTCAGCATACTCACTCTTTGTGACTTATGAAGCATCAGGATTTCAGGGACAGGCAAAACAAACAACCAAAACCACCTCTATATTCTTTCCAAGTAGTAACTGAAAACTTGAGAATCATAGGAATATTGTAACTTTGCTCTTGACTTCTCAGAATAGCATCACCTATAAAGATTTTAATGACATCATCAAATGAGTTTAGATGTTTGTTTGGGGGACATCAAAATTGAGGAATTTTATTGTATGAATGGTGAGATGACTGTAAGCAGAAGAAACAGAAGGATGACTGAAGAGGAGCATTTTCATTTCCTGTAGTCCACTAAGCAAAATAAACCAAACAATAACTGAAAGTAACTCTCCCTGAGGCAATTGACTGTGGATGGCTTCCACCCGTGCTGGATACACTCCAGTGGCATGCTTCTCCTCCACCTTAAAGTAGCAAAAACTATTCATGCTTATGAAATCATTAATGGCTTGAAATTTTTCAGACTTGACACTTTCAACCAAACCAATCACTCTGAGCCCTCCAAGTCATTATCTGAATGATTCAGAATGTACATTGTTTAAAAATCTTGCTTTGTCTAAAACAGTAGCTTTCTATTGAAATTCAAAAATGGTAAACCCAAACATTTTTTGAGGACAGGATACTATATTATCAAATGTACTTTTAATCTAAAAACAATTCTTTGAAGAAGATTTTAGTTTAAATGTTTATTTTTGCCATATGTAACCTAAGTTTTTAATCTTTTTCAAATTAAAGTGGTTATGTTTATAAAAAAATTTAAAATCAAAATAATTATTCAACTTTAGTTTTTCCTTTGTAAAAAATATTAGTATATTAATAAGTTCAAGGGGTTCAGAGATTTTTAGATTTTTATTAGTATTTTTGTGTTTAGTTCCAATCCCGGGCTCTCATCAGATACATTGTCATGAAGAACACAATGCATGCAAGCATGAAAATCTGTGTTGCTTCTCCCACTCCTGTGTCATTCATCACTGGAGTCAATCATCATCTTTTCGCATACCTATTCAAAACACTGCCCCAGCTAATCAAGGTCAGTTAGATAAGGGCTGCAATAAATAGCAAAGACATTTAAAATATTTCATAACTAGTATAGTATGAATACTTTCAGTTGAAACAGACATGCAGCTGTTCAGTAGGGACCCTAGCTAGACAATTAGTTTATTATATCTCAAAGAATTCAGTAGTGAGCATGGGGAAGAATCTATATTTTTGTCTTTATTGAAAAGAGTCATATAAACAAATATTTATTTACTGTAATACCATATATATGAACATATATAAGAAAGCCAAAAAATGTATACATTCTGATACTTTTCAGGAAAAAAAATTAATAAGATATTTTTTAGCAGGTAGTGTTACCCTTGTGGCTATAATATCAATAAGTAATGTAAACAATAGTGACAAGCTGTATCAAGAATATCTCATTGGAATATTTCAGACAAGCACATGAGCTGCTGAGCTAAATCCCTGGCCACCTTGCTGTAGTATTTCAAATTTGAGAGTATCAGTGAAGTACAATGATGGAGGCATGAGTTTGAAGCAGAACCTATAACATGCCTGACAATTTCATGAACTCACTAAGTTTGGAAAACGTACTGTGATGTGGATAAAGGAAAATCCAGCAGACCTCCTTGGCTAAGGTGCTAAACAGTTCACATATTCACCACAGAATTCTGCCCAAGTGGAGAGGTTCCATACCAAGATTGTTACATGTGATCAATAAAGATCCCCTGCATCTAACAATCCAGTTTTGTGACTGGTTTCAACCCACGGCAGGTGAGTATGAGCAGTTAGTGAGGAAGAGTGTGTGGTTGGATACAACACAATAAGCTAATAGGAACAGTGAACTGACCTAACTGCATATATTGCAAACCAGAAAGTCCCAACGTGCATGCGGGCAAAGCAGCCAATTTACTAGAAGTCAGTGTCTGGTGTGGAGTGTCAGCAAGAGGTTTAATAGGACCATTTTTCTTTGAAGGTACTCTCATGGTTTTAAGTGCACCTAGACATGCTTTTCACATCCATGTACCTGCCACACAAGGACTTTATGGAAAGGATAAATTTTTCTTTCAATAAGACAGGATGCTGTCCCACTACCACAAAGCATATGAGCTTATCAAGATGAGAATCTGCAAGGACACTGGCTAGCAAAAAGAGGTACAATTGAGTTCCCCGCACATTCTCCTGATTTTACACCTGCAAACTTTTATCTAGGAGGGTTCCTCCAGGATATCATATATTGCAGAAAATTCCTACATCCTTGCTAGGAAATTAAAATGTATGTGCAGCAATCTCAATGACCAAGGTTACTCCAGCAGCAGATTGCCAAGCTAATAAATGTCTGAAAGTTAATAGCCACCACTTTGAGTACCTCCTGTATTTGTAGAAGCCAAAGGTAACTTGTATTAACCTCATGATGCCTTCATAAATTTAATATTAAAATATTTGTACAATTTTTTCTTTTCCTGAAGTATGTATACCTTTTTATTTTTTGGCAGAATATACACAATTGACTACAGTGATATACTAAAGGCAATGCTTAATGGCACAGTGACCATTGTTTGGTAGTATGAATAGCAAAAACAGGTCAGAGTTGCTAATGTTAACACATATTAGTACATATTGTTTAATATTTATGAAGTGTCTTTAGTTTTATAATAAAAGTTAAAAACTAACTTGAAATGATTGTAGTATAGCAATTTAAAGACAGTGAAATACAACCATGTTAAAATTCAATTTTTTTTTTTTTTTGGTACCGGGGATCAAACTCATGACCACATGCTTGTAAGGCAAGTGCTTATACTGCTGAGCTAAATCCCCAGCCCAATTTTCAGCCCAATTTTTTTTTTTTTCTACTGGGGATTGAACTCACAACCTCACGTTTTCCAGGCAGTGCTTAAGCCACTGAGCTAAATCCCCAGCCAAAATTCAATTTCTATATTATAAATCTATAAATTTCAATATTTATAGATAAACTTTGAAGATTATACACAAAATACACTGAATCTAGAGTAATACTGTATACTAGATTTAAAAAGTAAAATTAAAGGGAAAAAGTAATGTTTTCTAGAATTTAATAAAGTGTTTTAGACACTGGCCACTCATCTGAATTATTTGTCTGACATTTAAAAAGTAACATAAACAGCAAACTCACTAAGAGAGAAATTAGGGAAACCACATCTTTACAAAAGCATCTGCAAAATGAAACACAAATGAATCGATCTAACAAAGGAAGTAAAATACCTTTAAATTTAAAGCTACAATACTCTGAAAAGAAGATTGAAAAGGATATCAAAAAATGGAAAGTATCTTTTTTTCTTGGATAGGAAGAACAAATATAAATGAAAATGGTTATACTCCAAAAATTGTTATACAGATCTAATGCAATCCCAATAAAAAATGTAATCCTAATCAAAAAAACAATAGCATACCTCAAAGAACTAGAGAAAATAACACTAAAATTGTTATTTCAGAGATATGTAGAACAATAAAAAATAATTCTGGGCAACTAAAGCAAGGCAGGGGGTATCATAATCCCTGACTTAAAATTATATCACAAAGCCAAAATGATAAAAACAACATGGTACTGGCAAGAAAAAACAGACCCAAGATTAATGAGACAGATTATAAGATGCAGAAACAACTTCAAACACATTTAGCCACCTTACCTTTGACAAAAGGGCCAAGTACCTTCACTGGAACAGAGTTATCCTCTTTATTAAATGATGCTGGAAAAACCTACTTTCTACATACCAGAGACTAAAACTAGATCCATATCTCCCTTCATGCACCAAAGTAAGGTCAAAATGGATCAAAGATCTAAATGTTAAAACAGAAATACTAAACCTATTGGGAGACAGAATAGGAAAAATTCTTAAAGACAGGTGTAGGCAAAGATTTTATGAAAAAAATCCCAATTGCACAGGAAATATCACAAAGAATCAACAACTGAGATCTCATGTTATTAAAAACATTTGCATATTAAGAGAAACCACAAACAGAGTAAAGGGACAACCCACAGAGTGGGGAGACATGTTTGATAATTATTCCTCAAAGGACTAATATCTAGAATATATAAAGAACTAAAAAATAATCAGACCCCCCAAATTAAACAGCCAGCCCAAAAATGGCATCTGAAATAAACAGAGACTTATCAAATGAAGCAGAAATGATAAACAAATATATGAAAAAAATGTTCAACATCACTGGCCATTTGTAATGCAAATTAAAACAACACTGAGATTCTATCTCACTATGGAAAGAATGACTATTATCAAGAAACCAACAAATAAAAATGCTGGAGGGATTGTAGGGAAAAAAGAATTGTTTACCACTGTTGGTGGGAGTTTAGACTGTGGGAGTACAACCACTGTGGAAATCATTGTGGAGATTCCTCAAAAAACCTCACCAGAGGTTCCACTTCACCCAGCTATCCCCTTCTGGGACACTTCCCAGGAGAATTAAAAACATCATTCCACAGTATACGTGCACGTCCATGTTTATAGCAGCAGAATCTGTAATAGCTAAAGCTTGGAAACAGCCCAAATGCCCATCAGCCAAGGAATTAATGAAAAAGATTGGTGTTTTTTATAATGAAGTACTATGCAACCATAAAGAGGGACATACCAGACATTTCTATGTAAACAGATGCACCTTGAGACCTGACTATTAAGTGAAACAAATCAGACACATGTTTCAATATTGCTTGGTTGCTGTGGTGTGAGAACCTGAAAGTGCAAATAAAGACCAAATGTATAATAGATATTGTAAATAGGAAGAAAACTTTCAAATGTGAAGGGAACTAGGGAGGTAGGCAGGGGCAAAGAAAGGAAGGGAAAAGGAAGGAAAAGAAAATAAAGGGAAAAAGAAACAAAAATTTTATAAGTAAGGAGGGTACGAGGGGTTGAAGGGAGGGGAGGGAAATGGGGAAAAAAAAGAAAGAGATAACATGTAGAGGCACAAGTTACACAACTGTTATCATGTATATGTAAAATGTACCAATAAAATTAATTTTAAAAATAAATGAAAAGTAACCTAATCAACTCATGTTATGGTTCAGAGTTAGAGTATCCAAAAGTCTCATGTGTTAGAGGCGAAGCTTTTGGAAAATGAGAGAATTATGGGAATACTGTACTCATGAGCAGATTAATCTACGAATGCATTCAGACCTGAATGTGCCATTAGAAGGTGGCAGTTCGTGGAGAGAGATGGGTCACTGGGCTTCGGACTAGTGAGTGTCTATTCTTGTTCCTGGCTCCTCCTTTCTGGCATGGTTTTCCAGTTCCCGTGGGCTGAGCAGCTTAGCTCTGCATGCCTTTGCCTCGTGTCATTTCTGCCCTGAAGTCACAGGACCATGGATTGAACGTTGACACTATGAACCTACATAAACCTCATCTCCATTAAATTGGAAGTGTCAGGCATTTTGTGCCAGTGATAGGAAACTGGTACATCTGGAGTAATTTTTAATCATTTCTAATAATCAATAGAATCATTTTTAAATTTTTTAATTGTATTGGTCCAAGTTTGATATACAACACAATCACATGAATCATAGTTTGTACCTGTATATGATATATCTTGATTCCTTTTTTTTCCAATCCCCTTCCTTCCCTTTAACCTCTCTTCACTTCCTTATTTACAAAGCTTTGTTTCCATTTTACCCTTCTCTTACCATTTTTCTCTTTTTCCTTCCTTCCTTTTTCCCTCCCCCATCCTAGGTTATTCTTTCTTTTTTGAACAATTTATATTTTTGGTTATTTATATATTTGGTCATTTTTGGTTATTTGTATTTTTGGTTTCTCACACCAGAGAATGTGATATTGACACATGTGTATGATTTCTTTCATTTAAAAGTACGGTTTCAAGGTGCATATATACTTACCTAGAAATGTCTTCTTTGTGGATGAGTAGTATTCCAGTGTATAAAACTTTATCTTTGTATCCATTCCTCAGTGGATGAGCACTGAGTTTTTTCCAAGATTTATATATAATTGTGCTGCTATAAACATGGGTGCATATATATTGCTATGGTATGATGCCTTTAAATCTTCTGGAAAGATACTCAAAAGGGAAATAGCTAGGTTGAATGGGATCTCAAATCCTAGCTTTTGAGGAATTTCCACATTGATTTTCACAGTGGTTGCACCAGCTCATAAACAGTGGATAAAGTTTCCTTTTTCCCACAGCCCCTCCAACATTTGATATTAAAAGCCAAAAACATAATTTTAAAAAACAATTACGAAAGAGCGAGGTAGGAGGAAAAAAATTAAAAATAATTTTGGAAACCCAAAGAAGATAGCATTAAAAAGAATAATTTCATTTTTCTATAATACATGTGAAAATATATTTTTGTTTCTGATATATAGAGTGAAATGGGTAATAAAAGGTTCCTTTCATACTGTCTTACAGAATTGCTGAAAGAATGAAAGCTAGTAAAGACATTACAAGTTAAGAAAATCTTCTACTGCAATATACCCTAAAGAAAATGTCTTGGGAAATGTAAGAGAGGATATTGAAGAATACTGTAATAAGAATGTTAATGAAGATATTTTCAAAAAGATGAAATTTGAATGATTAAAATAGAAGCACTGACCTGAGAAAGACGTTTTTTAGGCATTGATAAGTATAAAGTTTTTGAGAAAATGAAAAAAAAATCTATTAAACAGACATCAGACATGCTAAGAAGTAAAATATGACTACTGGGTTTTGAATAGGAGGTTATTAATTTTTCTTTTAAGGATGGGAATTAGATAAAGATGGAACTCTAGGAAATTCATAACTAAAAGAAAGAAAAGCAGGTAATAAATGTGAGCTGAAGTACAGCTGATAACGGTGATACTACATTAGTTATTAGTCAACTTTTGCTAAAACAGATATTTAAAGGGCTGGGATTTTGTTCAATAGCATAAGTGCCTGCAAGCATGAGATCATGAGTTTGATCCCCAGTACCAAAAAAAAGAGAGAGACAGATTTAAGATTTTTATAGAAGAAAACAACCCATTTCACTGTTAGTTTGACAAATGCTAGAAATGAAAAAAATGTGGCAGAATGGAAAAACTGGATCTAGATTATTCTTTAATATCAAACAGAATAATATAAATCATGAAAAGAAAGTTAGTCATACCCTGTATTTCTATGACTGTCAACACTAACTTATCAGATTTTCTGCAATTCTGTCACTTTTCCCATGCTTAACTATATTCATTGCGTTTCCTGCAGTAAACTATGAAGAAAAGTCCTACAAAGCAAAACAAAATCAAATTATCAATAACAGCCCTGTACATTTTCTTCAGAGAGAGACACCTAGGGTTAAATTGTGTACCCCAATGAACTCTTCAGGGTAATGCTAGAGAGCAATAGCAAAAGGTGGTTGCGGTATTAAAACTCCAGACAACACTGGCAGCTTGTCCCAGGGGTTTCAGGAGAAAGATGGAAAATCAATAGACACTCCATTCTGCCAAATACTCCAGGCACCTGATATATGCCAGAGATATTTTTATCTCATAAGGTTCTGAAGGAATTCTTGAAAAATCTTGCTTCTTAACCTTCCATTAACTCTGTTGACAAAATAAAGGTCCGCCCACCTCTGATCCTACAATCTGAATGACATTACCTGCCTCTGTTAATTCTATTGGCTTTTGAGTGGCTTCTTCAGATATGGATAGAAGTAGGTGGTCTGAGGTGAACTCTGAGTACACACTCACTTTCCCCATGTTGCACTCTGTGCATCCCATCCCAATACTGTCATCATGCTGTGCTCGGCAGTCTAGTCTATTGCCTTTTGCTGAGCACTAGGAAAGTCTGTGCCAGCAGAATGCTCCCTCGGGGAAAATAAAAAAGAAACTCTTGATCTGTAACATTGGTAACTTAATACTGTTTAAACATTCTCAAATTTTGTTTGTTTCAAACAACCAACAGCACATTACTTCATGAGGAATCAGGGAGTGATGGACGGAATTAGGAAATATGGAATAGAATCAGTAGCAGGGAGGAGCTCACTTGACTGCCTGCAGCACACCACTGCAATAGTTGAACGTGACCTTTTCAACTGCTAGGATACTTCCAACATAAAGCTGGTAGGCAGCTGAAACAGAAAACACTGATAAATTAGAGATACAGCGTAAAGCTAATGCCTAAGCACTTTGTTAAAGTGCAAGAGTTGCTCAAAAGGGCAGCTGAGAGAAAGAGTATGGAAATATCACCATAGAATGACTTATTTAATTCTTTCAGGAATATGCCAATGTGCGGTACAGCTAGATCAAATGTTACCTATGTTTCTAATTGAGGGCCCTGCATACCAATTTCTATAGTGGTTATACAAGTTTACATTCCCATCACCAGTGTAAAGCATTCCTTTCCCCATACACCCTCATCAGATGAACGGATACATAAAAGATGGTATTCATGCACAGTGGGAAATTCTTCATACATGTGAAAGCATGTGTACATAATGGGATTTTGTTAGTATTTACAATTTGCCATTTTACATATAATTGAAGCAGAATGAAATGATGTTATCTACAGAAAACTGGAACTGCAGCTCATAATTTTATTTTTTAAATTTATTTTATTTTTTATTTTTGGTACTAGAGATTGAACTCATGACCTCACACTTTCCAGGCAGGCACTTGTGCCACTGAGTTAAATCCCTGGCCAGATCATAATTTTAAACAAAATAGGTAAGACTCATCATGTAAAATATCATGTTGTATCTCAAATATGGAATCTTAAAGAAAAGAAGATGAAGAAAGAAAAGAAACAGAGAAATGAAAAAATGTATAAGTAGAAAAGGGAAACAGAATAGAGGGAATGGAAGGGGGCAAGAAAAAGGCAGATCAGGGATAAAAATAAAAATAATGTATGCTTACATGCTTGTATGAATACATCAAAGCAAAACCCATTCTTCTCTATAAGTAGTATGGACCAATTATAAAAAAAGAACTTTTAAAAGAAGGTATGTGATGAGAAGAACAACGAAAAGGGAGGAGGAATTTCACAAGAAATTCCAACTATTAGGCAACTGAGTATATATGTATGTGTGTGTGTGTGTGTGCGCACACACGTGTGTACATTGGTGCACTATGATGATTACAGTATACAGAACTACTATGACATGATACAGGTAGAAGCTAAAATCAGTACCTAAACCTTTTATAACCACAGTGCCAGGACTTTACTAAGAAGATTGCATCAACTCTTTTCAGTATATTTTCAGAAAATTTAAAAAAAAAATTTATTTAAAGAAAAAAAAAAGCCAAACAGAAAAAAGCATAGGAAATAATACAGAATTTCAAAAAAAAAAACAGTAAGAAATAACTAGTTGATAAATTACATATCGTCTTCTTAGAAATAGTTGTTCAAGTTACAAAATTAAAGCATACAAAGTGGACATTCAAACAATGAAGCTGCAAACAGTTCTGTTCAGTGATCTAACAAAAATTTAGTAACATGGTTATCAATCCTACACACTTAACATACATACAGTTATATCCCTTAGAGCATTGTCTTTTTTCTTTTCCTCCTTTTGCTTTTTAAGTCCATTATCTGTTTAATTATGTTTCAGCTTGCTCAGTACATTACTGACCTGTTTTGTTGTTATTTCCTTTTAAATCACCTTACATGATTCTGTTGCTTTGTTTTTGAGTTTCTCCTAATCCATGCCCCATGGATCAGCTTTGGTAGAGTTGGGAGTTTTGGGAGGTATTTTTGTTTTCTCATATTCTATTGTTTTGTTGTTGTTTAGCTTTTTTTTTTTTGAAGGTAGTGAAATATAACAGAACAAGACATAACACAGCCAATTGAGACAATGCAGTGAAATCGGTACAGAACATCAAAACAGGTTACAGGGATAATAGTGTTAGGTGCCATAGTATATCTCGTCTTCACAATACTTGTTCTTTCAATAAGGTTTAGCAAAGTCAAACCAAATACGAAACATTATAGAACTTATCAAAACAGAATATTGAATAGAGCAATACAATTAATTAGAACAAAGCCAAACAGTGATAGCAATATTTGCCTTCAAAGAGATGGTAGAAGGAAATCCCCCTATTTGCTATGTTGCATATGGTCAACCTCCCAGGAGATGTTCAGACCTCTGGCTCCCATTTGCTAATGGGGGGTGAGGTGGGGGGAGGATGGGATGTTAGATTGTCAGCCCGCACGCTGGTAGGCTCATGGCTCCTTCCCAGGAAGGCAAGCTGGTTGCTTGGTTTTCCAGTGCCCTAAGTTCCAACATGGCATGGATCTCGGGAAACGTTGGCTGTTTCTCCCTCTGGGGGAGCCACTGCTTGCCCAAGTCACAGCTGCTTACCAGGGAGGTGGGCTATATTCACCCCAGAACATTTTTATTTGACACATATATCTGATAATTCTATAGCTGAGGAAACTGGAACTTTAAATGTTTAAATAACTTGTCAATATTCAAGTAATACCAATCCACACAGTTTTAGAATTCCTTACCTTAAGGTCAGCTTCTCCTATTAGATTGCTAATTGTTTGTGACAGTGTCCAAAGAGTTCTTATTTATTGCTGTGTCCTTTGTGATCAGTATATAAAAGGCACTCACTATATATTTATGAATATTGAGTATGTCTTGTTATACTAGTGAGACTCAGCTGGCTAAATTTTATTTTAGTCTATCTTTCAATACCAAATTAAAATATATAAATAGCAAATTAATAATAGCAGCATATTAGTTTTAATTAATAATACTCAACTTATTAAGGTAAGGATGAAATTTGAAGGAATTGAAAATTCATTTTAGAGACCTTTTCCTGAAGGTCATGAAACAATATGACAGATTTTCTTTCCAAATCAATTTAATTAGTATTTTAAAATAGTGCACAGGACCCCGGGGTGGTAGACAGCTGCCTGCATCCTGCCGCATGAGCCAAAAGTGCATGAGGTGATTTTCAGCACATGGGGAATCTTTGGAACATCACTCCAAGCCAGTAAGACCCCACTCAGCCTCCAAAATCACTTGAGGACACATAGGGGGTCCCTGCGAGCCTGACTGGGCTATGCCCACTGATACCCAGGCAGTGGATGGACAGCTGCCTGCATCCTGCCTCTTAAGCTGAAAATGTGTGAGGTGATTTTCAGCACATGGGGAAGCGTTGGAACATGGCTTGAAGCCAAGAACTATAGCAAAATGACAAAACAAAAGGGCAAAATGCAATTTCAAACCTCCAGCCCATCCCAACCAAGCCTATGAGACATGCACATAGAAGAAAATGTAAGTCATACACCTGAAATATTTGAAATGATAGTAAATGAAGTAAAGAAACAACTCCAGGAAGCTATAAAAGAACTGAGATCAGAAATAATCTCCCAGATAAAAGAAGAAATGATAAATGCAACGAAAGAAATGCTGAACAACTTCTAAAGAAGACATAATTAAAAAATTAGAAAAACAATGAAAAAGATGGAAACCTTGAATGAACAATATATGAAACAAACAATGCATTAAGCAGATTCAAAGAGATATACAGGAAATCAAAAATTCCACTGAAAGTTGGCAAAACTACCTCAATGAAAGTGAAGATAGAATTTCAGATCTGGATGACAAGATTGCAGCTAATGAACAGGAAAAAAAAGATCTTTAAAAAATAACAAGGAGTCAGGAAACAACAACTCAACAGCTGCAAGAGGATGCAAAGAAAAACAACAAAAGATTGATAGGTATAAATGAAAAAGAAGGTGACAACACAAATGATAACAAGAGGCTATTTACAGAAGTAACAGCTGAACATTCCCCAAACATGAGAATGGAAAATGACATACAGATCAGTGAAGCATATAGAACTCCAAATAGCCATAACCAAAATAAAACTACACCCAGACATATAATAATCAACATCCCAAAAATCTAACATAAAAACAGACTATTAAAAGCTGTTAGAGAGAAAAGACAGATCACCTATAAAGGAAAGCCTGTCAGAATCACAGCAGACTTCTCAACACTAACAATAAAGTCAAAAGAAAATGGAATGAAGTATTTCAAATCCTAAAGGAAAATGATTTCCAACCCAGATTGACGTACCCTGCAAAACTGTCCTTCAAAGTGGATGGAGAAATAAGATACTTCCATGACAAAGAACAGCTGAAGAACTTCATCACCACCAAACTAACACTGCAAAGAATACTGAAAGACATTCTAGAAAGACATAGGAAAAAACCACTAAGCAAGACAAACAACTAAACAGAGTGGAAAGGTAAAGAATCAACAGCAGAAAGATAACATGTCAAGAATACACCAACATTTATCAGTTATAGCCATTAATGTAAATGGCCTCAATTCCCCATTTAAAAGAAACAGACTGGTAGACTGGATCAAGAAAAGAAATGCAACCATATGCTGTATACAGGAAACCCATCTTACCCAGAAGGAAACTCATAGTCTGAAAGTCAAAGGATGGAAAACAATACTTCATGCAACAGGAACCAAAAAAAAAAAAAGCAGGGGTAGCTATTCTGCTTGCAGACAATATGAACTTCAAACCAAGAATGATCCAAAGAGATAAAGAAGGTCACTATATAATAGTTAGAGGAAAACTTTAAGAGGAAGAGATAACAATCTTAAATATCTATGCACCAAATTTGGGAGAACCCAGCTATACAAAACAAATATTAACAGAAGTGAAAAATCAAATAAGCAATAACACAATTATAACAGACCTTAACATGCCATTTACACAAAGTGACAGATCAACTAGACAGAAAATCAGTAAAGAAATAACAGAATTGAATCAAACCTGTGAACAAATGGACTTGGTGGACATATACAGAGTGTTCAACCCAACAACATCAGAATATACATTCTTCTCAGCAGCACCTGGGACATTCTCTAAAATAGACCATATACCAACAGTCCACAGAACATCCCTAATTAAATGCAAAAGAATTGTAATTATCCCATGTGTGTTATCAGATCATAGCACCATGAAACTAGAAATTAATTACAAAAGAAACTGCAAAAACATCACAAACACATGGAAATTTAATAATACACTCCTGACCAATCAGTGGGTCACAGAGGAAATTAAACAAGAAATTAAACAATATCTTCAAGCAAGTGAAAACACAAATACAACTTACTGAAACCTGTGGGATGCAATGAAAGCCGTCCTCAGAGGACAATTTATTGCAGTGAATTCTCACATCAGGAAAACAGAACACACACAAACAAATAACTTGATGCTACACCTCAATCATCTATAAAAAGAAGAGCAACCCAAGCCCAAAGTCAAAAGAAGGGAGAAAATTATAAAGGTGATAGCAGAAATCAATGCATTAGTGATGAAGAAAACAATACAAAGAATCAATGAATAAATGAGTTGGTTCTTTGAAAGAATAAATAAAATTGATAAGCCCCTAGCCAATCTTATTTTAGAAAGGAAAGAAAAAACTCAAATTCATGCAATAAGGAATGAAAAGGGTGAAATCACTAAAGACCCTGTGCAAATACAGAAGATCGTCAATACTTATTTCAAAAACCTCTACTTTCATAGGCTTGATAACACAAAAGAAACGGACAGATTCCTAGAAACATATGAATTACCAAAGTTAAGTGAAGGAGATGCAAAACTGCTGAACAACCCAATTTCAAATAACAAAATAGAAAATGTAATTAAATCCTTAACAACAAAGAAAAGCCCAGGTTCAGACTGATTCACTACAGAAGTCTATGAGAAATTGAAAGAAGACTTAACGCTGACTCTCCTGAAAATCTTCAGTGAAATTGAGAGGGGAGAAATTCTCCCTGACTCATTCTTGGAAGCAAATATTACTTTAATACTAAAACCTGAGAAAGACTCAACCAAAAAAAAGAACTACAGGCCAATCTCCCTAATGAACATAGATGTAAAAATTCTCAATAAAATGCTGGCAAACAGAATGCAGCAAATCATCAAGAAGATTATACAGTATGACCAAGTGGATTCATCTCAGGAATGCAGGGGTGGTTCAACATATGCAAATGAATAAATATACTCCACCCTATCAATAAAGCCAAAAATAAGAATCACATGGTCATTTCTATACATGAAGAAAAAGCTTTTGATAAGGTCAAACACCTATGTATGGTAAGAAACTTACAGAAAATTGGAAGAGCTGGTCTTTATCTCAACATGATAAAAGCCATCTATGAGAAATCAACAGCTAGCATTAAATGGCCAAAAACTGAAAGCCTTTACCCTAAAATCAGAAACAACACAAGGATGTCCATTATCACCACTCCTATTCCAAATAGTGCTGGAAATACTAGCCAGAACAATTAGACAAGAGAGAGAAATAAAAGGAGTAAGGATAGAAAAAGAAGAAGTTAAACTGTCATTAATTGAAGATGACATGATACTCTAATAGAAGACCCCCAAAATCCCATTGAAAGACTCCTAGGTATAATAAATAAATTCAGTAATATAGCTGGCTACAAAGTAAACATCAAATATCAATAGCATTCCTATACACAAACAATGAAATCACTGAAAGAAAAATAAGAGAAGCCACACCCTTCACAGTAGCACCCAAAAAATGAAATAATTAGGAGTCAATCTAACAAAATAAGTAAAAGATGTATTCAGGGAAAATTATAATACTCTGAAAAAACAAATCAAAAAGGACCTCGAAAAACTGAAAGACATCCTTGTTCATGGATAAGAACAAATATTGTGAAAATGGCCATTCTTCCCAAAACCGTTATACAGATTTAATGCAATCGCAATCAAAATACCACTAGCATACCTCACAGATCTAGAGAAATTATTTTTAAAATGCATCTGGAACCACAAGAGACCTAGAATAGAAAAGGCAACTCTAAGCGAGAAGGGCAAGCAGGAGGCATCACAATCCCTGACTTGAAATTAAACTACAAAGATACTGTAATAAAATCAGCATGGTACTGGAATGAAAATCAATGGAATAGATTAGAAGATACATCTACAACTACAAACACACTCAGACACCTTATCTTTGATAAAGGGGCCAAACACTGGAAAAAACATAGTCTCTTCAATAAGTGGTCCTGGAAAAATTGGCTCTCCATATGCCGAAAACTAAAACTAGACCCATGCCTATCACCATGTACTAAACTAAAGTCTAAATGGATCAAAGAAATAAATGTTAAAACAGAAACACTAAATCTCTTGGAAGACAAAGTAGGTAAAAATCTCGAAGACATAGGGGTGGGTAGAGAATTTATGAACAAGAATCAAACTGCACGGGAAATACTTCCCAGAATCAATAACTGGAATCACATCTTATTAAAGAGTTTTTGCATGTCAAAAGAAATCTCCAGTATAGTGAAAAGAAAACCCATGAATTGGGAAAAAGTCCTAGTCAACTGTTCCTCAGCCAAAGGACTTCTGTCTAGAATTTATAAAGAATTTTAAAAAATCAGATCCCCAAAATTCAAAGACCCAATCCAAAAATGGGTATCTGAGATGAATACTCAGTTCACAGATGAAGAAATACAAATGACAAATAAATACATGAAAATTGTTCAGCATCATTGGTCATTAGAAAAATGCAAATTAAAACCACATTGAGATTCCATCTCACTCCAGACAGAATGGCCAGGATATAGAAAACTACCAACAACAAATGCTGGGGAGGCTGTGGGGAAAAAGGAACTCTTCTGCCCTGTTGATGGGAGTGTAGACTGGTGCAACCACTGTGGTGGTCACTCTGGAGATTCCTCAAAAGCTGGAATTGAAAGTCTCATTTGACCCAGCTATTCCACTTCTGGGCTAATTCCCAGAAGAACTGAAAACATCATACCACAATGATATATGTGCACCCATGTTTATAGCAGCACAATTTATAATAGCCAGATCTTGGAAACAATCTAAATGTCCATCAACTGAGAAATGGATAAAAAAGATGTATTTTTATACAATGGAGTAGTACTCAGCTATACAGAATGATCACATTGAGATATTTATAAATAAATGGATACAACTTGAAACCATACTCATAAGTGAAATAAATCAAACTCACATGTGTAAATACCATATAGTCTCCCTATTGTAAGAAATGGTAAGAGTACGTAAGATACAAAATCCTCAATAAATACAGTGAAAGGATAAGAATCTACTCAAAAGGGAAAAATAGTATCTCAGGAAAAGAAGGGAAAAGAAAAAGGAAGAGAAAATAAAAAATATCTAAAATTGTATAAACACACTTAGGATAGCTAAGATGACTGTGCTACAAAATCTAAAAGTTTTTGGAATAAAATAGTTAACATTCATAGGAATGGAAAAATTTTGCATGTTAGCGTCTGGTGATCTGAGGAGCTCTTGAAGATCATTATATAAAATAACAACCCTAGTCACGCTCATACCACCTTTTTTTGAAGGCCTATATTCTCAGTGTTCTGGGCTCTTTACTATCATTTATGTCTTTTTCTTTTCATGTTTTTCTAGGAATTTGTTTTGTTTTGTCTTGTTTGTTTTGTTTTTCCCTTTAATACGGAAAGAATAGGTATACATGTAGAGACTCATGCATACACAGAACTTCTCAACAGTTTATGAGAATCCATTATATAATGCATGATGAAACGAACAGCTACTTTGAAGAAAAAGAGACACTAAGGTACCCAGGGCTGATTCTGTAGTATCATGATGTGAAATCCAGAAATACTATTATTCTTTTTTCAGAGTGATTTTAGTCTGTTTTGCTTTATTTAATTTCAACATACATGAAGGTATGACAGCTATTTTGAAGAGAATGAGAGTCATGGTAGCCATTGTTGACTTCCCTATTGTCTGGTTTTGACTGCCTTCATCATTCTGTTCTGATCACTTAACTACTCTTTTGTTTTATATGAATTCATTGTGTGTGAAGATATGGACTACTATTTAGATGAAAACAAAAGACATTATGGTAGCTATTGTAGATTTCCTGTTGTCTTGCTTTGAAATCTGTGTCACATTGTTTTCTTCTTATCTACTTTGTTCTGTTTTGTTATGTCTGGTTTTGCCCTCTCTACAATAATAAAAAATAAAAAAAATAGTGCACAGAGCTAAGAATCATAATTGTCTAGTTTTGAAATGAATTTTCAGAATTGTCTTTTTTTTTTTTTTTTTTTTTGGTACTGGGGATAGAACTCATGAACTCTTACTCACAAAGCAGGCACTTATGCTGCTGAGCTAAATCCCCAGCCCTTGAATTTTCAGAATTTATTGAAATGAGGTAAATCTTATTTGCAAATGATTATATTAAAATTAATACACAAATATTCACATAAAAATATAATAATATATAATTATATAATATATAATTATATTTTATAAGAATGGAATGTAAGCTTAATTTGCTAAGAAAGTTTTATTGCCACTTAACTCTGTACACAATATCAGAGAAAAACATTAGAATTTTCTGTCATCTACAATTATGGTAGCTCAGAAGCTTTAGAAATAAGTTTAGTCAAAAGCCTAATTTAATCATTTTTCACTTAAAATGCCATGTTTTTTCTGGTGAAGTCTATTTCATTTTATCCATTTAGTTAAATTCATCACTTAGTTAAATTCATCATTTGCTTTAAAACTTTTATTGTTTGGCTCTTGTTATGTTTTCTATGCAAAAGACATAACCTTTCTGGCAAATATTTAACTATGGATAATGATTCATGAGATTACTTCTTTTTATGTGAATATTTCTGTATTAATTTTAGGTGAAAAGGGAAAATACAACTTACATATGTGGCAGCTAAACCTTTTGTTTTGTTTTGTTTTGTTTTGTTTTGTTTTGAGACAGGGTCTCACTCTGTTGTTCAGCCTTGAGCTCTCGGCAATCTTCTTGCCTCAGTCCCCTTATTGCTAGGATTCCAGACCTGCACCACCACATCTGGTCTAAACCTATAGAGATTATCACCAAACATGGAAACTGCAATCATGGAATTGTTTTTGTTAACTTGATTGGTTAGTGACCAGAGCTCATAAAACCAGACATCAAAGGTCATTTGCCAAAGGCAGTGTATACAAATTCTTAAAATAACATTGATTTATAACTGTGTTCACAGTCTTTCATCTTGTACCTGTTGACAAAAGAAAAAAAATGGATACCAGAATGAAGAAAGACAGGGGAAAGATCAAATCCCAGGTCATTTTCAATACTGAATAATTGTTTCAACCTCATGTTTCTGTCTAGCTTCATCTTCAAACACAGACACCAAAAGTTTAAATAATAAAATTTCATTCTACTTCTTTACCTTTCTGATATTTTAATCTGTGACAGGAAGACAAATGCTTAAAGCTCTGCTTTTTTCATAACACTTATAAGTGATTTTTGTTGGAAAATCTTAAAAAATAAAAGAGAAAAATTAAAATTTCTTAATTATGAGAAAATAGACATCAGATTATAAATTATTCAAAGTTTACTTACAGTGATAATTTCCCCCTTTAACATTTTCTAACAAGATATTTGATATTGTGTACAGATTTCATGTGTTAAATTACTGTTTCATATATTTTGTGTATTATGAAATGCTCTCTAAGTTCAACTTGACATGATTATTCCTTCCACATTCAAGAAAAAAACATTTCATGCCTCATGTCTTTGAGCTTGAAGTTAAATTAAAAATATAATCTGAGTATTATGTATATTGTCTTATTCAAACTTGTTAAAGATATTTTTACTTGACAACATTTGTCACATTAAACAGATGATGGGAAGATTATAGTAGGATGGCATGATAAATATAATAAAATTTTATACTTCCACAACTGTATATGCAGTTTTGATAATTTTGCAATTGATTCAATTTAAGTGTGTTTACTTTATACCAAATAGCAATCATTTCTAATCCTTATTGAGTACTAAATCCCAGACATTTTGTGTGATTTCTACCCTTTCTTCCGTTAAGTAACTATTATTGATTCCTTTATATAGACAAGAACAGTAAGTTTTAGAGAACTGAGGTGACCAACCCACATTTGTTCAGCTGATAAGGAAGCTCTTGAGCTCTGTGGTCTACAGAACAGGGTAGTGATCAATTTGTTAATAACGATGTATCTCTGCACAACTAATGAGTTGTTGAAAGTAAACTTCTCCATAAAACTGCATAATCTGGCTTGCCTTTTGGGTAAAAAGCAATGTCATACTGAAGGAAAGCATCCAATGTCCCTATAATGTATGGGAACAAGAAAAAAAAAAAAACCCTGCTCAAAAAGTAGAATATGACAGAAAAGAATGTAGCCAATATATATTAAATATTAACTGTGTGTTTTGCTTTTCTGCATCTGACTTGGTTTCACAAGGGAAACAAAATAATTACACAAGGATTATATAAAAGTCATGTGTACTATTTATAAAATTGACCAGATATTATCAGCTCTCACTACCAATGTCTTTAACCTTATGATAATATTATGTAGATATTTACATTTTTATGCAAATACATATCACTGTTTATTACCTGAAGCTAACCTCACCCCTGCTAAATTATTTATGCATCTGTTTTAATATGTATTTTGCATCTGACAGGACAACTCTCCTTAGGACCCTTTTACTGACCCACCTGTCATTATGATGGGGTAAACAATGTCACCTTTCTAGTGCACGATGAATTACAAAGAAGTTGTAAAGTACACCATCCATCATGCTGGCACTAAGTAGGTTTCTGAAGTAGATCTCAGGTACCACAAATGCTGTTTAGACTGTTACCAGAAAGCACAAATTGGAAGCTTACACAAAATGGTCCTATGATGAATGGACATGACAACTCTTCAAAGAAAATAGGCACTCCCCTTCTACAAATAACCGTGTCAAAAGCAAGAGCTGCAGTGAGCTCTGCTGGCAGTCAGGACGGAATAAATTAAGAACTTGTTAATAGCTCTGCCTGATAGAAATTCATGCAAACAGAATATACTCAAAATAAAAAAGGAGGTGCGCCCAAATCATCAGCAGCAGCACTCAAGCTTGATTTGCATTAGGGAATGGTCTACAGAAACCCAGAAAAATCACTAATGCCCTATTAATTATGATACGTGAATTCCAATAGCTCCCTAAAACATATACACAGTACATATACCACTGTTTTTTATGCATATACAATTATCTCCTGGAAATTTCTTCACTTTGGAGAATAATCTTAATATAGTTTGAGTTTTAAAATATTAGTATCAATAAATTTAAATTTTATGTACTTACTAAAATAGATTTTCATTATTTGTACAATTATTAAAATAATTATCCTCAATGACTCCATCTAATTTGCATGATTAATTTCTCAGACTATGATCTTCAAATGCAAGATGTTTATCTATAATCAAATTTTAGTTTCCTGAACAATCCTCTTTGTATAGGCCTACTATTTGAAAGATGGAGAGTATTTCTTCATTTATACTTTTTCTCACTTTTAATAGCTTCTTTTAAAAGCATTTTTACTTCCTTTTTTTTTAAATAGCAGTTTTAATACATTCACAGATGGTGAATAGTACCAAATAAGGACTTAAAATGTTATAGACATTTCATGAAGAAGCAGTAGATCATGGCTTTTATATAAAACAAAGACACTAAATGTGTATAACTGATAAGATAACATACAGAAAACTATCAAAGATATGGATTCTATTTAGTTTTTTATTCTGCCTTTAGCACAGTGGGCCAGCAGATGATTACATAAGATCATGCGGAAGAAAGGGGGACACAAGTTGTAGATCCATGGCTTTTCCATGTCACCTTACGTAAGCAATTATCAATGTTTGCCAAAACAAACTGAAAAGCAAAAAGATAGGGGCAATTGCAAGGCACTACTCATGTCTTTGTGGTTGTTCTTAGACACACTTTTGTCAGGGGATAAAATTATCTTGCTGGATTTGAGCCAATTGGATGAAAGAGAAGGCAAGAGATGTGTAGGGCTTATGCAAGGTTAGGAATCTGAGAGGATATATATGGGTAACTTTAACTCTTGGATTAAGGCCAAAGCTTCTGAACCAAGGAAAGGGTACTGGCTGCAGCTATTTTTATTAATTTGCAGGTATGTTTCATTTCCATTATTGCCTACCAGAAACAATATATATTAATCAAATTAAATTAGAAGAGTCCTACACTAGGAATACTACAGACATTTAACATTAAATTAAATTCTAATTAATTTAACAGCGAAACTTCTCAAGGTTGTGCTGGGTTTTGTGCAGCACTGCTAAAAGTCAGGGTATAATACATAGAGTAGAAACAATGCTGAAACACAAGCAAAGCCACATCTACCACCCACCCATTCCCTCCAAATAAAAGCTTATATCAGGAACGAGCACTCACTGTTATGTTATTTTGAGTACTTCTGCAAAATAGCTTTAAGTGACCTAAATATTTCATATATTAACCATAATTAATGTGAAGTAACATTTTCAGAAAATTGTACCATTAAAAGTCAGAAACATAAGATTTTATTTATTTTAAATGAGACAATTACAGTAGTAGGAAACTAGTGATCAATAATAATATTGTATAATATATGTTGTTCTTGCCATAGACTATACTATGCCTCTAAAATAAACATATATTAGTTTATTTCTCGTGACATTTTTAGAAAATTAGACCTATTATTATTTTCTGCACAAAGATAGAGGAACTCAGCACTAGATGGTTTAAGTAACAGTGGGTAACAGCAGAGCTGAGATTTAAAACTAATCCATGTGGCTCTAATAGCCTTGCATTTAACTACTATGCCAAAAATACACAGTTCCAAAACCTAGCCAACCCAGAAAAGGTGGAGGAAAAATCTACACCTGGCTTTCTATCACATGTTTTCCCTCACGAAGGCACAAGTGCTGCTTACTGTATTTCAAGTCTTACATGTGTGAAAACTCACATCAATTTTCCACCTCATTTCTTATGTGCATGAACAGTCTCCATTCTTTCTTTCTATGCGGTGTATTAAAATTGGCCTCTTCAAAACTATAAATGAAATAAACTTGTACTTTATGGCCTGAGCAAAATGTGAATGACTCAGTCACATGTTCAACACCTTCGAGTTCAATCCTTCTAACCTGTTTTCACTTTCAAAATATGACAAGGAGAACATCAGGCAATTTCTATCTTCCTTCCCTTTCCTGGGGCCTCCACATTGAGAATGTTTATTGGATACTTTTTAAGTTGCATCTTGCCAGTTAGTTCAATTTAGATGAAAGCTGTTGTTTTCTAATTCCATTTCACTGTAAATGACAGAGACAAATGGTCGTATTACCTCGAGAGTTCCTTTGGCAGAATAAGCTGCATATGAGTAGAGCAGATCTGGGCTGCCGTCTGCGCTGGCTCTCTCACTGCAGGGCTGGCCATTAGCATGAAAGCATTGGCCGCTGCTGCTCAGCGTCACGGTGCTGGGCGAAGGGCCTGGCACATTCAGCAGCACAGAGTAATTCACGAACTGTACATCTTCTAGACCCAGTGTGGCCCACTGAGTCTTAATCTTCTTTGGAATTTCCATGTCATCTTCACTTTTATACAGCTCTACCAAATTTCTGAAAAGAAAATATCAAAGCACATTTTAAATAAAGGGGAAATCTTTACTCTTTTAAGATATGACAGTTCACTATGTGAACAATTAACAGATGTAGGAAATGGAAAAATGAATAAGACAGGATCCTATCGAAAAACTTATGGTGTGGTAGAAAAGTATGGGTTTATAGAAGAATTATGGTAAATCAAACAGGATGAATCAATTCTTAAATTAAGAACTAAGCTCTGGGATTTAAGAGAAGAGTGGTTAATGCCAAGTAGTTCTCATATTGGTTCCAGTCCTGCTATCAACATTATCATAAACCATTTAAAATCAGATCCAAAAGTATGAGTCATTCTGGTTGAGATAGTTCTGCACTGTTCTTAACATGACTCCATATAAAATTATTAATTAACATAGAGCTACTGCTATTTAAAATAATAGAGAATGCATTAGATAAAATTTATGTGACAAATTACATCATACTATGAGCAATAAATTCAGTATACAAATAATAAGACCAAAACATAGGTTTTCAAACCAAAATATTTGTTCGTGTTACGCCTTTTATGGCCCAATATAATTATTCCATAATCTGCCATGATACTCTCTATTTTTGAATTTTGTAGCTGCAATGGAAAAGAACCAAATTGTGACTAGTTTCTTCAAGTACCAATGTATTTATTATAAGAATTTTATTGCCATCCAAGCTATTATGTGTTAACTTTTACATTGTTATTTTTGCTGTTCACATTGTTTTTTTCTCACTTATACATGGTTAGATGCGGACCCAGTTTATTCAAGAACCACAAACAGAACACCTCTGGAAAGGGAATAAAAAGTAGACACAGGGGCTGGGGATTTAGCTCAGTTTTGTAAGTGCCTGCTTGGCAAGCGTGAAGTCTTGAGTTCGATCCTTGGTACTCCTCCCCCAAAAATGTAGACACAATAGCATAGCAAAGCATTATTGGAGACAAAAGGCAGGCTTGCTGGCATAGCTTGGAAGCTGGTCTATACAAGGAGATGCAAAAATAAACAATTTATCAGATATATTGTTCAATATTTAGGATAAAACTCAGGTCCTCCCATGTACTAGACAAATGCTTCACTAACAAGATATATCCTTAGCCCTTTTTATTTATATATATACAGATATATAATCTATAAAAAAGTCACATTCATAATTGCCCAGGGATCAGGATATGAGAAATAATAATATAATAATATATCTCTAGCCATTTTCACTTCAATTCGGAGGAAAGGTCTTGCTAAATTTTCCAGGCTAGTTTTGAACCGCTGATACTTCTGCCTCAACCTAAGATTAAGGGCATGTGTTGCTGTACCAAACTGTGTTTCTAGTATTTCTGAATTTCCTTATAAGTATCTAGTTTTACCAATCAACAGTACAGTGATATTTAAAAGCTATGAAAGATCAGATCGAAAGAGTTTCATTTTTTTCTTCCCCTTGACACTGGCCTGCTTGCTGTCCTGTTCATACATTATATTATTTCCTGTCTCCTCCCTCCTGTTTGCCTATGGCTACAGCATTCTCTCTGAACTTTTTGAGATAGGCCAAATTAACTGAGTCAAAAATTCACTGAATTTGATGAAGAAGTGATTCAGAAAGTACTTTTGACCTACATGTTCTTTTGACCTACATGTAAATTGAAGCTTCAGAATACACATTTAACTTATGCAATTTTAATTAAATATGGTAAATATTAACACAAAAATGAAAGAAAAAATTAAGTACTGCTTTAAATTTTGTCTGTCAGTAACTGATGAACATAAACACATCAGTGAGTATGGAAGATGTTAATCTCTATTCATTTTGTTGAGCTCAGTTCCTAAGTGTTCCACAGTGTGAGCGTGTCGACCAAACACTGAATATTTCAAGATGCATATGTTTTACAATACTGCATGATCTCAAAAGGCAAATCAAATACGATTTAGGGGATTAACTGAACAACAAGTAATTTATCACAATTCCAGAGAAAGTCTAATTATTATTCAGTACAAATCTAAATTTAAAAGATTAAAGAATGTATGTATTCTTTTCTCATTTTATTGGATGTACATTTTTACATTATAACTTCAGTTTCGATGTTGTGAGGTAACTTAAATGTATGAAGGATATACAACATAAGAACATGAAAATAATGAAAGAAAAATCTCAGGTCATGTAACATAACATCTCAAATATTACTGAACTCCTATGTACCTTTATAATTCTTTCTCATGCCCCAGGGTAATCATCAATCTGACTTTTTGTTTTCCATTCTCTTGTCATTAGAGATTATTTTCTGTGTGTATAACACTTCAACTTTTACTTTTATGTGTTGTATTATTATAAAATTAATACACAAAGTAATGGTTTGACATTTTTCCCACTCAGAATGGTGTGAGATTTCTTCAGATTTTTAACAGTTCTCCTGAAACAAATATTTTAAATTGTTTCCCATTTTTCATTATCATAAACAACTCTGCATTGAACATTTTTATTCATTTTTTATTGGTATTTCCCAAAGACATACACAAGATTTTCTGAGGACAAGGAATTATGTGTTCATAGAGCATGCACCTGTTTAGCTTTAGTAAGAAATGCCAAAGTGTTGTAAAGGATGTTGATTGCTCTCCTGCCAGCCCTTCATGAGAGTTCTTGTTCTTTCATTCCTGCTAACATTTGGTGTTGTCTTGTCTTGTGTTTTATTTTACACTTTTGCAAATGTGATGAATAGAAAACTGGATTTCATTGTGTTTAACTCAGAAGTATTATCACTTTGTTGCAAGATCGATACAGTTTTTCGAAGATTTTTGTTCTACCAGCACTATTTAATAGCCCCACTGATAGTGCAGCTAATTATTGATATCCAGCGTAGGCAAAATTTTATCCTATTTTGTTTTAATTTGTATTCCCATGATTATCAATAATGATGTTTTCATGAATTATTTAGCTATATTTCTTTCCTTTTCTATGTAATAACTGGTCTTTTTTTACCTTAAGCATTTTTTTGTTTGTTTTTGTTTTGTTTTGGTTTGGTTTGGTTTTGGTACTGGAGCCATATCCATGATATTTTCTTCAGATTTTTTACTTCTTTTTATTTTTTATACATTGTGTGATGATAAAATAAATTCATAGCTTTGATATGCATAATTTTAATTTAGCGTGCTCTTTACACATTTTCTGGCAGGCTGTAGAAAAATTCCTCACACATGAGGTCATGAAGTTGTTCTCATTTTTTCCTAAAGGTCTTACAAAATTGTTTTATTCCTTTTAGAAGTATCGGTAGAAGGAGAAGGTGGGAGGAAGAAGGAAAGTGTATATAAAGGTGAGAGGTTGGAATCTTATTTCACTTTCCCCCACATGAACAACTATCCTAGCACTCCTTAAGTATTCTGCCTTACATGGCAGCTGGGCTTCTATGTGTGTATCACTCTATCTGAGCTCCCAACTCAACTCTACTAAGCTTTTTTTTTCATAATGATGTGTTTTTTCAATTATTACTGCCTTATATGTAACATGTCTTTCTTTTTCAGATATATATAATGGCAAGTTGTCTCACTAGTTCGTCTTGAAGAACATCTTTTTTTCTCTTCTATAGTTACAGTGGAATGAGATTTTTAATTTCAATGTCAAAATTGTCATTAGAATTACACTGAGACTAAATTAGAATTTGAGACGATATGCCATAGTTGAAATAGTGTTAAATCCTTAACATTATTGTCATGATCTGAATGTTTGCATAGCTCAAAATCCATACACTGAAGTGCTAAGCCCCAAAGCTGTTAAAAGTTTTTACGAAGTAGGGAAATTGGTGTACTTCTGAAAGGGGCCAAAGAAATACTTTTTGCTCTTCCACAACATATAGAAAGGCACCTCCTTTGAGAAATAAAATGCTCCAACCAAGCACTGTGATCACCTTGACCTTAGCGGTCCAAACTCTAAAACAGTGAGCAAGAAATTACTGTTGCTTACAAGTTGAAGGAATTTACAGTTTAAGTGTTTTGCTTTAGGAACTTGAATTGATTCAAGTAGTTATTAAATTTCTGGTGAGTGTTAGCAAAAAAAATGTGATTTGTGATTAAAATATTTATCTGGATATTGCTGCTATAAAGGAATATTATTCACTTATATAAAGTAACTCTGCTAAACTTTGTTACTACTTAATTATCTTGCTTTTTGTTTCATATGTTAAAAATATCATATTGAAAGTTTTGTTACTTCTATTCTCATCATTTATGTATTTTTAAAATTTCTATATGAGCTATGACTTTTATGTGAGATTTAACAAAACATTTAATAAAGTATGCTAGTAGATATTCATGTTATATTGTTGTTTTGTAAATATCAGCTATAAAATGTTTCTCCAAGTCTCCAATTATTTAGAGTTGTTTTTGAATGAATAGGGAATTATATCAGAAATTTTGATGCATATATTAAGAAAAACATATGATACTTTTTATTAATATGGTGTTATATTAATAATTTTCTCATTGTTAGATCAAACTCCATTTCTAAGATAAATCTACTTAATAATGTGCTTTGCAATTTAAAAATTATTATGTTATTTATTTTGATAATACTTTGTTAACAATTTTACTTTTAGTTTTAAAAGTAAATTGAATCCTTTCAGGAATCATTTCTGTTCATCCTTGGTTTGAAATTATAAAAATCTTATATAATAAAATAAGGAATATATCCTTTTGATCTGTTCTTTGAGAGAAATGGATATGGTCAGAATTTTTGGGTATTCTTAATGTTTTTACTTGCAATACTTAGGACTGAACCAATGTCCTTCACATTAAGCTACATGTCCAACCCTTTATTTATTTATTTATTTATTTATTTAATTTTGAACACTAGGTTTCTCTAAGTATCTAAATTGCCCATATTAGGTTCAAATTTGTGCTCCTCCTGCCTCAGCCTTCCAGAGTACTGAATTAGTGACATGAGCCATGATGAGTAGAGATAAAAATCACTCCTAAGGTGATAGCTGCACTTGCTGCTCATGTAATGGAAGCACTATAAACTGAAGACTCAGTGTATTTAGTACAATAAGAATTTTTATTTCTTTAAATCATAGCTCTTTCATTGTTCTTCGTGCCACCTGCTATTAATGCTAAAATTTTTAAGTTTCTGGTTTCATCACTTGCAGTGTGCTTTTTCCTATTTTTTTATTTCTCTACTGTCCTGTCAGTTCCAGACAATAATCTTTAAAGTAGAGTTATTGTAATACATACACAATTTATGTGTTTCTGAAAATATCTATTTCAAATGCTATCTCCAAACAAAACTGTACTAACTTGAAAAGGTAACTACCAGGTAAGGCAATTTCAAGTATTTATTGCTTTTCCACACAATTCAAAGGTGAAAACTCTTGAAGCACAGTTAATAATTGTGACCTATGCTACTTTCCCATAGATCTGTACTGCAGATATTTCTTCCAAATTGATTAATATGTTTTTACTTGGCACACTTTCTAACATGGTAGAGATTAGATTACTCAAATTTCCTGTGTATGATTATGACATTCAAGTGAATTTGAGAATATTTTTATAGTAAGTTAAGTAATAAAAATTTAGTAGTTTGAAAATATAAAAGATGATGGTGAAATTTTTAGATACACAGGATTACAGAAATAATATTGTTTAAAAAATAATAGCAAAAGCATCATCAATTAATAGACAATGTCTAGCATTCCAAATAATCATAAGTTAATAAACACCTATTCAATTTTTGTTTTCCTAAGATTTTTCAAAATGTTGTGCTCTTTTAAATTTTTATTTTAAACTTATGTTTTAATTAAACTCATTACAACACAATTTAAAGAGGCCACATGAGTTCATTTTCTGAAATTATGTATCAGACTAACATTGTTTTAAATAAAAGAGTCATCAAGAGAATACCTTGTGATACACATGATTTGATTAAGAATTGTATGTCTTAATCATTTCAAGTCATTTAAAATGTTAATATGAGTAAATTTTATTGTGAATTTTCAGAGTTTTTTGAACATTTCCTTCCTCAATGAATGTTTTGTGATCTATGCTGAACAATCCTGTTATAATCTGATGGTCTGCCATATTGAGAATTGTTATTAAAAATTAATTGCAATGTAATCTAAATTTATTGATTTTATTCAAACTTTACTAAGAATATATGTCATTCCAAATCTCAGAGTATTTATTCAATAACAGTAAGTTTTATTCTGCTTAATTTTTAAAATAAGGTTTTCATGGCCTAGTAGTTTTGGCAGGTAGCAGAGTGAACTCTCAAGCCTGAGACTTGAATTTGGAAGTAACATTGGCATTAACCTTCCATTGGTCTATGGAGACTGCAAATGGAAAGATTTTGGCTTTCATAGACAAAATTCTGTTTATATCAGTGTTCAGCACCTGCTACTTGATGAGTCACAGAGCAACACTGATGTCAAAATTGGAGGAAACGATGCATGTAGTATTCCTAGTTCTACAGTGAGTGCCAAGAGTGCACTATAAATGAATGGAGAAAGTAAACATGTAGAGAAAGATACTAATATTACGCAAGAGGTGGAAAATCTTGTATACAAGATCATATGTACACACTCATACTGATAGTTGTTTTCTTATATATTTAAAATATCATGTTCAAGTTTGCTATTTGACATGATGTCTGAATTTATGGAATTCTATGAATTGTACATTATGTGTGTGTAAAGAATTTGATGATTGTGTAGCATGAACTAACTTTTTATCTTTTAATACTGTCTTAAAATGTTGAGAATAAATCACAAGGTACATCTGTAATACCATATAGTTTAAAAAAAAAATTACATGGTTAGAGACCAAAACAGCATCATATGGCCTCCCCCCCATAAGCCATAAATCTCATGCCAAATGAAATTGTGATTCCTTTCTTAAAAACTTCTTATCGTCTACAATAATACACTAACTATAAATTGTATATTAACTGTCTATAGATTCAAAATATTGTGCTGAATCATCACGCAGCTCTCATCTAACTACAGTTGTTGCTATATTCCTGGTAAGAAACTTGAACATCAGATAATATAATCAAGACATAAAATAAATCAGGTTTTTTTCTACACAACTATTTAGAAAGAGCAGATACTTTCATAGTCTAGATGCTTTATAAAAGCAATCAAAATGTTTAGTGTTACAAAGCACAGTATGTGGGCAAAATAATCAAAAGTTAAAGTCTGGAGGTGTCAAAGATCTTTCCTAGCACACATGACATCCTGGGTTTGATCCTAGTACTGCAAAAACAGAAAGTATGAGGGTTTTGGAACAATATTTTTGTGCTCATGCAAAAATGGGAAATAGAGGCACTATTTTGGGAGTAAATTCAATCACATTTCTAATTAGAGTTCCATTTTAAAAGAGAAAAAATAAAAGTGAATCTTCATATATTGCATATTTAAAAACTAGGGCCAGGTACTTAGCTCAGTGGCTCAGCACATGGTTGTGAGTTTGATTCCCAATACCAAAAAAAAAAAAACCTAATACAGTAATAGACTACCTGAAAGAGATTGTTCTACTGCCTCTCCTGTTGATCAAGGAGTACACTGTACATAGTTCTCTACTCCGCAAGTAGTAGAGGCATGCCAGGGAGTTCAGATAATGATATGTGCATGTTTAATTAGCTTGACATATTAAAATATATGCTCCACAAGACAGCTAAACAAACTCAATTTAAAAAAATATATAGCACACACAAACTAAGATTTCTATGACTATTTAAACTAGAAAAAAATCATTGTTATAACTACATCTTTCACTCTTGTATATATACATTGATATAACAGAAAATTTCAACTCTGGTTAACACTGAGTGTAATCTTGGATTATATGGAGAAAAGTACAATAGACCATCTGGATTAAGTACTTTTAAATGCTTATTCTGAAGAAAAGAACTGAGTCAAATAAAAGCCCTCCAAGGCATAAAGATTACTAGGATTTTATAGCATTTGCTAGTGTTGCCCAGAAATATTACTCTTACTGTCAACAGTAGCTGGTTCCTGTGCCTCTGTATTTCAGGAAACATAGTTGTCACAGGTCACTTTTCAGATAACATTACTTTATCTAAAATAAATCTAAAAACAGTTCACAAGAGGGACGAATTAATCCAATCAGTACGGCATTACAAGTCTTCAATTTAATGTTTGGTTTTCTAACGCAGTGACATAAACTTGGATGGTGCAGAAACTTAGAGAGTTTTGATTAAAGAAGTCACCCTTCCAATTTTCCTAAAAGCAAGTGCATGCTTTACTGAATAAATAATTGGGCGAAACTTATGCCACTTTAATGAGATTTTAACAGAATTGATTGATCCCCATTACATTTCGGAATATTTATAGAGTTTTAAAAAATATCTACATGCTAATATAATTTCTTCTTTTTTGGTGATTAATACAAAGATCATTCATTAACACATTTTTCTTCAGTCAAGACAAGTAGTAAGACTTATGTATTTAACACATCCCAAAACTCCAAACATAATAATTTGCACAGTAAACAATAACTAATGCCTTTTATCCAATAAACACATTTGCTAAACAAATATACTTTTAAGGCTGTTTTAAAATATAATCTTAACATTATATAAATTTATATTTTCTTAAACAGAGTATTAGGTCTTGAGTATTATTGCAAGATTGATTTGAACAATGAAAGTAGTTTTATAAAGTGAGGGAGAATATATTTTAAAGTATTTGTCATCTTCCTGTGACAGTGGCAGTAAGATTATGTCAGAATAATGAATGATAGTACTCATGTTATAACAATAATGAAAACCAGTAATAACTTAATTACTTGTATCTTGTTAGCTAAGTTTATTTTTCTGCAGTAGTGAAATCTTCATTAAATCATATGTATCACATGATAACTGCATAAACCACGAGACAACTAACATTCAGTCCACTCAAAACTTGTGAAACACTTTGAAATCAGTCTATAGAGATGAATGGTCTACTGAGAAATGACAATATGGAAACCAAAATCAAAACTGAAAGTCCTAAAACACTAGACATATAGATGAAAAGTATACTGCACATTATGGTATTCGAATGTGGTGTCAATAAAACACCTCATCCCTTTTGTATACACAGAGAAAGTAAAAAAGAAGTTTGTTGCTAAGCAAGAAATGAGCAGTATTGATATTAGTGTATTTCTGACACATACTATTTCCAATGGGCTATTCTGCTGAACCAGATGAATAATACATTATTTAAAGCTTTCACAGGGAATAGTATGTGAGTGTAAGTGGGACACTTGGGGACGAGAGGATACAGAATGAAAATATTCTGGATTGTAGACTCAAATAAACAAAGTTTCAGCTTTGGATTTTGCATGAAAAGAATATGGCCTTGTACATATAAATATCATCTGACTCTCACTTTAAATATTGCTGTCAAAACAGATTAATAGCATTAATCTGTAAACAGATAAAGTTTCAAAGAAGTATAAAATTTTTCAGCAAGAACAGAAACAATAAAAACTTTTTGAAAGGAAATCAAATTTGTCTTCGTGTGTGTGTGTGTGCATATCTAGTTTATTTTACCTTTTACTTATCAGTGACTTTCATTAAATTCATGAATGCACAACAGACAGCTATTATGTTCCCAGATTGAAGGAGGAACAAAGACATAGGGACAGTGGTCATTTCAACAAGCTTACATTGACTATTTATTATGTCTGAGTAAATGGAAGTTACCCATCTGGCAGAATCTGGCAGAAACATTTTAATTTTTTTCACAGTCGATCAACTGTCACTTTGCAGTGCTGTAGATACATTTTTTTAGACTTTGCCATCTGATACTTATTCTCACCCTTACAATCTTCCATTTCCCCCACTAACTAATTACTGAATGTCTATTGTATGTCAGCGAATGTATAGTTAAAATAGAATAAAATAAACAAATTGTACTGACCTCAGTTCAAGTAAGATATGATTCAAAGTTTATAAATCAAAAGTTGAAAATACAAAAGATGCAAATTAATAATAAAGTTGAAAATTTTAACAAACGTCCATCTATAATTAATAGAATAAACAGAACAAGAAAAAGTCTAATCACGAATAATATGTTAAAAATTGACCAGTTTTTTAAAAAATGATCAATTTGACATACATTGAAAAGTATTCAGAATGATTTTTTAAGTGTCCATAGAATGAAGATTGTGTGAAGACCATAAACTGAAATTGAGCATACGTTATATGGCCAGGCAAGCTTTCTCAATGTTTTATTCAGGCAACCCATTAATGTGTTTATTTTTCCATTTTCCCATCCCTCCCTGTGTACATGTTGGACAGATGTGCCTACCTAGGTTATAAGCCACATATATCTAGCCTGAGTCAAATGAAGGGAACCAAAACTGCCCTGATTTTTTTATTTTCTGAATTCAATTTTGTTGCAATATATAACCTGCAAACAAGAAAACCCAAATATCTAAACTTGAATAAACCAAAGTCACAGGTAAATTCAGAGATGGGAATATTATTTCCTCCTTATTTCAATCAACATTTAAAACTGAGAGGTTTTAAAAGCCAGAATGTTTTGCATGCCTATAATCCCAGAAGCTAGAGAAATTGAAGCCGGAAGATCCCCATTTTGAGTCCCACCTGGACAATTTAGAGAAACGTTTCTCAAAACAAACAAACAAACAAACAAACAAAAATAAATAAATAGTTGAAAAGGCTTGGTTATAGATCAGAGGTACAGTGCTTCTAGTTTCAATTCCAAGTACTGAGAAAAAAAAAAAAAAGACAGAACAACACCCCCAGTCTAATCTCCTATTCCCACTTTAAAGACAGAAGAAATGAGTACACTGATCAGGAATACTTGTTTGTTAATTTTGTGCTAGTACATGGCTATTTTTTAAAAATTTTAACTGACACATGAAAGTTTTACATATTACTAGCACACCATGTAATGTTCAGGACATGTATATATTGTATAACGTTTAATAATATTCATATCCTCAGATAACTATTCTTCATGATGGAAGCATTTGAAATTCTTTGTTCTAGGTTTTTAATATGTGAAGTACATTATTGTTATCTACATTCAACACAATTTACAATGTTATACCAGAAGCTCTTGCTCCTAACTATAACTTCTTAGTATTCTTTGGTCAACCTTTTCCCATCCTTGTCTCTTCCTTCATTTTCTCAGTCTCTGGTAAATATTCTACTCTCAAGTTCTATGAGATTAAATTTTTGTAGATTCTACATGAATGAGATCTTTCTGCCCTGGTTTATTTTACTCAATATAATAGTGTCTATTTTCATCCAACTTGTTGCAAATGACACGATTTTGTTATTTTTATGGTAGAATAGTCTTCCATTATGAACATGTACCACAATTTCTTTATTCATTCATCAGTTGATGGACACATAGGCTGCTTTCGTTTTTAATCTATTGCGAATAGTGCTCCAAAGAACTCAGGGGTGCACATTTCTCTTTGACATACTGATTTCATTTCCTTTACATTTACACTCATCAGTGGAATTGCTGGATCATGGGGTGGTTCTATTTTTAACTTTCTGAGAAATGCCCATGCTGTTTTCCACAATGGTTGTACTAATTTACATTACCACCAACAGTTTGCAACTACTCCGTTTTCTCCATATCCTCACAGGACATTTTATCCTTTGCCACTTTGATAATAGCTATTCTTTGTGAGGTGATAGCTCACTGTGATTTTTGTGGTGATATTTCATTGTAACACTGATTGCATGTCCTTGATGATCAGTTGGTCAATTTTTTCTCATATATATGTTGGCGATTTATATGTCTTCTTTTGAGAAATATCTTGATCTACTGCCCTTTTAAAAACTAAGGTTTATTTATTTATTTATTTATTTATTTTTGCTATTGGGTTTTAGGAGTTCCATATGTATTTTTTATGTCAACATCTTGTGAGATGTATATATTGCAAACATTTTCTGACAGCATACGTTGTCTCTCCACTAGGTTAATTATTGCTTTTGTAGTATAGAAGCAAATTTAATAGTCTCATCTACCTATTTTTGCTTTTGTTTCCTTTGCTTTTAGGATATTGTTCAAAATATCTCTGCTCATTTCAACATCCTGAATTATTTAATCTTATATTTTTTATCAATAGTTTCCCAGTTTCAGGTTTTACAGCTCAGTCTTTATTCCATTTTGACTTATCATTGTAACTGGTGAAAGATAAGGGTTTAGCTTCATCTTCATCTGAATAGTCAATTTTCCTAGCACTATTTATTAATAGTATTGTCCTTTTTCCCGTACATGTTCTTAGCTCCTTTGTCAAAACATCAGTTGGCTGTAGATATATGGGTTTATTTCTAGGCTTTCCATTTTGTTCTATTGGTTTGTGCATCTGTTTCTATGTTGGTGCCATTAACACAAGTTTTTAGTTGGTTTGGAGTATAGCAGTGCCTTAGCACTGCTTGGCTATTTCAGATAAGGCCTTAGCCTTGCAATTTACTATGGACCTCTGTCCTCAATATTATAATACTTATTCTTTTGTATGTTTATTTCATCTATCTATCCTAAGTAAGCTTTTTTGTTTTAAATTCTCAATTTCAGAAATGTAGCAATTTTGCTTCTTTTTTTTGCAATTATCTGCATCTATTATCAAATAAAGGGTACTTTTATACTTTAATAAAGCTTCATTATGCCTGAGGTAATTCAACTGATTTCCTAAAACTAAACTTATACTAAAGAAACAGTGACTGCAAAACTTAATTTTGTTTTAATATTACTAACACTTATATATGTGAAGAAGTAAGGGAATGGAAAATCAGATATGCAATATTCAAAATTTCTTCTCATGACTACATTTATATTACTTCTCATCACACTTAGTCAAAAAAGAATTATACAAATCAAACAAGAATCCAGGAAATACAATTGTGTCTGATTACATCATTGGCAGCCTAGAAAATGTATGTAAGTCATCTTTGGAAAGCATGATTACAAATTGACACTAAAATTATTCACCCATGCAGGATCTACTAACATGTCATCATGTCATAGAAATTAATAGAAAAAATAAATTTAGAGATAATTGCATTGCTCCTACTGTTCTTCTTCAGACATATGTTTATTAGCATCCAGTCTGTCTTTCTGACTAGGCCAATTTTCACAGACTTAACTTTGTGCACAATCAGATTTAATTACAAAAAGATCCAGGCCTTAAATTGATAAATTATGTCAAAATTTTTCAATGGAATAAAGACTAGCCTGTACAGCAAGAATTTAGGAGCTGAACTGATGAGTTAAGTGTGAGGAGACAGTCATACCCTCCCCAAAGTGAGGCACGAAACCACTCAATGAGTTCTAACGGTGTTTAGAAGATACTTCTCACAGAGTTTGTGAGGCCAAGGTCCTCAGGGGTTCTTGAAGCTATCAATGTGTCCTGCGATGTCTGTAGAACTTGATGATGATAAACTTAAAACTAAATGATATGCAACAATTCAGGGAAACAGTCTATGATCAGGTGATCAGAGTAGGCAGCAAGGCATTTTGACAGCTTTACAGTACTGGGGCAAAGAAACAAGGAAAAGTCATGAGGAGAGGGAAGAAGGGAAGTGCCAGGGTCGCAATTCAATTGTGCAATCTTATTCAAGAAACAAATGTCATATTAACATGGGGGAAGAGTAAGATTGTTTTGATGACATCTCTTTGATTATTCATGAACACTAACAATGATGGCTTATAAATATTCACATCAATCTTGAAAGTAGTTGTAGTCAAACAGTAGAGATGATAAAACTGATAACTAGGAGGTCTGAGTTAGAGGCTCTTATGTCTCTCCTTAGTAGCGACTGATTTCTGAAGCGGAAATAGTGACTCTGCTCATATATAGCAAGTGACTTCAATTGGAAAGCAGAAAACCATGGTAGCTAGAAACCACTAAATGAGTTTTTATAGAGAAAAGCAATTTGTATTGTTTAAAATACCATGGAAATGTAAGGAATTAGTAAGCCCCACTAATCGACAGGGATGTCTTATATATAACTACAATAAAATCAATCACTTATATATAAAGATCCAAATTAATATATAAGAAAAGTCTACTGCTGAATTACAGGCTTTAAGGTTAAGGGCTGAATTACAATGAATAGGTGAAAATTAAATAATATCTTTATTAGTTATGTTTTGTTATATTAGCTACACACTTTGAAACATCCAGTCTAGTGAGAATGAACACAATTAATTCAAATTTCATTCTTAATACATCTACTATCTTCATATTTCTAACAGGACAAGAATGATTGTTGTCTCATGCAGACTCTGTAAGGAAAAAAAGATTTTCTGATGACATATGATTTTTTTATTTCACAATGGTCAGCCAAAGAAGACTGATGATAAGTAATACTTTAACTTACCTAAAACTCAGACAGTACATGAATAGATTCATCAAAACTAAGTCAGTTACTGACATTTGTGCAAAACATGCAATTAATCCAAAGGTCTCTAGCCTCTCAAGATAAATAATTGTCAGGAAACTGCCTTTACCAAAAGAATGTTTCTTGGAAAACATAAAAGAATTTCCAGAGTTACTATAAAAGCCAAAAGAGTGGTATAGACTTGTTTCTAAAAGAAGTGCCTAATTTCCTGTGATTTTGTATAAAACTTACATTCAATATATTTATTAGGCAAACATACTACATGATTAAAAAATAACAACACTATAATATATATATAGATAGATAGAGAGAGAGAGAGAGAGAGAGAGAGAGAGAGAGAGAGAGAGGGAGGGATAAGCAATGGCAGAATTTTTTCAAACTATCTTGATGCTTGCTTTGAAAAGTAATTTAAGTTATAATATTGACATTTTGGTTTATATTAAAATGTAATTTTTGCAAAATATAATAATACTACAATACTTTTCAAATCTTTACAATGTCTTTGTTTCCATTATTTTATAAAACCATTATGGAATGTTGCATAGAGAACTATAAAAGTTCTCTCATTCCATAGATGTAGAGATGTAAAGTCAATGATGTAACCTCTTTACATAAAAAGGGGTATTCTGAGTAACCATAGGGATTAAAGTGTGGTTTTAGTGACAAAAATATGTTCAAATCTCTACTCTTCTTCTAACTGAATGAACTTGGATAAGTTATTAATGTCATTCAAGCCTACTTACTTCACTAGAGATAATATTTACAGACATTATTCAGGTGCCATAATTTAAAAAACAATTCTTATGAAGAAATTAGTGCTTACTCAGATCCCACATAGTGTTCAATCCATCCTCATCTGTCTTCAGTACCTAGTAAACTATATAAATACATAGTTACCTCTTATATTGTTATTATTCAGCTCAAGAGCAGACACATGCATATATATATATATATATATATGCTTTCAAAATGTGGATATTCATTTGACTATGACATATTAACTACCTAAGTTCTCATTTAATATTTAATGTTTACTAGCAGATAGCACCAATTTATTATAGTGATTTGACATGTAGTCTAACTGAACACTTAGTGACCACTTCCTTGTGGAAAAGGGAAGACTAGATATGGAAGCAGAAATTTTGTTGACCGTATAACTTCCATATAATTACTTGCAGTCCCTCTCATTGTTTATAAGACAAAAATGAAACCCTATCTTTTTGGTGTTTATATTTGATCAGAGCCTGTCTCCATATTCATTTGTACTCAGGTATTCTACAGGAAGAGTTCAAAGATTCAGAGACAGCCCACTGAAGTAATTAAGAGCACAGACGGGTACCCAGGCTGACAGGGTCTCTCACTATCTAGATGTAAGATTCTACCCCTAATACAGGCAGTGAGAATTATAATCACTTCTTTGAGGCCTGGTTGTCACTTGAGACTGCCACGCACACTGATACCACCACTACATGCTCTCCTCACTCACCACAGGAAACCACGTCTACCTGAGCCAACGTTAAAATTTCTCTCCTCTAAATGCTTGGTATCTGGCTTGTAAAGCATTTACTGTCTTCTGAAATCATTTAGTTATTTTTCTAAACTTTTTAATCACAAGCACTTTGCTCTTTCTCTAAGTATAGAAATAAATATGATTAAGGTAATTTTACTATAGTTCACTTCTTGAAAATATAACAAAATTATGCTTTTAGGAGGAAATCAATAAATCAGTTCTGGATTAAAGGAAAGAAGAAGGGATAAAGGAATGAAAAAATGGGGGAAGGAAAGGAAAAAGAAGGAAAGGAGGAAGAAATAAATTTAAGAAGTTAATTTATGATCCTTAGTATTTCCTGATTTCTGATGTATGCCTATAATGATGTCTGGAAAAATATATTATTTCTTCTAAAGAGTTATCCTCGTGTTTCTTTAGAAAGTTTGAATTTGCCCTATAATTAAACCAAGACATGATTAATTTTAAAATACCCCTTTGTGTTTTACTTGTCATGTAAGTAGGCAGGCTATAACTCATTTTTAATCTATTACTGCTTGATTAATTGACCCTTATAAAACAATGTGATCATCAGTTGGCTGTTTTTAGGGTATAGATGTGCTCCAAACTAGCATTTATTGGCTTTCCTAGTAGCTGTGGAAATCATGTAGAAATCTTATTTCAAAAGATAATTGAAATGATTTTTGATTGATGTGTTTCATCTGTTCTACTTTTGCTGCTATTATTTTTCAGGGGTGAATAACAAAATACTTTTTAAATTGCTCTCTTGAAACAAAAGAAAATTTGAAACAGTTGTCTCACAAATATGACTGAAGTATGTCAACTATCCTGATAAAAAATGAGATATTTCCATCCTACAGCTATTTCATCAGGTTTTTAGTAGAACATTTTAAGAAATAGTAGAATAACCTGTTAGCATCAGTATATCTAGCACGTCAAAAGAGGAAAGCTGACTCTTTTTTAAATTAGGAAAATTTTTTTTTAAATGAATACATTTTTAGAATAAAAGCTGAAAACTCAGGAGGACTAGGAATGGGAGAAATGGAGGTTGCATAATGAGTACCAAAATAAACTTTAGTAGAAAAAATACATGCTAGGGTTCAACAATACAGCACAGAAAATATATTTATACATTTGAAAAAGCACTCAAAGGGAGAAGTCCATAGGATTTGAACATAAATGTTTAAGATGATGGAAACACTATTTATTCTGACTTGATCATTATACATATACACAAAATATTGACTTTCCACATTTTACCCTATACATATGTACAATTATTATGTGTTAATTAAAACACTGTTTAGAATTCATTTAAAAGATGAAAGAAAAAGGAAGAATCAGGATAAATTCTACAAATGGCAGGACACCAAGTCAAGAGGTGTATAAGTGAAATTATCCCAGGCTAATGAGTACGTACAGATCACCACATTGTAACAGCTAGCCTAAACCTCCAGAATCATACTTTTCACGTAAAGTTCTAAACATTTTTCTGACTTTCTTATCTGGTTTACACTGACCTTACAAAACAGAGCATCTTGTCTTTTTCTCTTCTCCCATCACCTATTAGCAAAATAAATGAACTAATGATTTTAAGCACTAAGAAAACTGTTCACATTGATGATATTTATATTCAAAGTCTTTAAAAGGTGAAAATTTTTCTTGGGTTCTATGACAGAAATATTTGTTCCAATCACGTACAAGGTTTTTATACTGTTCATAAATATTTGCCCAGTATACATTGTTATATACCACACAACAACTTTTCAATCAATGATAGACTACAAATATGAAGGTGGCTCCTGAGATTCTGTGACCTGTTGACATTGTAATCATCTTAGTTTGTGGTGATGTTCCAACAATGAAATTGCCAACTGGTTCATGTCTCAGAATATACTCTACTTATTGAGTAATGTATGGCTGTGTATACAAAAAACAATTGCCTGTGAACACAGTACTACAAATGTGACAGTATTTTCCTCTTAAATTATATGCAAATATATTCAATCTTTTGTCAATTATTGATACAGTGATATGCACATGACATCCTCCAATGATTAACCTTCTGTAAGTTATTGAAATACGGTTAAACAACTACTATTTCTCATTACACAAATGACACACTTTCTAAACATAATTTAAGTGAAAAGTTTAAAGAACATCTTTTGTTTTTTCAAAAACATTTGCTAAAATTGTAAAATTATGCTGTATTCATTCTAATTCTGCTCTTTAATCAAATATACTTCTTCCTTACTAGCTTAGCTGCAATTGGATAGAAGGAACATTGCATCACTTTCAGACTCTGCTCAAATTAATAGGCTTTTTTTTACTGCTTTTATCTTTGACAATATAGTGTGTAGCTGTAGAATAAATGCTGCATATCTATATGTTCTACCTTTATAAGTCAAAAGTAATTTTTACCATTTTAAATTGATTTTGGAATAGAAAAATATTCTTTTATTGGCAAATGTATGTGTTTCTTTACTAAGCCTTCTATTTGAGACACACTACAGGGAGAGAAAATAGATCAGATATTCAACAAAATAAAAGCCTGTTTTTCAATTCAACAAAGATTTGCTTTTTAATGTTAGAACAGAAGTCCTTTGTAAGCAATATGATTTTTCAGACATTGAAAAGGCAATGGATTTAAACATAAAATGCAAGCATTTCAAGCTTGTATTTGAAGATGGCAAAACATTCTAAAATGCAACCTATCCAGTTCAATCTATGTGTAGACTGACACTATCCTTAAAGAATTTAATTTATTGCAAAAGGAAAAATGATTCATAGTTGTTTTTCAAATGATATTATCTATTAAACCTGTTCTGGCCTTAATACACTTCCCCATTTTGCATATTATTTATTTCCTCTGTGTCTAAATTGTGTTTTAAAGTTCAACGGTATGACAACTTCAGTATGCCCAGTGGAAAAATGCGTTATTGGAAGAGTATAATATAATGTTGTATCTCTAGAGAGGGAAACAGAATCGTCACATTCATCTACATTTCAGTGGAGTCACCGCGCTTGGCTGTCAGCATTGCACTTCATAACAGGCTTGATTCATCAAGCGTACACTGACTGACTATCTGGTGCCAAGTGACAGGGCCAATGGTGACCACCAAACGCAGAAGGAATAACAAGTTTTTGTTGGAGGTTGACCATGATCTGAATGGAAATCCAAAACAAAGCACACACAATCACTCAATACAGACATTTGTGCAGATTACCACAGTCTAAACTTTAAGATGCCTGCCAGATCTAGTAATAAGAGGTTCACCAAAACAAGAGAGGTTTACACAAAAGACGTCTTCACTTGGAGGGTTTTTTTTGTTTTCTTTCTTTCTTTTGATGGTAATGGGTATCAAACTTGGGGCCAAGCATATAGTATGTGAGCCCTCCACCACTGAATGATATCCAAGGCCTTTGGAAGTTTTCCTCTGAAAAAATAGCTGGCCCTGTTTTCCAGAGTTGGCCTCACCTACAAGGCCTTTTCCTTCAGCCTCCAGAGTAGCTGGGATTATAGACACATGCCATCACACCTGGTTTCATTTGGACATTTAAAGAATCAACATGTCCAAACTTATGGGACAAGGTTGTGAAATGCAAATAGATCAAAAACAAAAACATCAGCAGGTGAAAACAAATATAAGTATCAGTAGCCTAAGAAGATTAGATACACTAGAGGAGAGGATGTATAGAGAACTTGCAATTCCCCACAGAAAAGTCAAATAGAGGACTATGTACAAGAAAAAGAAACAGTGAACATTTTGTTTGCAAGAGATATGTAGTCTATTTTTGCTTTCTTTCCCTTTGTTTAGCTTTTGGAGCACTTTATATTTTTTTTCCAATAAGAGATTTGGTGTCCTCGTTCAGTTTATACTCCCTTAAGTAAATCTTCTCAACTCATTGATTCTATGGTTTTAAATTCAGTGGTTCAATCTCTCTTCTTTACCTCTGAAGCCCATTCCATTTCTTTCATTTATCAAAGGACAAAACATCACTGTTCTGTCAGTGAATGTAATTTTGGATCACTTTGTAACAGCCTTGTTTTTCAAGTATGTTTAAACACTTAAATCTAAATAGTAGATAAAGGAAAAATTTAATAGGCTTCATTCAGCTTAATATGATCCAACTCCCATCATTAAAGCATTAAATGAAAGGATAATCAAACAAGGGAAAACAGGAGAGAGAAAATTGTGAATTGCACAATTGAGAGAGGACATGCAGATGTTAAAGGATTAAATTTAAACCAAAAGATACCCCCTTAGTAACAAAATGTTCTCATGTGTAATCACCTGAATTTCTGACCAAAATACAAAAAAAAGGCCATTTTTCTGTATGAATATTTAATACTGAAAATCAGATACATGAAACAAATCTTAAGAAGTATGATATACTCCACAAAACTGGTATTAGTTAAATATTTGAAAACTAATGCTGAATTGTTTCTATTAATTAATGTTTCCATCAATTTTCATTTTTAACAGACACTTAAGATCAAAATTCAAATGGTCTGTTTCATATCTTTTATGAATTTACTTTCATAAGGAAGGTATGATTTACCTTCCTTAGATCCCAAAACTCCCAACATTTTCAGTAGTTACTGAAAGCAGTGATAATATTAATTTCAGTCTGATATAAAATAACTTCGTCAAATCAGATATAATATTGAATTGCTCAATTCTTTCTCTATTAATTCAACAAGTATCAGTTAAGCACTTCAGCTCAATACACTCTATCTTTGTGATTTTGTATGCAGCCCACTAAATAATAAAGCCCTCCCCAAAACTATTCTAAACATATACATATAATTGTGTGTATATATATATATTAATATTTGTGTGCATCTTTAGAGCATAAATGAATATGTGAGTTTTCTTACTTTTTCAAAGTAGTTTTAAACAGGGTGTTTAACAGGAAATGTCTTTTGCTCCATCTTTGAACAGATAGGAAGGCTTAGCAGATCTAAGGTAAGAAAAATGGCTTTACCCCTTTCTTTCCTTGGCTCCCATTTCTTATGCCAACCTTCCCAAACAGAGGTTCTCTCTGACCCTGGGTCTAGTCAGCCAAGCATGGTATCATCAGTTTTCCTTGAATCAGTGGGAAAGACCAACTGGCATGTTTGGTGAGATAATTCTTCATCATTTCAATGAAGCATGTGAGACATTCTCATCCCACTTCTACACCCACAATTAGACAGTCACACATCCTCCAGGTCAGTCTGCAATCTAAAGAAAGATTTGTGGATCAGAGAGGATAGAGAAAGGACTTGTCAAGGTTTATCTAACACAGAACTGAACAAGTCAAGCATGACTAACTGGCTGGATACTACTACTGCCACTTGGAAATGAAGCAGCAGTGCTAAGTACACAAAGGAATCTGATCAACTGCAAATCTCACTTCCCTGAGAGAATACAACTTCCATGGAGCCATGATAGCAAGTCCTTCAGTTGTCATAATATAGACTTGAAGTCAAGTCAGCCATGTTCCAGTCCTCAATTCTCATTGGCCTGTGTTTTCTTATTTAAAAGTAGAGACAACTGCAACTATATTAGTTCTGATGTTGTTAGAACCATAGTAAAGACTGATTCACTATCTATAAGGTGTTTCAAACATGTTAGCACCATATCAGAGATAAAACTCAGAAATACATTGTTAAGAGTAAGTGCGCCATTTCTAAGGCAGAGTAAATTAATAGGTCTATTTATCTCTCACCTCTTTCAAATCTGTCCCATTCCCTTTAGCAATTGTTTTGTGAGTCTGTTTATCTTTTTAAATAAGTACCTTCAATTGAATAGCTAGCTAGCTAGGGAAAGTAATAATGCGTAAGTGAGAAATACACAGCAGATGGCAGGAAGCATATAAAAGAAAATTAGAGTATAAAGTCAAAATAATATGGTTATTTAAGGCACTGGAAAATAAGTGAGTGCTGTTTGTAGAGAATAAATGTAAAAAGATATAATGTCTGGAATTATTTAGATCTGCTTTAAAAGTGTTAAACCTTTTTATTATTTTTCATATTTAGAGTTTTAAGTTGAAAAGTTAAATTATAGCATAAGGCTCAAAATACATTAAATGATTAAATAATATTAGAATAAAAATAATCTGGGGTATAACACAATTTTCCATAACTGCTCAGTATGGTTAAAGAAAATCATTAAGTGGTTGGGACATAATTTAGTTGCTGATGATGGAAAAGACAAATAAGGTGTAAACATTCATAACTGATAATTTCAGCAACTATGACATGTTTTACATCAATCATATATGTATTTTTCTGTTGCTTCCAACAAATGTAGAGGGTACCAGTGCTCTCTAGTGTTAAAGGTACAGTTGTTTCAGCCCCAAGACATGAACTAGATCTGTGGTTTCATGAAATATTAAAGACCTGTTCATTGGCAGAAATATGACACAAATTTAATCTCTGTTAACCAGCAAATAGTCCCTTTTTCTAGTGGCCCATTTGAGAACGTCAGGAGGAACAATTTCTCAAAATACTTTGCCACCCTGCCAGCTGAGTATGGACTGAAAACTCTAAAAATTGTAAGATAAATAAACCTTTCCTGTCTTCATTTTGGGTGTCAGGCATTTTGTCTCAACAACTAGAGAAAAGTAACCAAGACACCATAGAAAATGAGTGTTTGCATGTGCTGAAGACAGGGAAGTAATCCTAGATGAGTGACACATACTCATGGGCCAGATGAAACATCAAAATTCCACCCTTCCAAGAGACTACACATAGAAGTCATATCCTGGCTTAGTGTTCCAGGTATGTCTTCCTTGGGAGGTTAAACCTGAGACACAGTGGTAGAAACAGACTTCTGGGTGATACCAGGAGCTATTTCCACCACACTTACAGGACCAAAACACATTTAGCCTAAGAGAAGATTTCCAAATTTTCCTTATCCCCTCCTAGGTCTAGTTATCACTTATGTTTTTAAAAAAATACTTTGATAAAAAGTTGAGGACTTTACAACCTTTACTATAAACTTAAAAGTGCTAAGTAATGATCTTGCTAAAGCTTTTAACTATCCATCCTCAGACTCTGACAAACAGTGGTTATACTCCGCTAGCTTGCTAAACATTCCTAGAGCATCTGCCACTCTTAAAACAGAAGACAGATTTCCCTAGCATCTCTGGAGAATCCTTAAATGCTATCTTGACCAGACATACAGGTTTCTGGAGACTGATCTATGGTTGTCTGGGCCAACAGAAACTGAGAACAACTCAGGGGTCATGGCCATTGCTACTCAGTGAATACCCAAAGGTTCCTCAGCGGAAACTGGCCTAGCAACAGAAAAAGTCTCCACTTATCTATCATTTTTATCTCTCTTTGCTAGTAACCTAGAAATTCTCCCTAAGCTTTTCATGGATTTTAGAATCATTTAGCCCTTCAGAAATTAGGCTGAGACAGCTGCAACAATTCATATTTCACAGCATCTAGTAGGGGAACAATTTACATTTGTGTCTTGCATATGCTAACTAAGAGTACTAAAGAGATTTTGAGTCAACCTTTTCTTTCATGTGTACGTAGAAAACTAATGTGACCTTACGAACATGTAAAATGTGATTGTTAGATGACAAATATAAGCTTAAACTGTGCATTCCAAAGATATAAAATTTAGATAAAGTATAGCCTTGTCCGGCTGTTAGCAAGGATTGCCTAGGTTATTAGATAGATAACACAAGTGTTTTGGAGACTTCTTTGCCCTAGGATACAGAGTGGAATTCCTCAAGTCAATTGTTGCTTTTATCTACCTCCAAAGATGATATCCTTCACAGCATCTCTGGAGGACCGCTCTAACTACTTTCAACTCGCCTTTTTATGTGGCCCTCTTTCAAAGAATGGAAAGCACTAGTTTACTATTATAAAGTTATGCTTCCGTCTTTAAACATTCCTGTCACAATTAAGACCAGTTGAAAATTGTACTTTGTTCATATGTCTCTCTCAGTGACTTAAAGTGGATCATAGTAGAATTAGGACAATTTTCAGATGACCCTGATAAGGACATTGATGTCTTTAGAGGATTTACTTAGACCTATAAGTTAGGCAGGAAAGATATGTTAATCTTAAATCTAACATTGACTTCCAATGAGAGACAAGCAGCATTACAAGCTGCTATTGCATTTGGGGATTAATATCATGTTGTTAATTTTAAACAGTCAAAAAATAGGCAGCCAGGGGAATAACCAGTTTTCACTGAAGTCCAAGCATTCCCTACACAAGACCCCCTGCCCTAACAGGAGATTGGAGCGGGAGACATTTTCAAGTATACATTCTTGAAGATCTAAGAAGAACAAAAAATAAGCCCTCTAGTTATTTTAAATTATCAACTATTTATTAGGGGAAAGATGAAAATCCCTCTAACTTCTTAAATTGTGTACTAGAGGCACTTGAAAAAACACATGTCCATAGCTCCTGATTCAATATGATGGATTTTGCATAAAGACATATTTATTACTTGGTCAGCCCCAGATAGTAGAAAAAAGTTACAAAAGAGCTTTTGCTCCACATAGTTCCCTTGACACATTAGTAAAAACTGCCTCCTTAGTATTCGATAATCAGGACTGGGAGAAAGGCGAGAAGAAAAAACAGAGACCAAAAAGTGGTTGCCTTTATCACAGCCTTAAATAAAACAGACCCTAAGTCTGCTCTGGGGGATGCAAGAACGCAGTGACCAGACTCAGTGATGCTACTGTCCCACCTTAAGAGGGATTCCCTTAAGAGGCCCCCAAGCCATGCCCTGACTGCAAAGGTTGAGCTCAGATTCTTCTCCCTAGCTCACCTAGGAAGACTAAGGGGCCTTGGAGAACTCTGCCTCCCCACTCTGGCCAGACTGCCATCTCTACCTCTCATCTTCTGAAGGAGCGCTGAATAATCATGACCATAGAGGGGGAGAAACCAGGCTGTTTCTGGACATTGGCACATGTCTCTTTGTTCTTCTCCAACTCTGACCTTCTTCCAAGCATCATATCTCAGAAAAAGCAGTCATCAGAAACACAAGTTACAGTTTAAGCTGTAACTGAGATAACTTTCTCTTTACTCATTCATTGGAGTTAGGCCTAAAAGCCCAAATCCTATCTTAGACAGATTTTATCCTGTCTAAATACTGTAATAGATATATCCAGTTTTCCAACTAATCAAAATGATGCGAAGATTGGTTTTTACATATGCAATACATATTGCTCATGTACAAGAATTTAGAGAGTTTTTCATTGGTCAAAATAATGTATTAATCTAGTCATCATAAGTCTTCAGAAACTTAGAGAGTTATAACTAAAGCTAGAGGGACTTATGACAAAATATCAGACTCTGTCAGTAAAGGAATCTAAGTGCCAGTGGGTTATAATTGCTACCTCTTAAAAGCAGTTTCTAAACTTACCTGTCAGCTCTAATGCTCACGCTTTGATTACTCATGATTTAATTTCTCAGAAAATTTGCTCTTGCCTAGAGGATGCCAAATCCCGAGTAATCATACACATAAAATCAACAACAAATATTCTAGATTCCTTTTTCCAGGATCTACCAGATCTTTTCCAGAGAGAGGCTTATGTACAATATATCAAGGCTTTAACTAACTATATTCAATGGGCCTTGAATGACACCACACCTGGTCTCTCTTTCCTAAATAAAAAATAATAATAATAATGAGACAAGTCATCCTCTAAAATCAAATGGCATTACACATTCTAAGAGCAGCACAGAAAGTACTCATGCAATTGTAAAAACTAAATGTTTCATGTACATTTCTGATGCTTCTAATATCTCATAGTTGTCCAAGATACTAGATGACAAATCACTGGCATGTCAGACTCTAAAATTCCCTAGACTTCATTCTTATCTTCTTTATGGGAAGTCATTACTGGCTTCTCTTGGTAGAAATCTTTGTTGACTGTATTCATAATTATCCTATTGATCCTATTATTTGGCTCATGAATACTTAATTGTTTCATTGGCTTTGTCTCCAGACTGAAAGCTGAAACTTCTATCTATTGAAGGCCTTTAGACAGACCCTCTGTAGAGTTCTATGACTGCCAATCAACAATTATGACCATCTTCAGCCTGAAAAAGCCAGACTGATCATTGCCCATTACTCCCTCACAGCAGTTTGGGGTACTTCTTCAGAGAGGGCAATGTTATAGACAACAAAGTTAGATAAAAATATTATAGGCAGCCAATAGGGATAGCCCCTCAAGCAGTCAGTGCAGAAGAAAATTTACGTTGCAACTGTAAGTCAGGCACCTCAGCTGAGGGCCAGACTTCAATACAAAATTAAAAAAAATCGACTCATATATTTCCTAAGGATAAACATCAGGGATTGATACTCTAAATAGGTATCCATCACCTTGAGAAAGTCAGGAAGAGCCACTAACACAAACTCCTATAGGAAAAGTTCCTGTTCTGTATTCATGCCCAGTTGCTACCTGATTTGCTTTTCCATTTGATCCCAATTTAATCAGTTTTTCTTGAGCAGTTATACTTTGTCCCACCTCATGCTCACCTTATGATTTCCCATTTTGACCCCCACCTTGGACCCACCTCATGTCATGGATTTGCTCTATAAAAATCCTTAGAAAAGACAGGGTCATTGACAACCCACTGGGGGATCCTTCTGTCTCTCTCTCTCACACAGGCTTTCATGTGAGTAATTAAGTTTTAACTTGGAGAACGGTGGTGTCCCTTTGTTTAACTTCATTACCTCAATCATGTTTGCAGGTTTATCACTGTAACACTCCAACCATGTTACCTCAAGACAAAGCAAGAATCTGGAGCACTGTGCAAAAAGTAATGACTATACTGTGGAATCATACAAATGTATAAATCCTATTAGCATGCAGATACAGTTCATGTGTTTGTGTACTTATACATGTATAATGAGTATATCTAATTTTATAATTCAGTTGCAAATTTTAAGGGACTAATATACATGAAATATTGTAAAAGAGTCTGATGAACTTTTATAACATGTGCAGGTAACTGGTGTGAAGTGATAAATAGGAAGAGAAACATATATTTAAAGTTTTATAACTAGGAAAACTTCCAGATTCTTAGAAATTAAAGTTAATTTGGAATTCAAGTTTTCTCACCATCTCTTCTAGAAGAGAGAGCTAGGAGACAATTCTAAACTATGTTCTATACCAAAGGAATTCAAAGCACTTTCTCAGAAATTTTTTGTTGCTACATGATTAAATATAGAAGTGGATCACAAGCGACTGAATATTTGGTAATAGTTTCATAGGGTAATTTTATTTATTTTGGAGCTGACTGTAAAAGCATTAAAGGATAGTAACAGACTAGACATTAAAGAAGAGAAGGTCCAGGTACTTGCTCACAAATATCACAGAGTGTATAGGAAGCCTATTTTACACTTTTGTCAAGCGCTTTATGCTGTATGCTTCTTGGTCTTTCCTTTCACTTCCTATTTCTCTGTAGGAGCTTCCTTCAATAATCCCTCAAATAAACCAACTTCATCTAGATATTTGTCTCAGGATCTTCCCCCAAGCTTTCACGATGTGATGCCTGCAACAATGCCTAATATAGAGTAGAATAGTTTGCCCAGGAAAATTAATTTGTTAATGGTTATTATTAACTAAAAGTTGATGGCATTTGACAAATCAGTTAATTGTCCTGTGCCTCTGAGTGAATAAATATGTAAATATGTATAAATGAATTTTATGAATATGCATAAATTTGTATGTAACTATAAATTTTTAAAGAAACTATAAAAATTTAAAAATGGACAAACTTCAAGGCAACTTCCAGGTTTATGATTATATTATTTACTTTTTAAAGGATTTTTGTGGGTGATATTTTATAAGCCCAAAGGAGGGACAAATTCCACTTGAACAAGGTAAATGGATGTGACTTGATGCCAAATAGGACATCTGGAGGAAGATTATGATTGCAATACACAGACTAAAGGATCAATCTGGAGACAAATCGGTGTTCAAAATTCTGAACACACAAGACTTGGGAAAAGCCAGTGCATTAATCGAGGTTGAGAGTGAAAAATAATTATTGATTGTTATATTTTGCTTATTGCCTTTTATTATTTATTAACAGTACAGAGTGAAAACATTATATGTCTATATCTATTACTGTGGGAAGTCACCAAAACTTTTTTTTTTTTTTGTCTCTTTGAGAAAGGGTCTCACTATGTAGTTCAAGACAGCCTTGAACTCACTTTGTAGCCCAGGCTGGCCTTGAATTCCCAGCAACCCTCCTGCCTCACCCTCTCAAGTGCTAGGATTATGGGCATTCCACCACATATGGCTACCAACACATTTTTAAATTCACCTCTAGATACAATTAGTCTCAGTAAAATTTACTAAGCACCACAACTTCAACTATGTATTGACAATAGTTAAGAATTAAAGTACTGGCTGTGCTCTAGGCATTGTGGTAAGTCCTCTACATAAATGGTCTTATTGAAATCTTACAACAAACTTGTGAAATAGTTTATTTCTCTGCTCATTTTTCAGATAATGAAATAGACATGCCAAGGTCAATATCATATAACTGGTGTAAAGGACTATTTATTCCAGAGCTAAAAGGCTTTATTATCTTTAGATAAGAGCCATTGTGTGTACTGTATAGCTAAGAATTCACCCACTCTCATGCGGATGTAGGTGAAAGTATCTGTTCATTTGTGAAAAGAAGATGTAATATGGGCTATGCAGAAACCAAAATGGTAGTACTTTAGCAAATATTACGAAGATATTTAGAAGAGAATGAAGAGCTTTCCAGACAGTGAGTGCTTGTAACATGGAGTAATACAAAAGAGGTTACATGTAGCCGCAAAGCAACTTTAATTCTCACACTGGAACTTTCAGAAAAGGTAAACTTTTCAGAAAAGATAAATATTGAGCCAACCTAGATCTTAAAAAGAAAAAAATGGAGAAGAGTTATCTTTCTAGCCCAATTTTACTTATATATTTCTGTCAATACTGAGAAAATCTTATTTTAATTTCACTTAATCTTAACATTTTACTATGAGTTGGCACTATTATTCTCATCTCAGATAAAGAGAATATGAATAACTTTGTATGAACTGTTTTAGGAACTTCTGGGGTCCACACTAAATTCTTGACTGACACCCAAGCATATTTTCTTTTACATGGTCCTATGCTAGTAAGCATTTACTTGCTTCTCCCAGAGTCTAAGCATCTTGAGGAAAGACAGCCTGTACTGTACATAATTTTGTCCTTAGCACTTTCTATAATTTGAGGATTTCACAGGAACAAATTCCAATAATAATTAATAAATGGTATGGGGTTTCATTTTTTGATTCTCTCCACATACAAATGAAAGAGTTGCAGCAAAGGAAGTTTCTCCCTTTGATAAAGGAGGTCCTTAGATCACAGGTCTCTTCTTACTGGGAAGGGTGTGAAGAGCTCCAGGGAGTGGGGAGAGTGGAAAGGAAAAGGGGATGGAAAAAGGAATAAAGATGTGTTACAAGCCTGTGTCAATTTCACACCAGGGACGGAAACATTACATACTGAAAATATGTACTAATAATTTTTTTAAATGTAAGTACACACATGTTGAAGAAAGATTTTTCTAAAAATAAACAAACAAAAACAGACCATTTTAGTGTTGGCATCTCCTTTGCAAGTACTTTCTTATTTCTGAGGCCCTTTAATAATCCAGTGGTCCATGGCTGTACACTCAGTTCCTTTCTATTCCCCCTCTTAATTGCACACTTACTAAGGAATAGGCCTTGTTCACGTGATGACTATGTGCTAATCATTCATACACTGATATTCCTAATCAGGACTTCTCATGTCCAGATGTGCCCATCCAACTTTCTACTCAAAATCTCTAAATCGACTTTATAATACATGTATGAAACTCAGAATTGTCAGGATTGTTCAGAATTCCTAAACAAGCAATTTTTTTTATGTTTTTCTACTGTCTTTTTCATTTCAACATTGGAGTATTCCTTATTTCCATTTGCCTGGACCAAACATTTTAGTTCACTATTGATGAATATCTTTTCTTCTCATTTCCCATCACTGGCCCTATCTTTTGGCTCCAATTTCAAAATCTGTTCTACCTCCAACACCTATACATACAATGATCTAAGTATCATTTAGCTCAAGGATTTAGTTTTCTGCCAAAGCCTTAAAATTTGTTTTTCTCATCTCCCAGCTGTTTTTTTTTCCCTAAATAGCCAGTATGACTGTCTTGAAATATAAAATATCATATAATTCATCTGTCCCAAATTAATGTTTTCCATTTTCATTAAAAATTAATGTACAAGTCCTTATAATACCTATATGATTATCTTCCTCTTTTTTATTTTTAAGAGAATAAAGCCAAACAAAATAAAACAGAATAAAGCCAATCAAAACTCTCTTTGCTTTCATACATTCATTTTCACGCAGCAATAGTCACTCAGACTTCCTTAATGCACTTCACATCTATCAAGTATGCTCCAAGGTATCTGCTCAGTCTTCAAACCATTATGCTCAAGGCTTTTTTCTGCCTTTCCTTTAGTTCTTCACACCTGTGCTTAAAGATGGCTTATTAGAAGGGACTTAAATACCTTTAATCTCCTTATCCAACTCAAAATTCTTAATTATTGTTTAATATTATTTTATATAAATTTCTTTGTGTGGAATACATAACTAGTTTATGTGTTTGTTTGTTTTCTGACTTCTTCTACTAAAGTGTAAATGCCACAAGAGGAAAGAATTATTTTATTCACTCCTCTCCCCCTAGTGCCTTGAATAATGCCTGGCATGTAGTAGATTCTACAAAGTATATTTAAATGAACAAATAAATAAAGAGGAGATGTTGCTTGACTCTTTTTTTTTTAGTCACTGCTAAAATAAACTATTATTGATAGAAATCAGTGTTCCCTGTGGAATTAACCCATGCACACATATAATAGTAAGAAATACATAGCTTTGGAGGGAACTAGAAATCAAATCAGAGTTCTACTTTGCTCCAAATTTAAGAGAATGATACTATGGAGTTTAAATGGTGATTTTAGCCAAAATTGATTCTTGTATAATGGCAGATTCCTAAATTTTAAATTACTTGCCTGTGGTTAAGGAGGATATTTGATTATCAAATTACTTGACATTTTAATACTATGACTATTTCAGTATTTCTACAATGCATGAGCTCTTAAATGCAAAAATAAATTAGCAACTTAAGTTAACAAGGATACTTGTTTGTATATATAGTGAAATACATATAAATATTATGAATATACATGTTGTATATACATAGTGTGTACACATAAAATGTATATACAACAATGTGAAGACACACAAAGTGAGCTATAGGTAGGATGCCATGATCTTAAGAAAAAAACATCTAATATTCCTAGAAATTTTCCTGATTATTAATGAAACTTCTTCTACAAAAGTAAACCTGAATACAAACTCAGTTTGTATAGGAACAAATACGTTTCCAAATATCGAAAAAGAGATTTTTACTTGGACTTTCTTGAAACATCATGTCTAAATTTGTCTAGTCTACCTTTCATTAAAAGTTAGCGTAACAGATTGCTGTGACTTTCCAATTGCTAAATACTTCTGTCAAGTCTCTTAAAGTATTTTCAGAGCTTAGTTTTGGATTAGTTAGAATGATTTCCAGGCTCTTCTTTTTGGGAGAGATACGGTGAGCAACAGCTTGAAACTATGATTCATCTCTGTTTGAGTTTCTGTCAAATACTAGCATGAGAAAGAAAATGACTGATCACCTACTAAAAATAGCAACAGATGCCATAGCAAAATTTTATTCAACCTGTTACTTTGGTTTCATTGCAAAAATCATTTAATTTAAAGACAGTTTTAAAATGATATTATTTTAAAAAATAACATCTGTTTCTAAGATATGAGGCAATACATTTTATGCTTAACATTTATCAAAGTTCTTTATGGTAACCTTCTTTAGCCCTTCACTTTAAAAACACAAATAGATACTCATAAACATATGTTTTCTAACACATGAGGCTATACATGTAATATTTATAACATACTTCAAGGCAGAGTTATTAGGACTTTGCACACAAAATAAGGATTTTAACCTTTTTAAAGCCTTCAAGGTATTTATAGTTACCATTTTAACATCCATAAAGAAGTCATTAATGTTTTATTTAATCTTTTCCATCTTCTGTATTCCAATTAATTTCTAGTCCAATGCCCTATGATTTTTTTTATCTGAAACAAAATCAGACCCAATAAATAGCAGACTAATTTTATAATTAAAAGCAATGTTTGATAAAACAGCAGCATTAAAAAATCTTTTGAAACAAAGCAGTGACCAATAGAGGGACTTTAACATTAAATATTTTGGATATTTTGTTCTTAGAACTTGAAGTGGGTAGAGTGGTATAAAGAGGGAAGGGATAAGAGAGGGAACTAGATCATGAAAGAGACGAGAGGAGACCATGATAAAACTGTTTGTTTTTTTTTTAAGTTGCAATGCTTTTTTTCTCCCTATTCTGACAATTAAGTCTGCATAAAGGCCCACAGTAATAGTTTCTTCCTTGGGGAAAACTATCCAGAAAGTTAATATTTTCACATGTCTCATTACACATGTCATTTGAAATAGTTTTGGGATTTTAGGTGTTCCCATTTCACACTTAAAAAAATTAAGGTTTACAGAGGGCAGGTGATTTAACAAGGCACATACAACTGAGTGATAAAGCTAAAATCTACCAGGTATTGTCATTTGATTCATTTGTTGCTCTACTGCAGAGGTTTTAACACGTATCCCTAATATTTTTTAGATGAAAATATAAAATTCACAATAGTCTGGTGACTTTGAAAACATAAAACTAAGTAGGATAGTACCCTTTCATTATTAAAATCCAGTAATAGGCATATGATTTTGAAAAGTCTCAGCAAAACAAGAGGTACAGTTAATCCCCAAGGTCTCTTCCACCTATAAAAGGTATAAACTTTAATCATATATTGATATACTTAGAATCTCAAACTGCATAGTATCATCAGAAACACTTTAAATTTTGCTGAATAATGTTAAAGTTCATCAATATGTCAAAAAAACCACTATTTTTAAAAAAATACTATTGACTTGGAAAATATTTGTTGGATAGGAGCTAAGAGAAATGGCTTCTGGGAATGGCTGTAAAACATCAGTATTAACCACAATTTGGACACTATATAAAACAAATAACTGTTTTCATAATAAAAATGAATTTTTTTCCACTCAGTGCCAATTAATGAATCTCATCACCACTGACAGGCAATCCATTTGAAACTTAGGAGGCAAATTAGCAAACATTTACATTTATGAGTAAAATTTTATCTGCTAATCTCCTACGAAATAATGACACAATACATTAATTAGCCCTGTGCTAAGTTATCAAAATAAGAAAAGGTAAAAAATATATTTTAGTACATTAATACAACAGGCACCTTTACAAAATGGCAGAATGCAGAGTGCCAGCTACTCAGCTTTTCCAAGACGAAGTGCCAAGAGTCTGGAAAATAACAGCCTAGAGAGAAGTCAAAGGGAGTAGTGGGCATGTGGGAACTGACTGAGGAGAGAAAAATAGGATTCATTGCAACAGGAGAAATAGCACAGCATAGCAGATCAGAGATTGCATCGCTCAGTTAGAACAGCTGTGTAGCTGACCCAGTGGGAGGGGAGACAGCACAAAGCAACTTTGCTCCTCACTGGGGAAGTGAGACCTGCCTTGGTGCAGGAAAGTCTTGTGCAGTCAGGGGCAGCAATGGGAACATGGGACACTGTTTCCTGAGAATCCCAACACTCCGTCAGCAGTGCTGGCACATGGTCATGTGGAAGAGGAGCAGCAGGCGGGTAGGACTGTCATTTAATTTTTCAAGGGCTCTGAGTTTGAACTCCAGCAGCAGAACAGCCCCAAGGTCACTTCACTGCCAATGTTCCAGAGTGTAAAGAAGGAAAGGCCATCCAGCCATAGTAGAGAGCCAGAAAATGGACAGCCGACAGGGGCATATCAGCAGAGAAGAAAGAGCTGGCACCAACCAGACCATATTCTGGTAGCCACTAAAAGCCAGTCTTATCCCTAGGTATAAAAGTCTGGGAAATGTCTCCAGAACTATACTGAACAGGAGTGGCAACAGTGGACATCCCTATCCCACTCCTGACTCCAGAGTGAAAACTCCAATCTTACCCCCATCCAGCATGATGTTGGCCTACCACAGACAGCCTCCATTAGACCAAGTTAGTTGCCATCCATTCTGATTTTCTGAAGGACTCTCATCATGAATAAGTGCTGGACCCTATCAAAAGCTCCCACTGCATCTATTGAGATGATCCTGAGATCCCTGTCCTTGGCTTCGCCCATGTGCCGCACCACATCCATTGATTCCTGCATATTGAAAGATCCCTGCATTCCCGGGACAAATCCCACCTGGTCATGTACAATTCTCTGGACGATCCGATGCACTGTATTTGCCAATATTCCACTGAGATTCTTTGTATTGATGTTCATCAGGGAGACTAACCTACAGCTCTCCTTTTCGGCTGGGGCCTTCTCTGCTCTTGGCACCACAGCAATACTGGCCTCCAAAATGAGTTAGAGAGAACAGCCTCCCCCTCAACCGCACCAAGCAACTTGAGGAGTACTGGCATTAAATCCTTTCTAAATGTCATGCAGAACTCGGCTATGAATCCATCAGGACCGGGGCTCCTCTGTTGGTAAGTTTCAGTTATGTCTTCAGTATCAGTAACTAATATTGGGTTATTCAAAATTTTTATACCTTCTTGATTCAACTTTGGCAATCCATACATCTCTAGGAATCCATCCACCTCCCCGACGCCTTCTAGCTTATGTGAGTAAAGATTTTCAAAGTGGGTATTCATGATCCTCGGAACTTCCAGAGGATCTGCAGTAATTTCACCCTTTTCATTCCTTACTGCATGAACTTGAGTTCTTTCTTTCTTTTCCTTGATAAGGTTGGCTATGGGTTTATCAATTTTGTTTATTCTTTCAAAGAACCAACTCTTTGACCCATTAATTCCCTGTATTGCTTTCTTAGTCTCCACAGTGTTAATTTCTGCTCTGATTCTTACATATGCACTCCTTTCTGTGAACTTTGGGTCTGACTTTCTCTTCCTGATATGTGTGCACCCATGTTTATAGCGATGCAATTTGTGATAGCTGGGTCTCAGGGGCAGCCCAGATACCCATCAGCAGCAGAATGAATAAAAAGAAGTGGTGTTTTTGTAGGTGGAGTGTTACTTAGCTATGGGGTGGGGGAGATCTTGAGGCTTTTATAGGTGGATGGAGGCAGCCTGAAACCATACTCATGAATTGGGTGGACTGGAATAGCATTGGTGGATATCTTACTGTCTCCCTAGTATAAAATAAATAAATAAATGAAATTTTAAAATTAAAAAAAATTGAAACAGTGATAAGATCCAAAATGTACAATAGATATGATAATAAAAGGCAAAGAAAGTGCTCAAAAGGAAAGAACAACTGAGATAGCGGAAAGAGGAAAGGAAGAAGGGAAAACATCCTATGTATATATGTATGTGTATATATATATATATATATATATATATATATATATATGTTCAAAATAGATAACTATACTGCTGGTCTCTGATGGTTCATTAAAGAGAACATTTTGTGCTGTCATTATTTGATTGTTTGATCATCTTTTTCATGCCTACTCCTAAGATAATAGTATGCAATATTTTAACTAGTGTTAATTTCCTACTATTTTTTTAAAATTCTGTATCATTTCTATTCTTTTTTCTGTTTTGCTTTTTAAAATACAAAATATTTAAGCCTGGAAATAAAATAATGGACTATCTCTATATTAAGATGATCTTTTGCCATTGTGTTACTTGTTTTCCAAATGTGAAGAAAAATTTTGTTATTTTTCTATTGGATGAAACAAACACTTATCTGTAATGTAGAACATTCCTATGTTACTAGAAAAAGATAAAGTTGGGCTATTCTTTTAATCAGTTTAATCAGAACCTGTAATATAATATCCTACTCAAGGTGGGAGAGAATTGGAAAAGACAACAAATTCTTTAGAGATAAGTTGTTCAAGGAATTTGACCCTAACAGTAACCAAAGGGCCCAGCACACTCTACCAGAAATATTTTTATTAACATAAAAATGGTAAAACTATAAGATTAAAAGGAGAAATGGTTATACTTAATAAGTACTTTAACATTATAGATGTCAATTTCTTTTATTATATATTATAGTCAGTCAATGTTCGGTCATCTTAGTTATTTTTAAAGTATTTAAACAAAAAGGATGCCTGAATTGTTTTCTTATTTTAACATTAGCCAGGCAGAGCATGGTAGCACATGCCTGTAATCTCAGCATTTGGGAGGCTGAGGAAGAAGAATCTCCATGTGTTTAAGTCCAGCCTGGGCTAGATAGTTAACTCAAGGCCAGCCTTGACTACACAGTGAGACTCTGTCTAAAAATAAAATAAGATAAATAAGCAAAAAAATCATTATTTCAGGTCAAGAAAAACTACGAGACAATTGTTTTAGGTAATGATAGACAGATTTTTTTTAACTACAGGTTGTGGTTCATAAGTCCTTCCAAATAAGCTAGAATTTCTTCTCTAAAGTTGGTTATACAAAATTTAATCCTTCCCTACCTTTCTCTCTTGTGTTAGTCATAAACATTCTCTGAGCTACTCATTGCCTGTAAATAGGTTATGAGACCGTCCTTTTTCTAAAGAGGTTCTGTCTCATACCCCGGACAGAAGAACGATGCATAAAGATGTCAAGAATAAAGCAGGCCTTGGTGCATCCCCACCCAGTCTACTGGCATTAGATCATAGCCTTGGTGTAGTCACATTTTGACAGGGTTATGTATGTGCTTGCCTCATGCCCCTGCAGCAAAGTTCCTAAAATATCTCAGTGTTCAGGGCATGTCCACATCTCTGAACACGTGGAGATTCCTGGAGGGCAGCACAATAGCAAAGGACAGCACTCTAAAAGGAGGCACCAGAGCTCTGTGTTCCTCACCCCTTAACCTCACCCAATGCATCTCTTAATCTGTATATTGTCATATATTTTATAATAGACTGCTAAGCATAAGTGAATGTTTCTCTCAATGGTGTAAAGCCTCTAGAGAGAATTTAATTGAACCTAAGGTGGGGATCATAGGAGTTTACATTTGTATTTGATTGGTGCGAAGTCAGGTAAAAACAACTTATAATTATCATCTGAAGTAGGGAGTCTGGGGGCTAAGCTTTCAAACTGTAGGATCTAATACTATCTCCAGCTGCAGAATACCTGAACTGGCTGAAGTAGATGGTACCCCCTTGATAGCTGATGCTCAAGAATTGATTCTTGCTTGGTGTGTTGAGAAGAAAAACCATGCAATTTTAGTGTCTATATTGACTGTAGTGTGGGAAAAACATAAGAACTGGGTTCAGTGAAACATAATTGTAAAGAAGGGTTAAGACATTTGATGAAAGTTTTGGAGTTAGTTTTTGGCTGGGTCCTGGAAGACCTGTAACAGTCAAAGGATCAAAGTTGCAGGTGAAATAAGAAAGAGATTCTTCCAGAACATGAGCAGTGGTATGTCAGATTACTACATAATGAAGACTGACACTAAAATTAAATTTTCTTCATTTTTGTACTAGCTTCGTTTCTTTGACATTTGCGATATATCAGACATCATTCAAATGGTCAAATATTTAAACTTCTGCCTTACTAAGTTATGTCATTCAATATTGCAGCCTGACACTTCCAGCTGTTAAATAATTAGGTTGAACAAAGTGCAAGGAGGCCTAGGAATGAAAATTGGATACTGTTTCAAAATGTAACACAGAAATATTACCCAATAACTATAAAATAAAAATTTAAAAATGTCTACTTAAAATAATATGTAGTGCAAGATAACGTTTGAAAATAATTATGATATAATAAGGCAGTGATTAAAACAAAGACTACCAAGTTTCAAAGACTGAATTTTGTTATTAGTAAACATGTATTATACTATCATATTTTGTTAAATATTTTAGATGTACAAGAAGTTTTAAGTGAGTTATATAGTACATATTAACTTAAAAATTAAAAGTTAGGCAGTACCCAGCTATGATTTTCCCTCTTCGCCAAAGAGAACACTACCTGGGTTTGATATTAGTACCATACTGAGATTGGAGTTTAGTGATACAATAGTTTCCTAACACAAACAAGAGCCCAACTCTGATCCACAGTGTGCAGAATCATGTTTTACACATGTGTGAGTGTATAACATATATATCTACATCTATCTATCTATATAAGCTATATATGATATTCTGCCTTGTGTACTTTAAACCAATGTTTAAGTATATAAATCTGCATGTATCCTTTGCATGGAGGGTTTTTTTAATTTATTTTTTCATTTAGAAATTTTCTAGGATAATATAAAATAATTACTACATTTTTACTTTCACTGTTCAAGTATTCTGCCATTCAGTACTTAGAACTGTTTATAGTTTTACTTTTATAAAGTGCTAAAAGTTTTGTAAAACCTTCTTTGTGTATATATGGATAACTCAGGCTAAGATATGCAGACAGTAGTAGAATTGCTGAATTACAAGTTATGTTCACCTTCAGCAGTATTGATAACATCATGTAGCCATCTGAATCTTCAAAAGTTCTCAGAGTCAGAAATATCAAAGATTTTTCTGATCACTGATCTTTAAAACACACATAGATAAGGTTGAATCAAAATATATAACTTTTCATAAAGTAATTAGAATGACAACAGCATTATTTTCTGTGCAATGATTCTCTATTAAGCACAGTAGTCTGTACTTAAGGTTTATTACTGCATTCAGCTTTCAGTATGATGCTTATAGTGAAAGTGTTATTATGCGTATTTTGTTCAATAAAAAATTCACAAGTTGAACCAGAGGTTCAGTTACTTACTCAAAGCAACCTAGCTAGCAAATGGTAGTCAGCATCTCAGATTAAATCAGTTAAGCTCCAAAATCAGGGCTTGCTCAGTTATAGACTAGTACTCTGGTAAGGGTTAAAATTCCAAAGCATTAACTGCAACAATCTATAAGGAACTGCGAAAAGCAAGTAGTTTTAATTAACTGCGCTTATTTAGAGACTGTTGGGCACACATATGAGACTTTACAGCTTTCGGTTAATTCAGTCTGATGGCAAAATTTCAGTAATCCTCAGGTCTTCACAGAATAAGAAAAGAGATTATAAAACAAATAACTCACTTAAAATGAAAACTTAACCATACTAAATAATTATTATATGTTTAAAGCTGAAATAAAGGGTAAATGGTTAGGTAAAATGAATTTAAATACTTATCTGTGGCTTAAAGTACTTTATAGCATTTCTTGTTTATATAACAATTGTTTAATTAGTACTTTAAGCATTGCCTAATGTTAAAGGGGAAAATTTTGAACCTCTAAAAAGGGAAAAAATCAACCAGAATTAAAATCATTTGCATACATTCTGCCGTGTGGAATAGGTTCTATAATAAGAATTTTAAGAGATGGGCCACACAGAAAACTATAAGCAAGAATGATCAAGCAAGTTTTCTAGGAACACAAAACACATCATATTACACAAAACACTGACTTTTGGGGATTGACAATGTTAGAAAATTAGACAGGTATGATGACAACACAATGTAGAGAAGAAAGCTGAAGGGCTTCAAAGAAGTACGGAAACGTATTCTTCATTTTGATAGTGGCTACAAAGTGACCAAAGTAACATTCCCAAATTTAGCTTCTTTCAGTATAATGGACAAAATATAATCATTCAATACTGGCCCTCATGTTCTACAAAAAAATGAAAGAAATTCTAGGGTTCACAATTCTAGAAATTGGAAAATATACAATTAAAGTGACTTGATTAATGAAAATAGATACACAATTTCTCAACGAAATACTAACAAATTGAATTCAAGAGCATAAGAAAGAAAATCATTCACTGTGATCAAGTTGGACTTATCCCAGGGATGCAGGTAAGTATTCAACAAGTATAAATCTATAAATATGATATACCACCTTAATAGAATAAAGTCCAAAAACTTTATGATCATTTCAATAATTGAAGAAAAAATTACACAAAATCCAAAATCCTTTCATAATAAAGTCACAAAAATTAGATATAGAAGGAATGTACCTCAACACAATAAAAATAGTATAATCTCAAACCCACAGCTAACATTATGCTAAATATAATACAAGCTTTTTTTTCTAAGATCTATCAATGTAGAAACAAAACAAGGATGCCCACTCTTACTCTTTCTATTAAATATAGAAATGCAAGTCCATGTCAGAGCAATTAGATAAGAGATAGAAATAAAAGACATTTAAAATAAGAAAACACAAAGTGAAATTATTTTTGCTTGATGATAGCATTTTTGTATATAGGAAACCATACATATTTCACCATAAATTCTTAGGGCTAATAAATAAAGTTATATTATACAAACAAAACACAGACACTGAAGGCACTTTTATAGTAACAACTGTGTAAGACAATCTACTGCTTATAAATAAGAGTTATCCGGGATATTAAAGATCTGAACCTGACTATAAAATATTGAAGACAGAAATAAACTGAATGATAGCCCATGCTGGTGGATTGGAACAATTAAAAATAGCCATACTACTCAAAGTAATCTACATGTATTCTATGCAATCTACATTAAAATCTCAATGACCTGTTTCACAGAAATAGGAGGAAAATCCTAAAATTTATATGAGGGTAGAAAAACAACATTAAATAGTAAAGTCAGCCTTTATCAGAAAAAACAAAGAGGAAAGCATCACATGCACGGCTTCAGGCTATATTAAATTAGAACACAAAATAAGACAGAAATACTGACCAAAGGAACAGAATGCTTTTTGTATTTTATGGAAAAAGGGTAAAATAAAATTTCATAACAACATAATAGGACAATAACAATTGTTAATACATTATATATTATTATCTTTAAAGTAGTTGCTCAGGGTATAAGATAATAATAATTTCACCAATCAGTATTATCACAAACCTTCCTTTTTAATGAACTAAGAGACACTAATAGTATCTGACTTCATTTTTTTCCCATTATCCCTACTGTCCTTTCCCCTTTCACCCATCTTCGTTCCTTTGAACAATGTCTTCCTCTTTCACAATATTTATTATATATTTTAGATCTTATTTACTCTTTCAGTTTCTCATACCAGAGAGACAATATGATGTTTTCACAAGTGAGTCTGGTTTATTTCACTTATGAGTGTGGTCTCAAGTTGCATCTATTTACCTATAAATGCCTCAAATTTATCCTTCCATACGGTTCAGTAGTACTCCATTGTATAAAAATAACACATCTTTTTTATTCATTCCTCAATTGATGGGCATTTGGGTTGTTTCCAAGAGTTAGCAACTACAAATTGTGCTGCTATAAATACGAGTACACATATATCACTGTGGTATGATGTTTTTAATTCTTCTAGGAAGATACTCAAAAGGGGAGTAGCTGGCTGGAATGGGACCTCTAATCCTAGATTTTTGAGAAGCGACCTATTTAGAATCAATTGACATTTGATAAAGAGCCCTAAAACATACAATGAGAAAAAAGATAATCTCTTAAATAAATGATGCTGGTGAAACATGATATCCACATGATGAGAAGCTAAGATCCAAAGATTAAATGGTTTTTGGTTCTGTCTGTTTTAATGGTTGAAATAATCACAAGGCTTATAAATGTAGTGCTCAAAAATGAATTAATTGTTGGGCATAGTGGCATATTATTTAAACCCAGAACTTCAGAAGGCTGAGGCAAGAGAATCATAAGTTCCAGTACAGCCTGGGAAACTTAGAAACTTAGTGAGACTTTGTCTCAAAATTAAGTAAATATATAAGGAAAGATTAATTAAAGTATTAAAGCAATTGTTTTCTCCAATATAAACTGATGTTATATCATTATATAATTTTGAATTGCTACTACATAAATAAATATATAAGCTAGGACATGAGATCCACATAGTCTTTACCATTTTCCTGTATGTATTTAAGGGCTGGAATTTAATCATGTCTCATGCAAGACCAAATATCTGGTATATTTATAAATAACAGCGGTTATCAGAAGACAGATAAAACATGTTATTATAGAAGGTATATGAATTTTTTTAAAAGCATGAATCACCCTGATTTACGTGCAAATTTATTTCCACCTAAATTTAACCCCATTAAATTAACTTCCTGGTACTTTTTTACAATTCCAGAAACACAGCTGACAAGTTTTAATCCTTTGTATTCAAAGTGATATACTTATTTGTAGTTGCTTTTTCACCCACATTTCTGAGTTTTGATTCCTTTTTAGTTTTTCTTTATTGCCTTTTACATCACATCCATGATGTATCCCTTGTTATTTTTCTCTACTGCCAGTTTGGAAATATTCAAGAGTGTATCATTATGTGAGATCAACCAGTCTTTGATGATAGCTATTTTTTGAGATGAGATCAATTCTATTGATTTGTTTCATGTTGCATAGGAATAGACACCTGGAGACACATATTTGTTAACTTTCTGATGTGGCTTGCAGTTGCAGGTAGTGGTTTACACAATTTAACATCATTTTAAATTCTCCAGTTGAGAATATTTCAAAGTATTTCCTGGATATGAGTAAGCTCTACACATCTTATTCCCTTATGTTTAACTTTTTACAACCTGGTAGAGTTTCAGTTTAATAGAAATGTTCTGATAAGCTTACTTCGTTGACAATTTTAACTCCATTTATATTTCATACTATGTTGCAGTTTTATTAAGGAACTGAGAGGCAATTTCTGATATATAAAGTACTTGAAATGAATTCTTAATTTGTAAACAATATTTCTCTTTTTTCTCTTGAGTCAGAGAAATGTACAGAATAGCAACTGCAAAACCATACTTCTTTCTAAGTTTCTATTTTTACTTTAGCACGATAAAATAAATTGATGATTTGCAAAAGGATTTTCTGTTGAAAATTTTAAAGACAAATTAAATTCTATGTCTATATTTCTTGTATTTTATAGACATATAGAAGTTCACTTTGAATACTTTAACATAAATTGGCTATCACTTGAAAGCAAAATAAGCTATATAAAAACTAAATGGAGTTAAAATTACTATATGTGATATATGTTATATACAGAGAGACAGAGACAGTGAACAAGAGAGAGAGAGAGAGAGAGAGAGAGAGAGAGAGGACTTTCCTAAAGAGATATGAAAGATGACTTTAAACTTGTAGTTATCCCTTGTACTCTTATATAACTACATTCTAAAGAAATTACTAAGGACATGCATGATTTGTGTATGAGGATGATCACTGTAATATTATTTCTAATAGAGAAAATTTTAAAGAGCATAAACACCTCATATTAGAAAATGTTATAAAAGTGCATGTACTTTAATGTGATATTGCCATTAAAACATCTATTTATTTATATATGTTTAGAATGTACCATAAAATAATACAGATTAAAAATTATGTAATTAGGATGATACAAGTATGAAAATCTACCTGACTGCCTATCTATATATACACATGTATGGGAATGGACAGAAAAATAACAAAATGCTGATAAACATTCCTATCAAAGAGTGATTATGCAGATTATTCTAAACTTTTTTCTTGTTTATATTTTTATTTCTACAATTTTTATAATGATATTTCAAAAATCTATGATGCTACAATTATCATTATTTAAAGCACATATAGTCAGAATAGTGATATTTAACTTCTCTCAGTTTGATACATATAATGCTTTAAAATCGCAAGAATTCTTAGCATCTCAGTTAAAATTATGTTAGATGCCATTTTTCTGTATTTTAATTATAGGCCCTCATAATGCTACAAATATACACCCAAAGAAAAGTAGTGTGAATTGAAAACCAAAACAACAGGCAATGTTGAGACTGAGATACAGAGCAAGAAGTAACTATGTAAGTTATTATAATATTTCTTATATTTCACATTATTCTACCTGAATAGTTGAAATTTTCTGTTCCCCATAACACGTAAGTAAAGGTTTAAGCTTCCTGACACTCAAATGGAATAATTTCCATTTATCTCAATTGTATAGTTTGTGAAATTTACTTCAGTCATCTTAATAGACAAAATATGCACAAAGACATATGATAATAATGATGAATATAGGAAGCATTAGGTATATGGAAACTTGCATATTTTTTCCTTTCTTCAGACAAACATCACTAATCCTCTGCCATAGCTAAGGTGATGCCAGCTAGAGTCTTTGTATCTCCCATATATACTAGAACTTTTCATTATTGTACAATATATCAAAATATTCCTCCTTATTTTAATTTCCTACTACTTTATATGCTATTTATTGAGTGTAAGTATTGTGTCATAATTTTAATTTTAGAATAAATGTAATGAATAAACCACTTAATTTATAAATTTTAAAGGTATTTTAAAAAGAAGACCTAAATGACCTAGAAAATGGGATACTTAGAAGTAGTCAACTGTTCTTACTAAATTTTCAGATTATTCATTGAAATCTTATTTATTACAAAATTGTTATGTGTTTGGAACTATTGTAGGTGCTGCATGGCATGAAATACAAGTTATTTCTCTGCCTAAAGAGAGAGAAGAAATCTACTGTTAATACAATTTATCTGTGCTGTATTTATTTTCTTTTAGATCAGATGTTTTAAGCAGATTTAAAAATTTACTTTAGAGATGCATTGTTTTGTTTTTCTGGAGTAACTGAAAATATCATGAAAATTATAAACATGTCTAGGAAACAACATTTATGGCTCAGATTTGTCTTGTAAAAGTATTTGCTAGTTAAAAACATGCACATTTCATATATATGGACACTAAATAATGAGATATATAAAGTTTATAATTTTAAATACAACACAGAATTATAAAGGAGGCATTCATTACCATAATAAATATTCTGGGTCAAAAGTAGCACACATGACTTCCTTAAAGATGCTGGGAAATCCTATTAAACATTGTCTGAGAGCCAGGCATGGTGAAGCATATCTATAATCCAGCCTGTATTACATAGTTCTGTCTAAAAAAAAAAAAAGAAGAAAAAAAAGAAAAGAAAATCAGCTGATAAAAATTCTTTGAATTTGATAAGGGAGTGGTAAATTCACTTGGCATTCTAATGAAAATGATAATACATTATTCCAATATCTACTTACTTTGGGTAAACAAAATGATTTGCATGGCTTCAGGACAGTAAAACTTAAATTAAAAATTAAGAATACATTTTCTAGTGTGATTTTTATTTTAAAACAAACAAAAGCACTCACAAGAACTCAATTTATTGTATGCTCATACTTACAACCTTGATACTACAAGGGTGAACTCCAGCAACAAATTCAATATTTTGAAGTTTAAAAATAATGAGGAACAAGCACATTTCATTTTTCTGATTCCTTTTCTAAGAACTGAATGTCACTTTATATCTTAAGAAATAGAAAAATAAGACATATTGATAGTGTAATAAATGTACCACAGTTTGATTGCTGATATGTTACCTTTGGTCATTTACTACCCTGACTAAACTACTTAAACATCCAGTAAATTTCAGACCCAGCAACTGATTTGACTATTGAATTACTTTCAATAATATTAAAAAACAGTTCCTTGAACATGCATACCTTTGCTAAACCTTAGTGATTACCCACCAAATAACCCTTTAGTTCTTCATTCCTTAATGTCCTACATCACTGTTCAAAAGCAATATGAATATGTTTTTCAATAATATATTAACTACATGCATACTACCTGTATGCAAATTTCAATAGTTTCTAGGAAACTATTGAAGTTTGAAGAACTTAAAAGAGTTCTCATCCCTGAGAAGTATTCAAACTTGTAAGAAAAAATAAGAAAAATATACATAAATAGTATTATTGAGAATAGTATAGAACTTGATTGAAGGAATGAAGGAATGAGGTCCAATTTCCAAATGGAAATTTGGACTTTAATTATTGCAAATAGGTAAAAAGAATACCTTCTGAATGCTTAAAGAACTTTTCCACGATCTGCCTATATTTTAAGACACTGTTGCTTTAGTTTAGCCTTATTCTTTGATGTTGCATGTGATACAAACTAGCATTTATCAAAAGAAGGAGATTTATTTTTTAGTACTCTTCCATATACAATGATTCCACAGTGGGGACTTTGTAATAAGTTCCAATGAAACATTTAACTTAGTTTATATGAGGGAAATTAGTTTAGTTTTTTTTTTATTTAAAGAGAAACAAAAGCATATAAAGGGTAGAGAAAATACAGGATTTCAAAAAAAAGATAAATAATAAGAAGTCACTAGTTGATAAATTACATATTGTCCTCTTAGATATAGTTGTTCAAGTTACATAATTAAAGCATACAAAGTAGATATTCAAACAGTGAAAGTGTAAACAGCTATGCATGCCTGAGTCTCTACATGTATTTCTTCCTTTCTGTATTAGAGGGAAAAATATAACATAGCAAGACAAAACAAAACAAATTCTTAAAAAACATGAAACCAAAAAGTTGTATAAAACCACAGTACAAGATGATCACCAATGATTACTGTGTTGTTCCTTATTATCTTCAATAGAGTTGTCTATATCATCAGGCGTAATTGAAAATAGCAGTATAATTGAATATAGCAATACATAACAATATTAGTAAAAATAAAACATTGTAGACAGTATAAAATTACAAAGGCAGGTAATAATCAAACCATAGTGGATATTCTAGTGGATCTTGTCATCTTAAGTGCAGTTGTCTGTACTCTCAGACTTGATACTATCAATCATAACACCTTTAAATAAAATCTATCAATACAAAACAGCGACCTAACAAACGAGATTCGATTACAATCAGTCATGGTAAAATAGTGTAGGTTTTACAGAGCTTTAGATTAAGTTAATAGGAAATTAAGGATGATTACCATACTATATCCTGTTATTTTCAGTATAACTATCTGTGCCCTCATATCTAGTACAGATAGAATGACTGGAGCAGAATATAATACATCTAAGCAGAGTGGTGTGAGTAATGTGGGTTTTAAATCCTGGTGCACTATTAACAATATAGTGTATCAAGGCCATCTATATTAGAGATTCTAGCCATCATTCTCTGCCTCATTTCTGCTATGCTATTTTTCTGTCTTTGTTTGTCTAGTTTTCTCCTTCATTCTACTGCCTGCCCCACTCATTGAGGCCTTTCTGCCACTGTTCCTAAAATCCTGGTAGTTTTTTTTTCTCTCTCTGCCTAGAATGTCCTTCAGTATTCTCTGTAGGGTTGGATAGGTGGTCACAAACTCCCCCAGTTCCTCTTTGTCATGGAAGCATCTTGTTTCTCCATTAATTTCTAGTGACAGTTTTGCAGGGTACATCAATCTTGGCTGGAGGTTATTTTCTTTCAGGGCTTGGAATACTTTGCTCCAAGCTCTTCCTGATCTGATGGTCTGTGTTGAGAAGTCAGCCGTGATCCTGAAGGGCTTTCCTTTATAGGTAATCTGTTTCTTTTCTCTGATGGCTTTTAATATTCTGTTTTTATATTGAATTTCTGGTATCTTGATTATTATATGTCTGGCTGTTTTGGTTGTAGGTGGCTGGAGTTCTGTATGCTTCACATAACTGAATGTCATTTTCTTTTCCCATGCTTGGGAAGTTTTCCTTAATTATTTCCGTGAATAGCCTTTGTAATTCACCTGTTTATATTCCTGCTTCTTCATTCACATTTCTTATTCTTAAATTATAGATTCTCTTGTCATCTTCTAGCCTTTGTATTGTTACTGCCTGTTTCCTTGTTATTTTTAAGAGATATTTCTTTTCATAATCACATATTGCAAACTTATCTTCAAGTTTTGATAGTCTCTACTTAGTTTCTTTTAAGGCATTTTGCCAGCTTTCAATGGAATTTTTAATTTCCTGGTAGTCTCTTTGAATCTGCTTCATGTATTCTATATTTTCTTTATTGAATGTTTCTCTCCTTTTTTTGTGTTCCTCCCTTCTTTTGTCTGTATCTTCCTGAGAGATGCTTCCTGAGAGCATTTCTATTGTTACTCTACTCATATCTTGCTTTACCTGATTTAATATTTCACTTGTGAGCTCGTCTACAAGGTCCCAAAGATATCTCTTAATGTCCATTGAAGCCATGTCTGATGTTGAGTGTTTGCCACCCTTAGTCGCCCTTGTTTTTCCTTCTCCTGGATCAGTGCTCTCAGGGTTCTGGGCTGGGGGCCTCCTCTTGCCTCTCTTTCCTGTCATGGTCCTGGCTTCCTCCACACAGGTGTACAGTGGAGGTCCCAGTCCCCTTCCCTGTTGGCCACAGTTCCTTTGAAGCATGCTGCTGAGGGACCTCCACCCTTTCCTGCCTGCTCTTGTCACTGAGGTGTAAGCAGGGGCTGTGTATGCCTGCCCCTCCCCACTGGGCCAACCAAACTTCAGGGGCCTTCACCAGGTTAGTGCGTGCTAGGGGCAGGGAATTGATTTGGGATGTCTCATTGGGTCCCAGCCAGGGGCACGACCCAGTCCAAGCAAATCTGCTCTGGGGAGGGTGCAAACAACTGAAGTCACTGTTGCTCCTAGTTCAGACTCCTCCTGCCAGATTCCAACATGTCACCCATTTTGTCACGCCCTTTCCATGGGGGTGGGTCTCATTCCCAGCACTGACCATGGATTAATGAAGGTCCCTTTGCTGGCTCACCA
>PVLA01000346.1:0-57500 GCA_004027455.1 Hydrochoerus hydrochaeris | reverse complement strand
AAGCATGTATCAAAAATTTATGCCACTCACATATGCTGTGGGACACTGGAGATTCAAAGCCTGATCCAACAAGTGTGCTGTCAAGAAAGTCATTGTATGGTGGACAAGACAGATTTTAAAATATAGCAAATCATAAGGGTGACAGTTGATCATTCTCTGAAATATTTATGAAAGAGTGGGGAGACACTATTTCAATTTGGTTGTTGAGAAGAGACTCAAAAGAAAAGCAGAATGTGATTCAAGTAAGCAAGGATTGGGGGCAGGTGGCAAGTCTCATGGAGACAGGGGCCTTGCTGTGTCCACACTCCATTCCCCATGTCTTCAAGATCGCATGCCCAGAATGTACGCAGTTAATGCCTGCTCCATGTACACATGGCTAAGAGGTGTGGCAGAAAATAATTTTGGAAGGGTAGGAAATATCCAAGATACAGTGTATCTTCTTGCCATCCTTCTCGATATCTCTACCACTAATCTTTAATCTTTTGTTACTTTTGATTGTAGTTCAAGGAATTAGTCATACAAGAGCAGGTACAGAGACTCCAGACATGTTAGATAATGCCCACGGTGGTTTTCAAAGTTATTCCTGAGAGAGAAACCAAAGCCTATTAGCTTTTATAGCTATCATTATAGAACCTTGGTGTGAATTCTTTTATTCCGATACACTTTAATATTTTATGATGTACTCTCAATTCCACATATGTTTTCCACTCATCCCAATTAATTGTGATCTAACCTGAGTAAATACTATTGAGCTATACTTTTACAACATGGCTGTCCAGTTATCCAAATGAGTTCACTCCTTGAAGAGCTCCTGAAATGTTAAAACAGTAAAAAAAAAAAAAAAAAATACTTTTCTTCTTTAAGATAAATTATATTTTCAATCTTGTTTCTCTTCTTGTTCTTTTACTACTATTAATTGAGGGAGCAAATAGGAAGAAATGTTGAAGGAATAAGAATAATATGCAATAAAAAGATATTCACCTTAAATTTACATATATCATGTGTGGGTACCATATATATACAAATTAGGTGTCAATTATATACAAATATGTGTGCATGTTTTCATATACTTTTCAATATGTATGAGAAAATAAGCTATTTATTGTATTTGTAATTTTCCTTTCTTATACCGTTTAAATGTTCCTTTTTTCGATATATATTTATTTTATAAATTAGAAAAATAATAAAAGTTGTTTAAAATAATGTTTTAGAAATGAACTTAATAGCAGTGCCTAAAATTTATTATATTTACAAGAAGTGCCACTGTACATGGTAAAATATGCAATCACATTTTTAACCTCTTTTATGATTCTGCACATTGTTTGCTTTATGAACTTCAATAAAACTGGAAACTTCTGGCAAAATGCCAAGATGAGAACCTGTTTTACATTTAAATTTCTGCATCATTGCGGGCGGAATCTTGCAGACTCTCCTTAAGAACAAACACAGTCTTTGCTCTGTTTTGTGTACATTCATGAATCATTGAATTTTCTTCCCAAGTGTGTGAGCAGCTGCCCCTCGGTGCTCACCCAAGGCATGTACAAACCAAAAAGTGCGATGAAGCATACAGAGAGAACTGTGTAGATCTGCCATGTGGGCCCAAATAGGTGGACTGAAAAACAAATCAATTTATAATATAATGGAAAGAAAAAATATCAGTGCTATGGACCCAAGAGTCTCTTTATGCTAGTCAGGTGTGGAGAGTTGTTATGGTAATAGCGGAGGAAGGCACACAGAGCTACACATCTCACTTGCTCTCAATACCCGAGTAGAATATTATGTTCTGCACTCTTAGCCCTATTCCTGTCTCCCTTCTTTCTTCACAGTTATTTGCTTTATTTGACCACAGCAATTTTGGTTCATGTTAAATTATCATATTTTGCTTATTCTTGTGAATTTCTTAAAAGTGTTATATATGAACTCTCTTTCCATTTAAAAGAAGGAATCTCAAATAAAACAAAATATTTGGAAGGAAAAAAGCCAGCAAACACCAACTTCTTATTCCCATATAAATATCTCATAATAATAAGTTTATACAAACCAGGTAGGACAATATATATATGGTCAATTTCAACTTTCCTTTTCATGATGGTTAAACTTTTAAGAGTTGAAAACTGGTCATTTTTTAAATCACTTGACCCTACTCAATTATATCCTCTATTCTTGTAACATCACTTTTATTTCTTATATATTTTAAGCATACCATAACAGTGCCCCTACTTCTTTAAACTAAATTTAGACTACCTCACTAGGAAAATTTCAAGAAAAAGATTATATAGATATAATTTGCAATGTATCTATTTTCCAAAGCTCAGAATAAAAAAATGGTCAGTTCAGGCTATTATACCTCATCTGGCTTTTTTTTTTTAAAATATGACAGCATCATATGAATAGTTTACAAATCAGAGCTTATATACAGTCAAAAAATGTCTTGCAAAAGGAAATGTAGGGACTTACTTTAAAATGTATAAAAATTGCATGGATATTTCAGTTTACCCAAAGAGAGACAAAAAGCAATAAATTAACTGGTCTACAAGTTAACATGAAAAAACATTTTCAACATAGGCCTGGTTCATAACCCTTCCTCCCTCTCTTTCTTTCTTTTTTCTTTCTTTCTTTCTTTCTTTCTTTCTTTCTTTCTTTCTTTCTTTCTTTCTTTCTTTCTTTCTTACCTTGGTTTGTTTGTTTTTGACAAAACTCCTCTTGGAATGAAATCACGTCACTCAGTTTGAACATCCTGGAATATTAACTTTCCTGTTAAGTGCTGATTCCTGGTGTGAATTGCACAAGCAAGTTGGTAAACAGTGTGAAGATGTAGTGCAACTTTAGACTCATATTATGTACTCAAGAATTGCAAATAATTTGAATTAGCAATGTATGAGAAAAAGTGCCATCAATCAAACTGAAGGAAAAAAAACTAGTAATCCCATATAAACATGGCAAAAGATGTCCTTTTTCTGCCTAAATCATTATTGTAAATGGAGTGGAAAACATACATAGGTAAATGTCAAAATGAAATGATCACAAACAGTATTAAGCTTTTGGCAATTGACATATAATTAAAATTCTAAGCATCTATTTGCATTTTTGTAAAATATTCTTACATATTTGACTCAATTTGGATTGTTTTAATTCAATGTTATCACTCTCACAAAAATCTAAATATGAATTTATTGATAATTTACTCTTGAACATAAATATTGATTTTCGGTTAAATATAGGAAATACTGAAAGCATAACTTTCAAATTACTATGAATTCTTTTTCAAAATTTTTCTTTGCTGAGAAGTCAAAAATCTTTCCACTTTTAAAACTTTAGAGTGTTCAAGATCATAATTATTTCTCTTCATTACAAATTCTTTTAAATTTAACAATATTTCTTGGACACAACAAGTAATTAAATATTGTCTACCCTTTTGCAAATTATATTATATATATATATTACATATGTAATATGTATGTAATACATATGTATTACATATGTAATACATGTATTACATATTACAAATATGTCCATGCCTATCCATGAGTTAAGAATCAACAAATTTAACTAAACATACATCAGAAAAAATTGAAAAAACGTATTTCTGTACTGAATACCTGTTATTATTCTCTTATTTGTATTGTATAATAACATATATACCACATTCTATTAGATATTTTAAATAATCTATATATAATTTAAAGTATGTGGAAAGATAAATATGATTATGTGAAACACTAGAACATGTTATAAGAGGAACTTGAGCATCTTCAGATTTTGATAACTTCCTGGGGTACTGGTATTAAATGATGAGGGAGAACTATATATTCAAATTTTATAACTTGTTAGCCTTTTATTAAAAATTTGGTATAATATTTAACCTCTGGTAAGACAAATTCAAACAAAAAATCAATTCAAATTTGGTAGTTATTATCTATAACCACTCACTATATAACCAATTTATCAGTTTACTAGTGAATTATTTAAAAGTGAGCAATAATTTAATTTCTAAAAAGTGAATTGATATATCTGCTGTTACTTCAATAGATACCAGTAATGAGGTACTGATATGAATTCATAATTTCAAATATATAGTCCTATGTTGTTTAAAAAAAATCAAAGAATTTAATTTATGTTATCATTTAAATTTCTTATAAAGATTTGGAAAAACTGTCAGTGCTATCCCAAATGGTATTGTGTAAACTTCACTCTAAAAATGATAGAGACAGAATAGTGTTGTGGTTGATACATTGTGTCAACTTGAGAAGTTTAGAAGCTTAACTAAGAAACTCAGCAGTTCTACATCCTAGGGTGTAGTGGACATATCCTAGGGAGGCTGTTTATGCTTTAGGACGTTTTAATGTTTGAATCATTGTGTCAACCTTGGAAGTTTAGAAATTTAAGGAAGTGACTCAGTTGGGGAACAAGGTCTTCATTTTGTAAACATCCTGAGCCTGTGCAAGAGGAGGACCTGGAGATGCTATGAGTGCTATACCTTAAAATATAAGGGAACAAAAGAAGCTTTCGCTCCGTTCTTCTCTTGTTGCTTTTTCTGTCTTCCTATGCCATACACTGTTGCCTCTGGCCGTGCCACCGTGCATTGGAGCCAGCTGATTATGGACTGAAACCTCCACAAACTGTGAACTAAATAAACCTTTCCCTCTTTAACTTTGAGTTTCAGTTATTTTGTCCTAGCAATGAGAGAAAAGAAGTAAGACAAATGGACATTCCAAAATTCTTTCACTTTCTGTCAGAAAAATATTACACTAAATTCAAAGATGGCTATTGTGGTGTGCATTTATATGGAAACATTCCTGACTCTTCCTTCTTAAACTTTGCTGTAATTCTGATAAAATTTTAATTCTTGTTCATGGCATTTCTACATGTATATATGCTTATAGTACACAAATAGTTACTTTTTTCTTCAAATTTACTTCTGTAACTTTGGTTAAACTGATTCTAAATATCCATCAAATCTAAGATTTCCTTTTAAAATTTCTTCTATTTTTGTGACACTCTTTCAGACATAGATAGCTGATTTTCCATTGCCTTTACAGATAATTGCAAATAAAATTGATAATATGTTAAATCTAAAATAATTTGTCATGTGTCTTTAAGTTCCAAATTGTTTGAATGTAGGAGTTTTATATGGAATGTGAAATGAAGAGTTAATATATTTTTTGTTTATTTCTTAATGTGATTTATAAGTGGTTAAAAAGTTTTAAAATATAGATGACATAAATTTTGAACATGTTCATCACAGTTTAAAAATATTTCAAAAGCAGAATACAGTTGTTACAGTTAAGATAAAAAATGTCCCCCCAAAAGTCTCATGTGTTTGGAAGGTGACTAGATAATTCAGGCACTATGTTCATGGGTTGAGCAGCTTTTATCCCTTATGCACCTACACCATGTGATTTCTTCCTTGGAGCTGATTAACCATGCACTGAATCTACTAATGCTATAAGAAAAAAAAAAGCAGAAAATATCTCTGCTTTAAATTACAGGTGTTCTGTCCCAGCAATGGAAAAGTGAGTAACACAATGACTAAGAAACATTTCAGTAGTTCAGTTTCTAATGAAATATTTTGAAAGAGCATGTGACTTTTTAAAGGTGGTCTCATCACCTGTTAATTATGGAATTGAACTTGTTTGGAGTATATCTCAGTGTAGATTGAAGGCTTAGCATGTATGAGTCTGGCTCAACCACCCATGCAAAGGAAGGAAAGAAGGGACAGATGGGAGATGGTGAGAAAGAGGGAGGGAGAAAGAAATGAATGATTTTCAAACACTTAACTTTACCCATGTTCGGGTTTAATAACTTACTTTTCCTAATTAGAAACTCTCTTTTCTCTTTTTTCTTGATAGAAAAAGCTCCACTGCAGAATTCATACCTATTTGTATTTTAAACACTGGAGTTCAGAAGAAAAAGATTATTTCTTATAATTATTGTGGTCTTCAAAGATTATTAATTTCAAATTTTTATTTAATAAAATTATTCATTTAATATAATTGATTTTTAACTATTTCAATTTTGCTCAGAAATTTCAAACAAGATTAGAATTTTCTATATTTTAATTTTAGTGACTACAGTTAATGATGTGCTGTTGCCTAATCCATAAAACTATTTTGAGAATGTGATGTGTTTTAGTTTGGGGGTGAAGGGTAAATTATATTATTTTTTTAGTTGCCAAAAAAGAAACCAAATTAGCAAGTGACTTTAGGATGGTGAACAATATGTAAGTCAAACAATAAAAAATCAAATAAGATAAAATCATATAATTTCATATGGGGAAAGAATTTGAATATGAGGTAAATAGAAGTAATAAATAACAAATGCATTATTAACTTATTCATAACAAAATGCATGATGTCCTTCTTTTGGATTAAAAACATGCAGAACAATCAGAATGGTGACTTGCTTTCACTATTTGCAAAGACATATAAATATATATAAAATTACAAGTATTTAAATTGAGTTTGTTATATACTAATATATCTGCAACTCTCTTCCAGTAGTAATTTACCATCTTATATTAAATCATAATAATAATAAATAATAAGTAATCTTCAAATCATCTAGCCTAGCAGCAGAGTAGAAGTTCTTGTATTTTGAATTAAATGTGAACATTGTCTCAGCAACAACCCAAGAAAATCACACTCTCTGGAGATGGGATGACAAATCAGTACACTTAAGTAGTCACCCAAGTAATGCTAATGAGTTAAGAACCAGTGATTTTGCTCCAATTGTCATTTTATAAATGACAAAACACCCTAAAGGAACATGAACTTTGAAATCAGAATTACTGATGGGCAATACCAGACAGAATACCTCAGGTGATTTTTTTGTGTGTCCCAGAAATTAAACTCAGGAACTTGTTTGCAGATAGGCACAGTACCACTATCATATTGCAGGTGCTCTACCCAAGGTATTATGATTCCTAAAATTATATTAAATATGAAGTTGGCTTTAATTTCTGGCATTATTCTTGTGACTTTATTTTATGTGTCATTCTGGTTGTTTTGATGAAGCCAGATACTCGTCCCTCTTTTTACTTTACTTGTTTTTCTTCTGATATATCATGCAAATAAAATTACCCCTTCAAGATTTTGAAGTAAGCCTAGAATCCATAACTTCTACCCTCCAGTTCTCAGATAAATCCAAAACATCTCCTTGCCATACAAATGCATAGTGCCATCTTGCTCTGGCCTAGAGATTAGGTCACTTGCAAATCTGCCACAGTGTAGCATCTGCGCTGAATAGAGAGAGAGGATGATGAGCCACAGCATTCCTGCGTTTGTGCTTGAGCCCAAAATTTCCCTCTTTTGAAAAAAAAGCCCTCATTTTGAGGCATGAGTGTTTCCTTCCTTACTGGATGAAACTATTAAATCAGTACCTGTCTGATATGTGTCAACAGCACAGGACTACAAAATATTAAACATGATGATTCAGCTGGAAACTGAATGTGCCTAGCACATAAAGAGGGCACAGCAATGTATCTGACTGAAGAAATAAACGATTACTTCTCAATTCCAGTTCCATACCACAGAACTCCAAAATTAAGACATTTAGGTACAGAAAGACAATTTATCTTCCAAAGAGTGCTTTTAAGTATCTACAAAATTATATGTCTCTTCTATAACTTTTTGATTCTTGTAAGTAAAGAATTAAGCTGAATTGACCATTTTAATTTTTCAGAAAAACTACTTTTATTAATTAAACTATTAGCATATTGAAGGCCTTAGAAGAAATGGGTTCCATATGTCAATCAGTTTTCACACTGTGAGTTACTTTTGAAACTGTTCATGACCACCTAGGAGTTCATCAAATTATACCTATACCAAAAGACAGAAACTGAGAAATCAACACTGCCTTCCAGCTAAACATGTGGAGATTATAGTCAACTTAAGAATCAGTTAGTAGTTTGAGTCCCCTGTTCCTCTTCATTTTCAGCCACCTTATTGTGGATATATAAATGGTAAGTGACAGCAAGCTAATCGTGTGACAGTACTATACAAATAAGATGAAAAATGTTTACCATATCAAACTTATAGCCATCTATTCTTTCCTAATAAGATGATAAATTCAGAAAGTGATTGATTTGCTAATTTCATACATACACAACTAATGTTAGTAAATCTACTTATTACTGTCAAGTTATTTTCAACCATATTATTTAATTATAGAAATTCTGATTAATATTTTTCCAATTTTAAAATAATAAAACTGGCCTGAGATAATTGATATATGTAATATCTTTAATATAAAACATATATCTATATATGAATGTAATATACAGTATATATAAAACAAATTTTGAGTTAAATTTTGAAGTAAGATACAAATGAAATCTCCAGCTTTTACAACTTCTCAATGCTTTTTTTGTTTTTTGCTTTATTGTATCTAGAAGGAAAGATTTTTTCATCATTCTGCTGCTTAAACTCATGTTAGTGGGATACAACAGGTAAACTAAATTAAAATAGCTATTTTTAACTTGAACACAGTAATTTTGGAGGCCTTTTTACCCTGCTTTATGCAAGCCAGTTGTACCAAACTAAGTATGTGGCTCCTGTGACCACAAGGAAGTTTATAACCTGTGGGATCTACTTTCAGAAACACTCTGGCCAGTATTTTTGAAAGGTGGACAATCTATCTCTTTTTCTACCACAAACTAAATAACTTCATAAAGAATAAAATCCTGTAACTTAATAACAGCTCATCATTGGAAGTCATTTTTAACAACAACAACAACAAAAACTCATAGGCTACATCAAGAATTTATTATAACAAATTCTAGAATCTTTTTGTTAATACCTTTCAAGATCAGTGAGGAGTGTAATTTCAACATAGTACTCAAATAAAAAGGTAATGTAGGAAATAATAAACATAATCAATCATTGATCACAGAATATGTAATCTAATATATACTAATCAGATTCTTCATCTTCAAATAATGAACTTCACTCATGCAGAAAATTATTAATACTCTCTTCATTGAGGCAGTAGAATCCTTTATCTAAAGATCTGTCCGCAAATAGGCACATAAAGTCTAACATAGATCAAAGGTATTATTGTTCCATTTTAATGTATGATTCACTTCAGTATTTTAGTCTGATTCTGGGATAGCTTTAAAATGCTAAAGAATAGGCTGCAACTGGTGGCACGTGCCTGTAGTCCCAGCACTTAGGAAGCTGAGGCAGAGGACTGCTGTGGGTTCAAGGCCAGCCTGCACTACACGGCAAAAAAAACATGTCTCAAACACAAGACAAAACTGCTGAAGAAGTAGCACTTACTCGCAATTACCAATTACATCTAAAAATAGTAACTTCAATGGATCACTTACTCCATCTTCTTGAATTTAGACAGACAAATTTACCTGCCTACTTTACTAATAATCACCTATAAAGACACTCCAGGATTTTTCTGTAAGAATAATTCTATACTTTTTTCTTCAAAATTCTTGTCAAATTTTAATCTTATTACTTTTTTTCTAACATCTCACTGGTTTTGCTTTTTCTCCATTATTGTTTTATCCGTACCAATTGGGTAAATGGTTCTCAAATGGGTGCATATTCATTTTATATGTGAAGGCTGTTAGAAAAATGTCAGTGCCTATGTTGTACCTCCAATGGTACTGAAAACTGGTTTTGTGAAATGTCTAAAAAAACTGTATCTTTAAAAAGTGTCTAATGTATAACCACTGGGAAAACTTCTTAGATTTTCTAAATGCAATAATAATAAATATTTGAAAAAACAAATTTTTATTAAAACATCAGTATGAGTAATAATTATATATGACATAACCATATTCAAACCATACCAAAAAGCAAACAAAAAGAATATTTAAAAAAACCACCTCTAAAACAACAACTTACACATGCTTAAAGCACCATGAACAAACTTCCAAAAAATTTGTCATTTCTCTTAATCTCCTTTTCCTTTATTACCGGGAGCTTCTTCAACTACTTCTGCTGTCTTGAAAAGTCTTATAGCTGGTGTGCTCAGTTTGTTTTTTTCACATTGAAGCTGAAGGTATCACATGCTAAAGATCAGAGAATCTGCTTTACCTAGTAAAGTGTGAAATGGGTGATTGGTCAAGTTGTTGCACAACCTGGATGCCAACTAGACAACAAGCACTTGGAACGTATCAGTGATTCTTAGCCCCTGTTATACTTCACATTATCCTGGGGACTTTGAAAAATGTATGAACACACAGGACTACTTCCCTGAGATCTGGATCAGGCATGATATGTTTTACAGGCTTTCTAGGGACTTGTTATGTGCAATCAGAGTGGTGAACCACTGACTCAGATGTGTTTGAAAAATTCTGGAGATCAAATGCACAGTCATTTATAAATCACAGGATAACAAGTCTGAAGGATCCCTTATTTTCTCATACAACTTTACATTCCCTTTGTGAGATTTCCTCCCAAAGTTTGCACAAATTTATTTTTAACTTCTTTTAATTCTTTAAAGGAACAGTAGTTTGGTATAAGAAGAGTAGTATGATTTGCTATAAATCCTCTCACTAACAAAGTGGCTTTTATCAGAGGTGAAAAGATATTTGGGATTTTGATCCTTCTGTTATGCTTTGTTTAGTTTATCTTTACTCTCAATTCTTCACAGTTTAGGTGCCAAAGACACCCTACAATATTTCTCAGAAGTGAGAAAATACAGCAAACACGATGACAAATTGCAAAGCTCTTTTTTTTCTTCTCAACTACTCTAATGCAATATGGCTTTTTAAAAACCCATGATGCTTAACACACATGCACACACTATTATTATATGCTGCTTATGGACTAAGACTGAATGTTCTCGACAATCTATGGGAAATAACTTATTGAATTCTCATAACCTCATAGCAAAGTTAAATATTTTGCCTCTATTTAAGGGAAAGAACGAGCACAGAGGTATTAAATCAATTTTTCATGGTACCTACCAACTAGGTGATAGATAATCTGTTCTTCAAAATCTGTGCTCATAAATACAGGAGCATATTGCCTCTATGAACATTAAGATTACCCTTCCTTGAGTACACAAGTGATTTACCATATTATTCTACTTATAATTATCAGTTTAATCTTCATAGTCCAGTGATATATTGCAACAGAAATGAAATCAGTTTTTTATAGGATTTTTCTGGTGAAAAATGTAGCAGAAAACCACCATGAAATAACTAAAAGTAGTCTCAGACTCTTAAAGATATTGATAGATGGCCAGTCGTAGTAGTGCTTGCCCATAATACGGGGTACATGAGTGCCTCAGGAAATGATTTAGATTTACAAGTTCAAGGCTAGGCTGGAAAATTTAAGGAAACCTTATCTCAAAATTTAAAAATAAAAAGTGTTAAGGGTATAACTCAGTGGCAAACACTTTCCTAGCATACATAAGGCCCTGAATTTAATACTCAGTACAAAAAACGAAACAATTTAAAAAAATTAAAAACCACCAAAACAAAAACAATAAGAAAAACTGAAAAACAAATCAAATTGAAAAATAAAAAAGGTATAAACATGATGCAATCAGAGAGGAACTAGCAATTAGAAAAATAATTTACATAGGAGAATTGCATTTGAGTAAGCTCCAAGACAATTTCCTCAGAAGTGTTAAATAAATTGAGGAAATTGTTGCACTCATTGGGGAAAGAAATGAGAATTTAAATTTCCTTATTTCTAGGAAAAGTGTTATTGCTTTAAAGTGCCAGACTGGTTTTCTTTCATCTGAGTCAGTGAATGGCAGCACCAGCAAACAGTCTGTGCAAGACAGCCAAGAAGAATTTCAGCTTCCGAAAGTGAGCTAAGCAGCAGTGGGCTCATTCTAGTGCAAAAGAGACACATTAAGTCACTCCTATGTCTACAAACCCACAAGTCAGTGATTTAAATGAGATCAAGTTTGCCTTGATCTATAAAATTGTGGGACCGACCTAGCCATTCTTTAATTCTTTTGGTTTCAGATACTGACTGGTAATCTCTTTCAATGGGGAATATAAACAGCTACTATTTTACATGGTTAAAATTTAAAGCTACCTAACTCCTAAAATGCAGTGACAGTAGCTCTGGTATATAATGTCAAGCAAATTAGTCCAGTGCTGAGCTAGGATTGCGAGAGTAGAAAGGCACCCAGGTGAAACAAAACAGCTTCCAGGTGAAACAAAAATCTAACACATAAAAGCTGTACTCTGAGGACATGTGAACAGAACATATGCATGGGACCGAGACAGTGCAAATGTACTTTCATGGACTCGACGTGGCCTTTAAATAGTCTTTGTAAAGGAAGGAATCACTTCATTAGAGAACATCATTAGTTAGACAGGCAGACCAGTCTTCAACGCTGGTTTGGCATGGTACAGCAAAGCAAACAGCTGGCTCCCCATTTTTTACCCTACGTGGGTGGAAAAGATAGACACCCTCTGAAATGTGAATGCCTTTAAGGTTTGGGTTATACATGCATAGAGGAAATCTTTAACCATGAAGTAGATGTTGTTTTTATTAGGGCGTGCAAATCTTCAGTGAGCTGGAAGAAAATGAAAGATGTACACACATCTCAAGCTTGGAAAAAAGTTTGTTCCTTTTACTATAATTTTTTTTTATTTTATAATAAATCCCTATGGCTTCTCTGGGTGCATTTTGCAATTTCTTCTCAAAGACCCTTAACTTGGGAAACTATTTAGGTGTATCAGAATTTTACAAGATACAGCAATTGCTCAACATCTGTATTATTTTCTTCATCACCAGAAAATCCTAATTTCCCTTCTATATAACATTTTGATGTATCAGTTTTCTTTAGCCTCTTCAGTTTTTCTAAGAGATTATGTATCCACATAATTCTAATTTTTCATGTTCTTTTGCAGAAGCAAACCATCAAAAACTTAACTTTTATATACAACATTTAGTAGATCAAATTATAAAACAATTTTTCATTAGATTAATTTCTGAAGGGGTGGACTATTATAGATGATAGCAAATAACTGGTTCTATTACCTAGAAAACTGGTTGCTATGCATATTAGAGAAACTTGGATCTTGTTTACCACATTATTTGTATCAAATTTTTGCTCAAAGATTTGGAAATTATTGGTGATAAGTTTGTACCTTCTAACCATACTTCTTAACCTTCAATCAAAGACAATCCTATCAGGACTTAATTGATACAATCTATTAAAAACAGAGATAAACTATAAAGGAGAGTTTACTTTTGATCTATTATATGACAGAAAATGATAACATTAATATAGTGCACATAAACAATTTAATTTTCTAATAAAATGACTTTAGAAAATATATTTAATGGATACTTTGCTCCATTTCTCTGATGTTAACTGTCTAGAAGATATTAATCATCCAAATGAATGTTAGCATTTGTTATTTTATTGTTGTTACTTTTTATTATTATTTAATGCATAGACTTTGATAAATGCATGAACATATTTTAAAGTGTGCAACGATGTTAGTCTCTTCAGTTTTTCTAAGATATAGCTCAGTGGCACTGCACCTGCCTGGCAAGTACGAGGTCCTGAGTTTGATTCCTGGTACAAAATAATTAATAATCATAATAATAATAATAGGACATTTCATGCATTGTAAAATTTATATTTTTGCATAAATTTTTAATTCACATATATTAGAGTGGTGTGTATATACACATTAGTGTATCTATGTGTATGGTATATGGTGAAATAATTATTTTTGTTGTAATTTAATTATTTTAAACATAGTTTGCTATGATGTTCAACTAAAAAAAGAATCTGGAAACTTCTGGTCTTGATGCAGCCTTACTTACATTCATATTAAATTAATTTCATAATAGTTTGCCATTTAGAAAACAATTAAATTATTTGCTATTAATTAAAAGACCATTTCCAGTCTATAGGATGATAAACAACTTGTTGATGTATAAGAGCCACTATCAACAAAATAAATCAACATATCAGTCACAAGTGTTTGATCTCATCAGAGCAGAGAGCAGCTCTGCTCTCAGTCAATGGCTCTCGCCACTGGTAGTTGGATAGGGACTCTCATGTGTGTTCAGCTGGGTGAAATACAGTTGCTCTGCAAACAGGAACTTAAAAACTCATTTTGGCTCTCACAGCTTCAGTGCTGACTGTTTGAAGGCTTGTGCTTGGCCATGACAGATCACATGACAGGTGGTGAGAGAACCAGCTTTTAAGTAAAGGCAGTACTCAGGCTGTGGGCAATGCTACAATGATTCATTACTAAAAGCTCAAACTCAAGGGCAGAGAGCCAAAGTGCTCAGACCACAGGTGCATCTTTTTCTTTTCTTTTTTTTTGAAAGTGTGATTCATTGCTTAAGCAAATTTTGAACTTCATTTCCATCTGAAGGAACATCTACTCTGCAGCCACAGCCACTGTCACTGACTATAGTCACAGCTTCTCTTAGCATCTTTACCTCCTTGGGCCAGAAGGCATTTGAAATTATGACCTCTGTGACTAACCTATGAACTACAGAAGGACTATGAATTCTGTCCATTTTGTCCACGATTATGTATTTGAAACTTACTAGGATGCCTTACACATTGTAGACTATCATTAATATCTGATGAAACAAAGTATGTATGAGTCAATGAATGTAAATCTTGCATCAGAGTGAACTGCAAAGAGAATATAAACAGTTGTACCTACTCACCCTGATCATCTAGATATCTCAAAAATGACTATCACTTTTTCCCATTAAGTAAGAAAAATGGATGCAAATTAAGGCAGGCCACTTAATCTGATTATTATACTACTATAAATGTATGTTTCTAAATTTCTGAAGGCAAATATTTCCAAAACACTCTAGGCCATTATTCTTGTGGATGCACCCAGCATATAAAATATTTCCAAAGAATACAAACAACATACAGATTCACTGGAACCTGTCATATCTTTTTTAATAATAGTCAGAAAGAGAGAGAGAGAGACAGAAAGAGAGACTGAGATTTAATTTTATGGCTGGTTCCTGGACAGAGTATGAAACCAAGAGACGTTATTGTCATCAACTTTTCTCTGTCATAAGCTAACCACTGAATTTTTGTCACATAGTTCTATGGGTTCTGGGCAGGCACTTAGAAGTGACAAAACATTTCCTCATGTCCTTTATGCTCTATTTCAAACCATTCTATTGCTAAAAAACATTTAATATTCGTAATCTCAGTGTTGTGTATGATCTTGAAATTTCATCATCAAAACTCAGAAAACATATGCTGGTGGGGAAGTACAAAATGTTCGCTTCTTTCTAACATCTGAGGTAGTAGCATGATAATAACTGTGTAAGACAACTTCCCTCTTCTCTCAAAATAATTATGGCTTTCTAGATTTCAGCATCTGTGCAACCAGATGTTACTGTCAGACACGTAAGCAATGGGTTAGAACACTGGAAACCTGGCGCGATCCCAGATTCTTGGTCTCAATACCTTAACAGAAGCAAGTGGCTTTCAGGAGTCCAAGATTTTAAGTTCCATGTCACACAAACCGAGTTCCATAAATAAGAAATAGCTTCCCCTTATGACAGACTGAAGCTAGCCACTATTTTGCTGCCACTGAGAGACATAACTAGGTTATCAAGGCAGGAAATAAGAAGTCTAATATTTGATGTTACTAATTAAAAAAAGAAAACTAACTTTAAACCAAAACATATGACCATTTTCTCTCAAATACCTAACATTATGAAATTAAGTAAATGATTTTATGAAAGTTGGAAGAAAATACTTTTCATAGAAAAAAACAGTCAAAGTTAGCATTTTGGTTAGGCTATAATAGATTAGTTAGATAGATTCAAACAGTGTTATGAACACATTAAAATATTTATTGAGAGATACCATGAGTTTTTAATAAAACAGTGTAATTGTAGAGATTGGCCATTCTTTCTAGATGTTAAAATAAACCTTGGTTTATGAAATGGTTATATTTAATTGTAGTTTAATCTTTGCTGTGTTTAGTAAATTAAAAGTTGACAGTTACAAACATTTTAAAGGAAACAGGTTTTTCATTAAAATTTAAAATCAGGCTTTCTTTGCTCAAACTTTAAGTTTATTTCAAGATTATAGTTAACCTTTTCTCTAAGATTATCACAGATAAAAGTAATATTTTTACCAGAAAAACCTGTACAAATGCAAATATTTGGGAAACTATATCAAATGAAGTTATTCATTTTCTCTTTACAGAGTAGGTGAAAATAATTTGTAAGCTGCACCATATCCACAATATATGAGAAACTCAAAAACTAAATAGCAAAAATAAAAGCCAACAAATAATCCAATTAAAAGGGGAGCAATACACATCTATAGACATCTCAAAAGAAGATACAAATGTGACCAACAGGTATATGAAAAGTGCTCAATCTGAATAATCATCAAAAAATATAATTCAAAGACACAATGAGATATAATCTCACTCCTCTATTAATAGCTGTTATTAAAAGACAGAAACATATACCAGCAAGGATGTGGAGCAAAAGAAACCCATGTACACTCTTAGTGAGACTGGGAGTTAGCACAGTTGTAGTGGGATACAATACAAAAAATTTTCAAAATAAAAAACCCTAAAAATACACCTACTAACCAGTTCTGCTACTAACTATATATCGAAAAAGAAATGAATAAAATCGGTATAGTAAAAAGACATCTGTACTTCCACACTCACAATGGGCAAGGAATGGAAGCAACCTGTGTTCATAAACAGATGAATTGATAAAGAAAATGTGGTACATATATACTATGGAAACTAGTCACCTTCAAAAAGAACTAAATCCTGTAATTTGAGTGAAACTAGAAATCACTGTGTTAAGTTAAATAACTTAGGCACAGAAAGACAACAGTGTCTCACTCATTTATCACTCATTTTGATCTTACAAAAGTTAAGCAAAAAATAGTAGTTATAAAAGCCTGGGGAAACTAAGAGAAAGACACAAAAAGTTTGATTCAATGGATATAAATTACAGCAAAGAAAAAAGAAGTCCTGGTGTGCTTTTGCATAGCAGGACAATTAAGCATAATAACACACACACTGTATTTTTTTTTTTTTTTTTGTACTGGGGATTGAACCAACAACCTTGCACTTGCCAGGTAGGCGCTTATGCTGCTGAGCTAAATCCTTGACCCTCACACTGTATATTTTTAAAGCTTGAAAATTTTTATCATCAAAAGTTTGATTAGATAAAAAAGAATGTTTTTTTGCTTTCATTCTTTGATTTCTTTTTTATGTCTATATCTTGTAATCTGAGCAACTACTTTGAAGATAAAAACACATAATATATTAACTGTTGTTAATATTCTATAATGTTTTGAAATTCTGTATCACTTTTGCTCTTTTTTCATTCTAAAATAAAAAATATTTGACTAGACAGGAATGCTTAACCTTATGTATATATTAAACCTTATATATACTAATAGTCACATGATACCTTCACTAATGTGTACAATTTTATGTATTACTTGAAAAAATTAAGGTTTATAAGTTTAATAAAGTGAAGCAATTTATAGCATGAATACTTCTTCACTAAAATAAGTTATCTGTTTCATATCTTAGAAGACTAGTGTATAGATGATGCAGGTGAATATTTTAATTAAATTTAGTAAAAAATGATCAGTATCTTTACTTTTTTCAAAAAGAGAATAATCACAACAGTAATTTTGTTTATAGTAAGTAAAAACTCAGGTAATTTTTTTCTACTATTTTGTCATCAAGGGAAATACAGGGAAATATACATACAATTTCTTTTTGATTGTTTTTCCTGTTCAAGTGATTGGAGCCTTTCATTCTTCAAAATCTACATCATACAGCACACTATTAATCATATATGTGGCACATCCTACCATAATTTAAGGTAAGATTCTGAATCTCATTTCATCTCTGCTTATATAGTTTTTCCTGAATTCTCATTTATTAATTATTTTAGCTTTCAGTTATTTATTGGTAACCCCACAAGAAGGTAGACAGGAGAAAGTTTAGATCACAAAATTTAAATAATCACAATACTGACATTTATTAATTTTCTTATCAAAGCTGTGAGATGTTTGATACTTATTACAAACCAGTTTCCATTATTTTAAATAAGTTTTCTCTTGTTTCTGGGCAAATCAAAAACTTGGTGCATAATGTAATATTTATCTAAATTAAATTTTAGTGGAATCAAACTTATTTGTCCATAAATGGTATTTTAGATTCAACAACACACGTGGATCAGGTGCACAATTTAAGGCAATTGACAATAAGCCAATGCAAATATTCAACTGGTAAGATTTTTCAATGTCCTATAAGAATCATGAATTGTAGTTATTACCAAATACAATGTGTTTCACATTTCTACAATGAAAATTCAGAACAAAATATAAACAGAAAATTATATTAAGCTAATCTGTATGCTACAAAAATATATAAAACAATTTCCATATTCACGGGAGTTAGTACCCTATTCTAACTCTGTGTCTGAAATTACAAAACAGAGGTTGATAAACACCAAAAGACTGGATATGCTTCCTATACTTCAAAATTTTTTGAACTTTTAAGAATATAATAAATATGTATTTTAAAAGCTTTAACTAGTATAATTATTACAACAAGCAATAAATCATTACTTCAAAAATAACAAATTTTGTATAAAGTTAGTAGGAAGTGCAGTTTTATAATCATTGTGGTAAAAACTACAGGAATATCAAGAGATTAATATAAATGTAATGCTCATGCAATCATTATTAACAAACTGCTAAAAACAAATTTCTGGGTTTAGTAATTGACTTAGTACTAAAAAGCTTTATCTTTCAGACTAAATTCGTAAATCTATGCTCAAGAAAGGACAATTGAAAGAGGGAATTTTTTTTTCCTTTGCCACATATTTAGAACTGTAGAATAGTATCTCTGTTAATTCTGATGGTAACTTGTTCAGGTCCTTCACATCAAGATCTGCTAAAAAAATTCTCTGTATCTAATTGGAGGGGTAAGAGCAATTTATAAAAATGAAACCCAGATAGCCAAGGGATGTGTTAAAAATCAATACCAGAGATTGACACTAATTTTTGAGAAGCATCAAAATATACTGTATATTGGCTAAGAAAATTTTGTCATCTCCTAAATTTACAATAAGTGGATCAAGAAAAACATTCTGCCCAACTGGCAAATGTCAGCTCTATCTCTTGCCAAATATTTCCTTATACCCAATAAAGAACTGGAAATTTTTAAAAAATTGGTATGTTTGACAACATTAACACAGAAAGTAAAAGAAAGAGCAGCAGGCTGGTGTATAAAGAAAAGTAAGTTTTTGTGTGTGTGAGGAAGATAAAAAGGATTTGTAAGTAAAGAGAATTTTGAAACTATTATATATTTCAATTTATTATATCTTGAAATAATATAGTATCGCAAGTTTCTCTAGAAGTCTTTAATCTTGTATGCAGTGCAAAGGTAACAGGCTGAGATTCAAAGAATGCTGAAATAACAAGAAATCTGAAAAATAGTAACAAAACTAAAATCAGCACTGGACATATCGAATACTAAAACTGGCACTGAAGGAACTCAAATCAAGGATTTAGAGAATAAATCTCAGGATGTCAACAAAAATACCGAGGAAAAAATTTAAACAAGTGGTGCACAAACTTCAGTCTATAACATGATAAGTGGGAAATATATTTACTAAGAATAAACAGGGAATGTTCAGTTACTGGCAGAGGCTATCATTGAACCACATAATGAATGAATCTCTTCATATTTTCTCAGTATAAAATATTTACAACTATGATTATCACTCTTAACCAGAAGAAAATAGTTTCAATTTGATATAATACAATATATTATATAATATATATATATATATATATGTATAATGTATAACTTTATATCAAGGTATTTATCGGTTGGCTGTTTCTAGAATAATTCCTACTGCTTGGTCAGTCTTAGATTGGTACTTTTGTAAAGAAACTGCTTTTATATTATAAGAATGAACTTAATTAACCTAAGCACTCTCCGTGGCTCTTTCTAACTCTCTTTTTTCACACTGCACACTAACATTCCATGAAGCTAGAATTTAGAATTAATTCTAGCTTGTAATAGCATGGCATGCTTGATGATTCTTGGTTCAGACTATCCAAAAAAGGATAACATTTTATAGCCTTCTTTAATAATCCAAGAGAAAATGAAATAGAATTATCTGGATAATTATTTTTAATTATTTATACTTTTTTATGAGATCAAGAGCATGCTGGGAGTGCAAATGATCAATGTATATTATGTGCATGAATGAATCTGCCAAAATAATCTGTATAATCAATTTTAAAAGAGTGAATAAAACTTCATGTTTTCTGCTTAGTTTCTCCTAATGAAAATTTATGGTAACTATTTATTTATTTATTTTTTAAATTTTATTTAAAGGGGGGGAATCCAAACAGTAAAAAAGGGTAGAAACAATACAGAATTTCAAAAAATAAAAATAAACAGTAAGAAATCACTATTCGATACATTACATATTATCTTCTTGGATATAGTTGTTCAAGTTACAAAATTAAAGCATACAAAGTGAACATTCAAACAGTGAGGCTGCAAACAGTTCTGTATGGTAACTTCTTTTAGTTCAGTTTTTCATAGAAAAAATCAGTGTTATTTTTATAGTAATTGCATGTAGTAAAACACATGCTGTTGTGGAGTAAATGCCAGCTTTGAGGTTAATACAGTCACAGCTGCACTCTTTACTAACTATATGTCAGTAAAGAAGATAAGCTGGTTTTAAAATTGGCAAAGTTCAGTTTATCTACTGCTGATCTATACAAACTTCTTTACAAAAGATATTTTTAAATGAGAATTCTATTTTTTACTTTTTCTTTCTCATATCAACAATTCAAAACTTTCAATAGTTTGTCAGAATACCAAGCAAAGTAATGCTGCTTTTGTTAGCTGTAGATGACACAGGGAAGAATTAGGAGTTCTCCAATTAGCAATTTTTTTCAGAAATGGAAAAAACACAACTTGATTGTTTTTTACAATGATCAGTTTATTTGTTTTTATTTATTTATTTATTTTTGGTACTGGGGATCAAACTCACAACCTTGCACTTGCCAGGTAGGCACTTAGGCCACTGAGCTAAATCCCTGGCCCTCAACTTGATTTTAAAAAGTGATTTTTATACTCAAAGAAAATAATGACTGCTATTGTGTTTTATGTGATAGCAAGTTGCCTTTACATGAATTAATATAACTGAATATTTAAATACATTAAGGTATTGGAAAATATTGAATATATATTACACCATGGGTACTATTAGACATGATATATATATATATATATATATATATATATATATATATATACTATATCATGTGTTTGTACATATATATGTATATACCATGTGCATATACCTATATATAGTGTATATGTATATATGTGTTAATATATGTTTGTGTGTGTGCAATTAAGTATCTTTACTTTGATCATTCAAGTCAAATATTACTCTTTTGTGATTAAAGATATTGTGGCAAAGATCTTGTATAGAGTCATATAATATGGTGGTGGTGTCAAGTGTCAGATTTGTTTTAAATATTCCAATCCAAAGCCTACAAAAAAATTAGACAACTAAGTATATATTTTAAAGCAAATACTTTTCAATATATTCACTATCATGCATTACTAAAATCTACAATGCAATAGACATCACAAAAATATTTTGGAGCACAGATAAAAATGATATATTAATGAAAGTTATTCAGATCACTCTTTAAATAAACTGACAAGTTAAAATGCATCTCAAACAGCCAAAATTATGTGAGAATCAAATATTAACAGAAGATTTGTCATCCTCATAGAATGATATGACGAACTAGTCATAAAGTCAGTTTGTCTCTACAAAACACTGTTGAGGTAGAATTGTAAATGTCACCGACATGTTCATTAACTCTGTGCACCATTATTTAAATTATATTTTGAAAAGGAAATTGAAATGAACATCTTAGAACTTTTACTGAAACAAACAGGTGGCTGTGACATGCATGTCATAGGTTTGCCACCACCACAGCCACACAGTACAAATGGGAATAATGTGGGCTCAGGATGAAGATTCTGGAGTTAAATTCTGATTTTTGCTGCTCAGTAGACTCAAGCAAATTACTTCACAGCTCTGTGTTTCAGTATCATCACTTGTAAAATGAAGATTATTTCAGAGTTGTTGAGAGGATTAAATTAAAACTCTAGTAGCATACATAGTAAGACATCAAAAATGTTAAAAAAATTATGGTATTATATCTATATATAAGGAAGAGAATATTACTTGAAAGTTAAAACATAGTTGATTCAAAAATTATACATCATAAATGACATCATGAATTACTAAAGCAACTTAGATTCAACAGTGACATTAGCCATGATAGTTCATTTTAGAAAATTCATCACATTTAGATTAATACATGAGAAGTGATTGAATTTCTGTGAAGAGGGCAAGAACATTACCAGACTAAATATACTACAACTAATTTTTTTTTAATTTTCTCCATAATATATACTAAGAGCTTAACATGTGCCATCCACTATGCTGAGTAGTGTGGGTGGGGTTATGAAACAATGAACAAGCTACCAGGAGCGTTAAAACTAATCCTAACATTAGAATGCAAATCCCTCATGTATATTTCATTGATTCCATATGTTTACACCTGTAGAAAAGACAGTGACAAAAATGTTCAGTTAAGGGCAATGAAAGTTCTCCAGACTCTAAATTTTACCCTTTCTGCTCTTCCAAAGCACAAAATATTTATTTGTTTGAGTAAAAAGGCAAAATTGTCTGTTATATATGACAAACATCAGAATGCAGAGCACATTAAACCATCTAAGGCTTAATTCAAATTAGTTTATTTAATTGATTGATTAGCCTCTGAGAATCCTGAGAGAAGAAATTAGCAGGAATATCCTTATAATGGTTGATACATTGTGTCAATTTTAAAAGTTTAGAATCTTAAGTGACTTAGCCTGGGGCCAGGGCCCTCACTTTGTAAACATCCTGAGCCTGTGCAAGAGGAGGGCACAGAGACCTTGCAGTGAACTGATTATGGACTGAAGCCACCACAAACTGTGTGCTAAATAAACCTTTCTTCCTTAATTTTGAGCATTAGGAATTTTGTCCAAGCAATGAGAGAAAAGAAATGAAGATAGAATTTGTTAAAAGGAGAGGGGTTAAAAAGGCTTCCAGTCTGATTTCTGAAGGCCTAGGAAGTCAGGCAGTGTGCCCCTGAGAGGGCAGTGTGTGAAAATGTGAGAGGGAAGGCAAAGGTGCAACGGATACCCCAGAAGTTTGGAGAAGCCAGGAATATGGATTGTCTAAGGAAAGCTTCAAGGAGGGAGCAAAGTGGCCCCAAGAGAGAAGTCATAGGAGCTACAACCACTAGAATTGCTGTAGGTGTGGAACTACTTAAGCCCTTTGGAGCTCACAACTTATCACAGATTTCCTTAGATGCTACATGTGGAACTACCAGGACTTAATATATGCCCTGCTGGATTTCAGACTTGCTTTGGTCCCAATCCTTTGTACTGCTGTTTGTAACTTTTAGAATGAAAATGTTTATCTTGTGTCATTAATGTTGGAAGTGTTTAACGTTTCATTTGTACAGGTGTTCGCAGCTAAGAGTTTGCTTTCCATCTAAAAGGAGACTTGGGACTTGGACTTTACAACAACACTGAAACTGTTAGGACTTTGAAACTTTAGAGGTGGACTAAATGCCTTTTGCATAAAGGAATCTACAAGAGTCTTTGGGGGCCAGAGATGAAATGTTATGGTTCTAATGTAATATAATGTTGATAGACTTGATGCTGGTTCTTAAAGACTGTTAGACATGTGTTATAGTGTTCGAGTTATGAAATGATAAGAATAAGCATATCTTTATATCTGGAAACTAGTTTAAAGAAATGTATCTGACTGCCAAGTTGACAAGAGGTGGACTGTAATGGTTGATACATTGTGTCAATTTGAGAAGTATAGAAGTTTAATTAAGTGACTTAGCGGGGGCCAGGGTCCTCACTTTGTAAATATTCTGAGTCTGTGCAACAGGAGGGCATTGAGATGATGTGAGCGCTATCCCACCTGGAGGCGAGTAGTCTGCTTACAATATAAGGGAGGAAAGAGACGTTCTTTTCCCCTTTTTGTGCTTTTGTTGCTTTTGATATTTTCTGCCACCTTGAACTGCTGCCCCTGTGTCATATCACCCTGCCTTGGGTGCCAGTTGATTGATTATGGACTGAAACCTCCGTGAGCTAAATAAATCTTTCCTTCTTTAATTTTGGTGTCAAATATTTTGCACCAGAAACAAAAGTAAACAAGACACAGATCAGTCTGTTTAGTTATGCCTGTTACCTAGTCTAAGCACTAGAATCAAATTATACCTGATTACTTTATATCATAATCAGGTATAATTTGTAACAGTTCTTGTCAGCTATCTCCATTAAGATGTTATCACAGCCATCATTTCTGGTTCATGAAATCATCTGACCCTTTTCTCTCTGTCTCTCTCTTTGTCTCTCTCTGTCTTTCTGTCTATCCCTCTCTGTCTCTCAGAGACCTCCTGTCTTACCATTCTTCTCTCTGACCATGTAGACTACATAAGTATCACTTAAATGTGCTGCCTGCCTGTATCCTCAGCTGTTTTTCTGCTTCACTTGTCTGATAGATCCCTCAACCTAGATTGCAACAGTGATCTACTTAATGTGCATTTGAAGTTGGTATGTTGAGAACTGATAGAAATGAAAAGATGCACACACTCTCAAACTGATGTCACACTTTATAGTATAGATTCTCCAGAAATAAGGAGAAGAAAGATGTCTGTTAAGGAGGTGGTTTCCTGCACCTAAAGCAGACTCTGGCCAAGCTTACAGCTGGAGATACATGAACACTGTATACCAGAGTAGGGTCTTTCCTTGAAGAGGTGTCTGAGTTATATATTTTCATAATGACCATATCACATTTTCATACACACTAACCCTATCCTCCATAATATCTTGAAATCATTTTGCAATCCTGCAATAAATTCAGATCCTCATGGAATATTCAGGAAAATTCTCCACTCTGCTGAAACCTCTCTGCCTTATCATTTCTGTGCCATTCTTAATAAGTGGTTGAATGTCTACCTTGCATGTAAGATACAGATAGGAACTTTCTCAACTTGTGCCATGATACCTAAGTACTCATCTTCACATCTCCCCATACCTTTTCTCTTTATTCTATGAAAACACTTCAGTACCTGTTGAATTTTAGATCAAGTCCAGAGATCTTCACTTCCCTGACATTCCTCCCCCTTTGGAATCTGGCCTAATCTCTCCATCTCCCTTTACATCACTTCCTTATTTTATCCATGCTCCTAGCCATGTTTAATGTTTTAGTTACAAGAATACACTGTGAAATGATAACTCCCTTAGCATGTTTTCCTAAGTCTGTGCAGAACACTCTTCATTTGTCTTTTGCTTATTTCATTTGAAATTATTTTTTGGATCCCAGTTGCTCTCCCAGGGTATAAAGCCTACAAAGAAGGTATTATGTGTTCATTTTATCTTCTTTTGTAGTGTCCTGTCTTGCCTGTACATGAATTTAACACAGTATGGTGTAGTTTTCTGTTCATGTATTGCTGTTTATAGTAGACTATAAGGTCTCAGGACAGGATCATGCAATATAGAGATGATTAGTCTCAAAGGAACTTCTGACATTAATCTGTACCTAATATTTCTTTTAGTGAATAAATAGCTACTGTTATAACCTGTGGCTCATACTGAGGATCATACCTAGTAGACACTTACATTAAATCATTTCACTTATTCTTAAAAATTAGGCACTTAGGACTTTAGTTAGTTGAGTGCCCAGATAGTTAATAGAGATAAGACATGGAACTAACACAGGACCCCAGGTTTGTCTACTTAAAGCAAATGTCTTTGTTTATCCATATTATTCCTTCTAGTATGCATTTTAAGTCCCCAGAAACAGGCTGATGTTCAACTTATTTATATCATTTGATTCATTCATTGGTTTATTCATAATCATATGGTACCTAACCATTCAATTAAGCTACCCTACTACTAGCTAAGTGAATGGTAAATTGGCACCACTTTTATTATTGCTAATACTTTACTAGATTTTTGTTTTGCTCTTGACCAATTATAAAGGGCAGGGAAGTAATTTGCAATGCATGGTTTTTTTGAAGAAATATTTTTCACTGTGAGGAAATTAAAGTTAAACAATCTTAAAAATGAAAACAGATATAATTTAGTGATAGTACCACTCTTTGTTTCAACTGAAAATAGTATTAGAGGTAATGAATTTAAATCACAGAAAGAATGAGCTAGGTTAGAAATTGAACTAAATTCTCTGAATAGTTATAATGAAATATAAGATGATACCAATGAAAGATATATAAATCACCCCCTATTGAAGCATTTGAGAATAATGTAGATGGAGAACTACCTATTTGAATATGAGAGACACAGGAAATAAATTATCTCATTTAGGCTTATGATTGTATTATCCTAGCATTCTTATCTGATAATAATGACTTCTATATTTCTAAGAAAGATCAAGTGGAATGTATTAAGAGGAAGGGAAAACATTTCCACAACATAAATTACAAGTAAAAAGGAGTTTCACCTTTTCTCCCAATAAGTCACTTTTTCAGGCATTACATAAATGACCAATGCCACATTTTATTTTCATTATTAACAAGGATAAATTTTAAGCAGGAACTAGATGTAATAATTGTCATGTTAATGAAAAAATCTGAGGGTGATTCTTCTTCCTAAATATCACAGTTTATGCCTTGCAAATATTTAATCAAAATATTTGCTTCCAAAATCTAATTTCTAACAAAATATTTATCAGAAAAAATATCCTTGATTGTCAGATGGTGAGATTTGTTATTGTTTTTAATATATCATTGGATCAGAAAAGGCAGAGAGAGAAAAATAATTCACTTATTTCAACAAAATACAGTTTACACAACCTTTTGAAATATTTGTTTAAAAAGTGAATAGAAATAAAATCTCAATTGCTTCTTTGCTAGTAAAAAAATACCAAGAAAAATCTTTCCTATCCCTTTGGTGCAATTTACTTTCTCATTTATCACATTTCTAAAAGCAAATAGCCAATAGCAATAAATATTCAAAATTTCTTACATGAGTTTTCTAAATTCAAAAATAACTCTGAAAACCAAAGCCATTTTTTGTAAGTTTGCTGCAAACTCACATGAGGACAATGCTGCATTTTTATTCACTTAGCATATTAAGGCATCCCATCAAGAGTAAACAATTTATTAGTTAGAAAACATTAATAAATTTTATTATTCATACAACCTCAAACAATGTTACAGTGCTATGTATTATATTACTATGATATATAAATCTAAAACCTAAGATATATGGCCTCAGAGATTTCAGGAAAGAAATTGTGGATCTATACTTCTAGGTAACTATGACTTATATTAACTCTTGACAGTATTAATTCAATTCAATTATATGGTAGATTCCCTTAGTCTGTCTCTCTGTTTCTTTCTCTCTCTCTCTCTTTCTTTCTCTTTCTCTCTATCTGTCTCTCTGTCTCTCTGTCTCTCTCTCTCCCTGTGTGCCTTTCTAGTCCTATAGAATGCACATCAACAATATGCTCCATTCATAATTTGACTGTTTGAAGTCCTGTGGCCCAGGGTTCTCTCAGATTTGCTTGCTTTCTGGCATTTGTTTCTCCCTGCATCGTCTATTTTGAAACTCCCTTCACTACATCTAGTCACTTGAAATTCCTCTAGGTACCACTCTTTATTCCTGTGTGGAGAGAAATTAATTGGTAATGGAAGGGATTTTATAAAATGATAAAATGTTCTTCTATAAGCATGAATTTTACATTAATTTGCCAAACAATTTTAAAATTGTCATGTCAATTCTACTTGTAAAACTCTAGCAGATAAAAAATCCTATATATAGAATATATCTTATGGGCAATATTCTTTATGGAAATATTGTTTATGTAGTTGAGAAAAATAGCAATGCTTTGCACAGATAGTATTAAGAGGATTATATTATGGCAAGCCATTCTAGAGTGTAGATGTAAAACACAAAATAAGTAAAAACATAATAAAAAATAATTTACCATAGATTCCAAGTTATAGAAAGTTAATCAATAAACTAATTAAGATAATACATACTGACATAACTTTTTAAAAAAAAGTGTGCTTGGTTGTATGAAGGAAATATTAATGTGCTATTTGTTGTGGGATTAATGAAAGTATCTATTTTCTGTATTTAATCCATGTTTAATTTTTCCATAAACATAGATCATTATTATGCAAAGAGAAAGATTTGTTTAATGTAAAAATGAGACATGCTTAAGATGACTAAATTTCATAATACAGGTTTTTAGTAGTACTTGGAATCATGGAAGGGGCAGTTGCAGTGAATTCTGTCATGTATCCAGAAGAAAAGTTTAAGAGAAGTTTTACAGAAAGACTTCTATAGTATGAGCAGTTTTATTTTCCCATCAATGATCCATTTAATTAAGAAAAGAACAATCACTTGCTCCAAGTTTAAAAAAACAAGATTTAATGAATCATTTCAAATGAATATAACTTTCACTGAATTATGCAAACATCACCGTGACCTCTTACCTGCCAAAGCTGGTTATTATACCAATGTCTTCTGAAAGTAGAATTCTGCTAAACACTTTTGCCCTATATCAATCAAGTTCTTAATTGAGAATAGATTTTAAAGGATGAAGTCATTTTTGAAGAATAGCCTCATTACTGTGAAAACACCACTTAGTATCTCCAGAAAAAAAAAATGCTAGGTTTTTATTCTTCTCAGGCATTTTATTAAAAAAAATGTGCATTACAAAGTCTACAATAATAGATGGCTAATGGAAAAAGCAAACAGAAGTACTTCCATTTGACCTTTTCATCAACTTCCCTGGCTGTAGGTCTCCTAACCAGTCCTTCAACTTATATCTGGAACAACTTCTCTGTCACCTGCAAGCTCATTCCCACTCTAACCTGCCCTTTTGGGGCAAAGTTTAAAGGGCTGAAGCAGCTGGGCTTTATCCATCTTGTTAAGAGATGTCCAATAACCATTTAATCTAGACACATTAATAGCAAGTCCCCATCAGATGTGATAATTGCCACAGAGCTTCCTGCTTTCTCAAATCAACTCCAAATTCTTGAACCTATACCTTGACTTGTATCTTGTCTCAGGTTCTAAAGCTCATATTCTCTCTGCCTTTCTGTTCTTTTGGACTAAAATGATATTCTTTTGGACTAAAATGATACTCTGATTCATTCTGAACCCAGGAACACTTTCCCCTTGGATAATTTGGCTTCTCATCATATTTCATCTTATCTATCCTCTCTTCAAACTTTTGAAACACCTTGCTTTGGCCAAGCAGTCCTTTTCTTTCTTTTCAAAGTACAGTACTTGAACACTGGGCTTGCACATGGTTTTTCAGTCATCTTTTTTTATGTCATTACTATGCTACTGATGCACCGCTATATTTAATCCTAGCAGGGCTTATCCTTAATGTTTCTCTTTTGGGCTGTTTGGTCAAATCTCTAAAATTGGTGCTCAGACAACTGCCAAATTTTCTGGTGTTTATTACAGAAAGACATACTTATTTTCCTGCTCAAGATACCTACTTATCTCTGACACTACTTTTCAATCTTTCAATTATTGTTCTTTGCTCTGAGAAATATTTTTATCCCCAGGTTCTGGACTTTGTTATTATTCAGAACCTCTTATTACCAGTTAAATTCAGGTTTTGAGATCTATATCTCTCTTTTTGATGGATATTTTTACCAGCAATTTTAAATTATATCATTTGACTAACTTTTCATTTCAAAAGTATCATATGGTAGCACAAATAAGTTTATACTATCGGTCATTTATACATGCTTACTATACAAATTTGTGTTTTTATGTTTGCATGCATATCTTTTGCTGACAGGAGCCAGGCAATATTAGGAAAGGAAATTCAAGGACATTTCCACATTACTGTAAAAAGAAATATATTACCTCATTCATCTTCCCTACACAATGAATTATCAATTTTCTTGGAAAGTGTGGTAAATAATTTTGAAATAAAGCTCTCACATATAATTATGATACCATGTTAGAATTTTTCACATTAACTTGGAATTAACTCATCCTTCCAGGGGTGGGGGGATGTGCTCTCCAGAACCTTTATAGGAATTATAATCATAAAAAAGACTAAATACTTTAAGAATATTTTCTGAACAAAACTGACAATTTGTATTGATATTAGAACAAGCGCTATTTTTAATAGCTATAGGCAACATTAAGAAAAAATTTATATCAATAATATAAAAAATGTAAAGAGAAAAGAGCAAAACTTACTCATCAAGTTATGTAGGATAATGTATTTTTATTCTATATGATAACATTTTATGTTATAACCTGCACTGCAATATGTAATATAATATGTAATATGTATAAACTATATAAATATTGCCTTAGGTAAGTGATTGATGCATTATTATACCATGAATATTTATAGCAATTGTAGACAAGTATTCATGATCTCACTTAAGTTAGAAGTGTTGATAAAACATTTAAGAACAGTAGGATATGCTATTCAATTTTCCTCAATATCATATTTTATTTTTCTTAATTCTTTATCCTCCAAGTTTTCAAAAGTTTAACAAACTAACCAAAGTGAAAACTATATTTATATTCCATTGTGTTTATAATTATGTAAGTTGGAAAAATACTATTCAGGTGTCAGAATTCTTTAAAGATAATATATACAAAACATCAGGAACATAGGATCAACACAAAGGAAACTGCTGTCCATCTCTAAGCAATAGAAGTCATGAAAGTGAACCACAGGAAGGAGGGTAGTCAGTCATAGAAATGGTGAAGCATATCCAGGCATCAACACATATTTCTGCACTTGGAAAGCAAAGTGCCAGGTTAACTTTGGATACATGTTTCCCTGAAGCTATTTGACAAAGGTCATTTTCCAAGACACTTCAATTTCTTAATACATTTTTGAGCTCATATTGTAATACATTAAGTGAGACCAAATCAAAACAAAAGAAGCAATTAAGCCATAATTGTAGATAAATTATGTCCACACAGAACGGAGAATGAATGTGCCTGCAAGTTCACATCTAAACTTCACTTTGTATGACTCTTACAGATGCAGCCAGAAAAGCACTAGTTATATAGGGCGCAGCTGAGCCTGAGGTCAGCAAACTCCTTGAAACTACAGCAAAGCCAGTCGCAAGGACACAGAACACCAGAGGCAGGCTCTAAGTACAAGCTGGTCACTGGCTCAGCTGCATACCAACAGGTATCTGGCCTTGGTGCTCCTCCTTGTTAACTATAATACAGGTAGCTTTAAAAATGGTCTGCTTTCAGTGTTCTCAGCAAATGTGCTTTTTCCCCTAGTGCACTTTTTCCTTTTTTTTCTTTACTTTATATAAATAAACATGCTTAGGCATCACTGCCTGTCCATCAGTCAGGTCTCACTCAGTTCCAGCTTCCTTTTTTGTTTTATGTGTCTGGTTTCTTTTTAATCTCTTTTTTAACCTCTCTTGTCTCTTATTAATCACCTCTTCTTGGGAACTCCACTGGCTGTGTGGGTTATGGCAATTAGATCTCAGATAAATCATTGTTTATATTATACATCTAAAAATTATGTCAACTAGTTGTTCTATCTTAGTCAAATCATTTAGTCTTTATGACAATTTATTCCATCTGAAAGCAAAGAAATTCGAAATCAACATACAAACATCAGTTGGATGTCTGTCTATACACTTAGAATGACCAATTGAAAAAGGAAGATATGGAAACAATCCTATTAATAATGGCATCAAATAGAATAAAATATTTATAAATAAATTAAATCAAAAAGTGAATGGTCTGTCCATAAAAGCTGTAAGACACTGATAAAAATTATTAAAGAAGACAAAAACAAATAAATGTACATCATATACACAGCATCCCATGTGTGTGTATATAGACTGACTGAATGACTAGTTAAAATGTTTATACTAACCAAGGAAATCTACAAATTTAGTACACTGTCAATCAAAAGTCCAATAACATTTGTCAAAGAAACACAAAGGTAATCATAAGATTCATGTGGAACTATAAGAGAGTACAAATAGACAAAGCAACCTTGATAAAGAATAAGGTTGGAAGCATCAACTATATCATAAATCTATAGATATCATAGCATTTGGGATTGGACAAAAACTGACTTATAGAAAATAGTTCATTCAATAAATAATATCAGGAGAACCATATATCAATGTACAAAAACATGAAACCGTACTCGTACCAAACATAACAGTTCATCTAACTGGAATAAAGACTTAAAATGTTAAGATTTACAGTTATAGTGCTCCTAGAAAAAATATAGGGCAGTGTGCCATTTGATTGGTCCTGACAATGATTTTTCTGGGAATGACCCCAAAAGCACAGCAATAAAAATAAAAGCAAAAGTAAATAAGTGGGACCATGTCAGTCAAAATTGCTTCTCCAAAATAAGGAACCAAGAAACAATATTAAAAGACAATCCCCAAAATAAGATACAACATGTTTACAAATGATACTATATCTAATAAGACATTAATATCCAAAATGTATGAGTATCTTACACAAGTCAATACCAAAAACTACAACACTAAAAACAAAAATAGCATTAAAAAGGTGTGCAATACAAGAATCACCATGGAAAGCCATATTCAAACAACTGTGACCTTCTGTCTCATACCTGCTAGTATAGCTTTTATCATGAAGACAAAATCACAAGTGTTGGGAAGGCTGCAGCGAAGAGAGGATGCTTGTGCACAAGTGGTTACGAATGTAAATTGGTATTGATTATGGCAGAGTTGTAGGTTCCTCAAAATACTAAAAATAGAACTGCAGTGTGATCTCACAGTTTTGGTTATGAATTTAAAAGAAATAAAATTAGTATCTCAGAAATATCTTCATTTCTATGTTCATCTCATTCACAATATCCAAGACATTGGATGAGCTTCAATGTACAACAATAGGAGAATAGATTAAAGGAAATGCTTATATTACAAAACATCAGACAAACATACAGCTGAAGTGCTAATTAATATTTAAAAAGAAGAACATTCTGGCATTTGCAACAATGAGGATGCAACTGAAGCTGTTGAGCTAAGTAAAAAAAACCAGACATGAAAAGACACAATGTACGATCCTATTTACACCAAAAACAGAGGAAAAAAAAAAGGGGGGGGAGTCACCAGAGGTACAAGGGTGGTGAAGATGGGGAGATTTTGGTAGGAGGGCACAAAATTTTCAGTTAGATGAATAAATTCTGGGGAGCTAATATATATGATGGTAATTATAATTAATAATGTATGGTTTACTTGAACTTTGTTAAGAAAGCAGATTTGAAATATTTTCATCACACACATAAAGTGGTGACTGGGCGCCATGATATATGTTTTAATTTAACTCTAGCTATCAGTAAAAATACACATGTATCAAATCATCTAAGTAAGTATCCTTAGGTATATAAGTTTTATGTATGTCAATTAAATATTTTAAATGAAAATAAAATTTAAGAATACATAAGTAAAACCATATACTTCAGATTGATGACATTTAAAGTCATCTTCCTGTTGCAACATCCTATGATACTATACATCTATAGAAATCTTAAAAGCATTTAAAGTGGGGGAAATGTTTTATAACTAGAAATCTCCTGGAAAAAAAAAAGACCTTCTCAGTATGGTATTTAACTGATCTCTTTAACCCTAATTGTACAATGAAATAAAAACTCAGAAGTATCAAAAAGGAACCAACAAGTCACAAAAAGGAACCAAAGAAATGAATGCTAGTCTTCTCACATTCCTTTGGTGAGATTCAATCATATCTGCCACTTGATTTGAAACTATTTTTCTCCTGGTATACCCCTGTAACTGCTCTTCAATTCCAAGTGAACCACAATGATAGAACAGGATAATTTTCAGTTTTCTGTGCAGTTGTGAGAATACAAAATAAAATATAAGAAAATATTTGTAGGCTTTATAATTACTTACTAAAAACACAAGAGGAAAAGAGTGAACTGGAAAAAATTTTAATCAAAGATCCTAAGATTCCAAAGAAGAACACAAAATTGTTTGAAGTAATTGCTTAATTTACTACAAACGCTGAAAAATTAGACAGGTATGCCCCTAATATATCTCAGAAATAGGAAGCCTTTAAATTATTCCAATATTTTTTGCTTTGAAGAAAGACTGACTCAATCCCCAGCAATGCAAAAAAAGGAAAAAATAAGAAAAATTAATCCTACCATTAAGAATTTCCTTAACAATTAAAATATATTTTAGAAATAAAAAGTCAATTTATTTTTAAGATTTTTCTTCAAAATATTCCCATTTTTGTGTTTTGTTCTCCTGTAATATTTTGAGGTTCTCATAAGATAAGAATCTTGACAATTCTCCATATTACCTAGCAGATGGGTGATAGTATTCTGTATTTACATCTCACAGAAAATCTATCTTTATTCATATGTTTTATACTTTTAAGTGAAAATTTATTGTATAAAAATTAACATATAAAATTATAAAGAATTGAAATTGATGGGGAATCTCTGCACTGATTTCCACAGTGGTTGGTCCAGTCTACACTCTCATCAAACTTGGAGAAGAGTTCCTTTTTCCTCACAACTCTGCCAGAATTTGTTATTAGTTTATTTCTTGATAATAGCATTTCTTTCTGGAGTGAAATGGAATCTCAGTGTTGCTCTAATTGGCATTTCTCAAATGACCAGTGATGGTGAACATTTTTTATATATTTATTTGCTATTTGTATTTCTTCATCTGAGAAGTGCATATTTATCTCAGATACCCATTTTTGGATTGAGTCTTTGAATTTAGAGGGCTTGATATTTTTCAGTTCTTTATATGCTTTAGATACAAGTCCTTTGAGAACAGTTGGCTAAAATTATTTTCCCATTCTGTGGGTTTTGTTTTCACTCTGTTGGTGAATTCATTTGATATGCAAAAACTTTTTAATAAAATGAGATTCCAGTTGTTGATTCTTTGAAGTTCTTCCTGTGAAGTTTGTGTTTTGGTTATGAACCTTTTGCTTACCCCTATATCTTCAAGATTTCTGTCGTCAAGATTTCCAGGATATTTAGTGTTTCTGTTTTAATATTTAGAACATTGATCCACTTTGACTTTAGTTTAATGCACGATGACAAACATGTATCTAGTTTTAGACTTCATCATGTGGAAAGTCAATTCTTCCAACACCATTTGTTAAAGAGGCTCTCTTTCTTCCAGTGAATATCTTTGGCCGCTTTGTCAAAGATAAGGTGACTGAGTGTGTTTGGAGCTGTGTTTGCATATTCTAATCCATTGTGCTGATCCTCAGGTCTGTTTTCTTGCCAGTACCATGCTGATTTTATCATAGTAGCTTTGCAATATAATTTCAACTCAGGGACTGTGAAGTCTCCTGCCTTGCCTTTGTTGCCCAGGATTGCCTTGACTATTCTAGGTCTCTTTTGTAGCCAAATGAATTTTAGGAATGCTTTCCCTCAATCTGTGAGGTATGCTAATGGTATTTTGATCAGAATTGCATTAAATTTGTGTAACAGTTTTGGGAGTATGGTCATTTTCACAATGTTGGTTCTTCCTATCCAAGAGCAAGAGTTATTTTTCTATTTTCTGGTATCCTGTTCAATCTCCATTTTCAAAGAACCGTAGTTTTCAATATATAGATCTTTCACATCTTTTGTTAGATGGATTTCTAAGCATTTCATTTTTTGGAAGCTATTGTGAAAGTTATTATGATAATTTCTCTCTCAGTGAGTTTGTTGTTTGTGTACAAGAAAGCTATTGATTTTTGAAGGGTGATTTTGTATCCAGCTATGCTTCTGAATTTACATATTAATTCTAGTAGTCTTCGGGTGGAGTATATGGGTTCTTCTAGACATATATGAATTACGAAAGCTGAGCCAAAATTTTTATAAATTCTTGGCTCAGCTATTGTAATTCATATATGTCTAGGAAGTTGTCCATTTCTTTGGTGTTTTCCATCATTTCTAGTAAGATTTTCAAAGTAGGTATTTATCATCTTCTGAATTTCCACAAGATCTATAGTGATTTCATTCTTTTGATTCCTGATTGCATGAATTTGAGTTTTTTCTTTCCTTTTCTTTATGAGGTTGGCTAGGGCTTATCAATTTTGTTTATTCTTTCAAAGAACTAACTCTTTGATTCATTAATTCTATGTATTATTTTCTTAGTCTCAATTGCACTAATTTCTTCTCTGATCTTTATAATTTTCTCCTATCTATGAACTTTGGTCTTGACTTACTCCTCTTTTTCTGGAATCCTGAGGTTCAGAATTAGGTTGTTTATTTGTGCTCCTTCTGTTTTGCTGATGTGAGAATTCACTGCCATGTATTTCTCTCTTAGGACTACTTTCCTTGCATCCCACAGGTTTCAGTATGTTGTGTCTGTATTTTCATTTAATTGTAGATATTGTTTAATTTCCTTTTGAATTTCATCTGTAATCTATTGGTTGTTTAGGAGGGTGTTACTTAATTTCAATTATGTAGTTATGTAGTTTATGTAGTTTTTGCAGTTTCTTTTACCATTAATTTCCAATTTCAGTGCACTATGGTCAGATAAAATGCACGGGATAATTTGAATTCTTTTGCATTTACTTAAGCATGTTCTATGGGCTAGTACATGGTCTACTTTAGAGAATGTTACATATTCAGCTAGTAAGAATGTATATAGTGGTATTGTTGTGTGGAACACTCTGTAAATGTCTATTACATCTTTTGTTCATGATTATGTTCTGTTATTTCTTTGCTGACTTTTTGTCTAGTGGATCTATCTCTTTGTGATAATGCAGTATTAAGGCCTCCATTAAAACCGTGTTATTGCATATTTGATTTTTCATGTCTATTAATATTTGTCTTATATAGCTGTGCACTCCCTTATTTGGTGCATATATATGTATGATTACCATCTTTTCCTCTTGAATTTTTCCCCTAACAGTGACCCTCTTTATTTCTTTTGGTCAATTTTGGTTTGAAGTCCACATTGTCTGCAAATAGGACAGATATCCCCGCTTTTTTCTGGATTCTTACTGAGCTCCTTCAAGGGTTGGAAAGTGGCTGCCAACACTCTTGCCAGCTGCTGATGTCCTCTGTGTCAGAGAAGGAGTCTCTGAGGCTCCTACTGGCCACTGAGATACTGCGGGTGGTTGGGAGGGATCCCAGAAACTCTCATCAGCTCACCAAGGTACTGCAAGTGGGAGCAGGAATCACTGACTCTCCCTCCAGCAATGGGCTCCTTTGGGTATGGAGGAGGAGCACTAAAACTCCTACCAGCTGCTGGGCTTCTCTGGATGTGGGGAGGGGTCACAGAACTATTTCCATCTTTTTACATCAAATCTTTCATAATATTAATTTTAAATTGAAAACATAGCACAAAATTTTAAAGACCATAAATTATGGAAATTAGTGCAATTAATGTAATGTAACAGTGTAAATAATACTAAATATTAGTATTTCCAGATAAGATTATTAAAAAGGCCAGTTAAGAATACAGTTTACCAGAAAAAAATGCAAGTAGCATTTCTTCCTCCTCAGATTGTTAATGCTAAATCAATAATATAATATGAATAGCAGGAGATCTCTACATGCCGGCAGAGACTTTCTACAGACCAAAGGAACATAGTACACAGTGTCCAAAGTGTTCCATGTCAGTCCTGAGAACAAATCTCTCTGTGACTCAAAGATTTTACTATGTTAGTTCCATGAATCTTGGGCAATTACCACAGGGACAAGTTATTGGAAGGGAGAAAGAAAGGAAATTCCCAGGGCAGGTTAGTTCATCTGAGCCTGGAGTATAACAGCTGACTTCTTTGTTTTGTGGGAGGGAGGTGGGGCGTGGAAGTAAGTGAAAAGAAAATTATTTATTCTGTGTTATGGTTTGTGTCTGGATGTTCCCATAAAGCCTCATGCAGTCATGAGTAGGTGCTTTTCCGAAGCTGTTGAATCTAGAGTTGTGACTGATTTCTCGTCCAATGCTGGGCTTATGGATGTGAATGCCAAACTCACCATAAGGCAGATAGTTTGTATACAATATAAGGGACAGAAATAGTCTCCTCTCATTCTCTTCTACCTGTTTGCTTATGTTGTTTTTGCTGCCTTTTCATCCATCTTGGACTGTTGTTTCTGTGCCACACCATCCTGTCTTGCAGCCAGGTGATTATGGACTGAAACCTCCACAAATTGTGAGCTAAATAAACTTTTCCTTTCTTAATTCTGGTTGTCAGCAATGGGAAAAGTAACTAAGGCACTCTATTTACCTTTCTTAAATGCATAGCTGCTATTCACACATGTGTTCATAACATGACTATATCAGTGAATGATGTCTCAGAGCAGCAGTCAAAAGACAAAAAAATAATGTCCTAAGGATTGACTTCAAGAAAGTTAAAATTCAAATTTGTGGGATTCCTCAGGGTGCTTTCAGCAGATATGCTTATATATACTGTTTTGTGGTCTCCCACACCCACATGAAGTAAAGAATATTATACACTAGAGACTCACAAGAATCATGTTTTAACAAGATCAATAACTCATAACTCATTCAATATTCAAAATGTTCACCAAGAAAAAAAGAAAGAAAGAAAGAAAGAAAGAAAGAAAGAAAGAAAGAAAGATAGAAAGAGACAAGAGAAGTAATATTGTTTAAAAAAGTTGAATGCTCTTGGGCAAACTAATCCTTTTACATTTCAATAAATCTAGACTACTTTGGAGGAGACTTGGAAAACATTTATGTATTTATCCATCAAATTTATGAAACTTCATTAATTTATGTATTACATACATGTCCTTTACTGTATTTCTTTGCTTAATAGTTGAAAAAATATTTTCTTTGGTTACAGTAAAGCTCTTGATTATGATGTATAGTTTACATACATGTTCTCAGAAAATAAACTACAATTGTTTACTTAAAAGGAAGGTACTTTCCCTTATTATGTCTTTGAATTACAACTGGATTTTAAAAGTGGAATTATTCAGTTACTGTGCTTTAGAAATGTCAGTTTCATAGGCTGATCAAGTTAACAAGACAGTTGTAAATCACCGAAATGGTCAGTACTGCCTGCATTGAGTGAGGCAGCTCATCTGACCTAAGAACCAATAAAAGAGATTGTGTCTGTTTTACAACGTACTTTTCTCCGTTCTATCAAAAGAAATCCTACAACCCACTCAGTCAGAATGAAATAGAACTTTCAGGTTTTTCCCCTAAATCAATTGTTTCTCTTTTCTACTCTTACTATCTACAGTAGCTCTTTAATAGTTTCTTTGAATGTATTCTAATCAACTGTTTGTTCTCACTACTCCACCACTCCCACAAAAATAAAAATAAAAGATAAAAACTGTTTGTTGAAATCACCAAATACCCTTCCCTAATACATATAGACCCACCCTATTAAATCCAATAGCCAGTTACCTTACTCAACACGACATACTCAAGTTCTAAACTTTTCATTTGCCTGGCTGGTTTCCTTATAATTTCACTAACTTCTCTCAAGTGTCCTTTGCTGGTTCCACCTCATTAAATGGCTTGGAATCATTCAAAATCCAATCAGTCCTTGCATCACATTTCTTTTCCATTTACACTCACGCTTTTCTTAATCTCAAGTAATTTCATGACTTGGAATGTTATTAACATGCTGACAATTCTAAATTTTTCTCCAAAATTAACTTGTTGAACTATACATGCAACATATATTCTTCAATGTTTACTTCACATTTTAAACTTATTAGGTTCCAGATCTTGGATTCTGCTCTTCTATAAAACGGGTGCCTCTATAATCTTTGTAATTTCAGTTTATAAGATTTTCACATTTCTGGCCAGTTAGGCCAAAACTATATAACTGTTTTCTGTTCTTAGACAACCCAAATCTAATTCATCAGGGAATCTTGATTTAAACTTTAAAACATGTTCAATATGGACTCATTTTTCAGCCCCTCCACTTATACCATTCTGATACAAGCCACCATCATTCAGTATGGGGAGTAGACCAAGTGCTTCTACTTCATGTAACTGTTTTTAAATTAGTAGAATGATTTCTTCCAAATAGAATTTGTATCATATCACTCTTCTGCTCAATATTTTCCAGTGGCTTGTCCAATTTTCTCAGAATAAGAAACTTAAATTAAATTTCCAAGCTTCCTATTATACAACTTCCCCATCACCACAGAAAATTCCATGGGACATTGTCATGTAACTTACTAATGCTCATTATTTCTCTGATTCACTTCACCCAAATCTGCAGGCTGCTCACTAGACACGTGCTTTCTAAACACAAACTCTACTGCCTCTTTACTCTATGAATTATGAATTATTCCAAATTCTATTTGTTCAAATTCTCTTTACCTTTATATTCCATAAAAATACCTGCATTACAAAAGGTTTCTTCAGAGCACAACCTTCTGTTCAATGTTTATAATCTCTCATTCTTAGAATATCCAGTGTTCTGTTTATATTTGTTATGATACATATATCGGTATTTTACCATAAATTGTAATTCAGAAATTTCCTTGATCTCCTACTGCTATGTGGCACAAGCTATTATTTAAACAGCACACATTTCCTCTCCTCTTGTTTTCTTCTTGTTCCCATACCATAAAGAGACTAGGAAAGCCTCCCATATGGCTACTGGAGGCCTCCCAACAGATAATCATATGAAAGGGATTCCATATGCTGCAGGATTCTGAAAAAGGATTTCTCTTCCTGATAAAAGACTGCTGTGCCCAGGGTTACTTTCCTTTCCTTATCTCTGCAAGATCTCCCATAGCTTTCCCATGACTCTAGAGGGAAAAGCCCAAGGAAGACAGCCAAGACATTGAGGCTAGCAAATAATGTAACAGTGTGCTTAGACCTCCAATGTCATCACTACATAGCTGGACCAACAGCAACCAGCTGACTCCAAACATCTTTTTTTCACCACTGAATTTATATTGACCAGATTTTTTGTTACTTAAAGCTTAAAATAGAACTAACCATAGCTTGTAGGATTTGATTGAGCTCAAATCACTTCATTATTCTTGTGGTAGCAGAAAGTCCTGCACAGAGACACATTCTTATATTTATGAGGAATGAATCCAAATCAGTCTACTTAAATGCACTATTACAAATACATTAACGCTAAGAGATAGGCAAAAACAATACAGAATCCTGAAAACACATTGTTGTGGTTCATATCTAGATGCTTCCAAGAGCCTGATATATTTACAGGCGGGGCTTTTAAAGAGGTCTGGAACAAAAGGATGTTTTAGCTTACTTGTTGTTAGAAAGGGAGGCCTGGGGTGTGTTTGCAGGCCAGTGAGGACATGACCTAGAAGGGTGCCTTCCTTACTTTTCTCTCATCACTGAGACATAATACCTGATGCCACAAATTAGGGAAGGAAAAGATTATTTATCTTAAAGTTTTGGAATTTCAGTCCATACTCAACTGGCTCCAAGGCAGGGTGGTATGACTGAGGGGCAACTGTTCATGGCAGCCACAAAGAGGAAGAAAAACAGGGCAAAAGAGAGAAAAACACACCTTCTTCCCTCCCATACATTGTATGCTAGCTCTACCCCTAGGCAGGTACAGCACTCACACCACCAATCCCAGCACTAGACAATGAACCAATCACCAACACTAGATTCAGCAGCCTCCATGACTGCATGAGGCTTAGGGGTGCACCTAGACACAATGTATTACAAAGGGTATATACTCCTCTCCAGGCCCTCCCTTTGCTTTTTGCTCTGCTTCTTGGTTGCCATGGTATGTGCAGCTTTCCTCTGCTCTATCCTCTAGCATGCTTCCTAAAACACTTGGACTGAAACTTGTAAATGATTAGCCAAAATAAACCACTCCTCCCTTAGGATGCACCTGTCAGGGATTTTGTCTCAGAGAATAGGAAAGAGATTCAAGACAATGATTTAGAAAAATATCTTAGTTACTCTGTTACTCTTTTCACTCTCCTTGAAAGTATCACACATTAGATAAAATCAATAAAAATAGGGCAATATATGCACTTCGCTCTTCAGATACTTCTAACTTTGTGGAAGGAAGCACATCAATAATCAAAAATGTTTATGAGTACTATTGTACTTTCAGAATACAAAATTCAGTGTGGTCATTTTTATTTGAGAGAATGCTGGTAAAGTGTTGGGATATGCTTCACATGTAGAATATGGTCAAACTGATTTTTGAAACTTAAAGTATTCACTGGCTATATAGACAAAGGCATCTAAGAACAACGTAGCAGTTTAGCCCAAGAACACAGTACAGTAAACAGCAGGGTGCATGGGGAGGATTAGTAGAGATCTCAGCACAGAGGCACAGCAAAAAGTGAAAGGAGATAGGAAGAGGAACCAGGTGATGCTCTGAAACCATAATTAGGACTTTGGGAATTTTTATGTAATTATTACAAAACAATGATGCTGTCAAGAACATTGTCAAAGTTTTATTTGGGAAGGTCATCCAAGCACTGATGTGGACAGACACTCACTAACAATGAGAGTCTTAAATTTTCATAACAAAAACACACTGAAAACTACTGCTAGAACATTTTTTAAAGCCACCCTGCATAATCTTTGGGAACTACAGCTGTTACTGGCATAGTTCAAAAGTCTCAGAATCTTACAACCAGTATTCAATTTAACCATTTCTAATTTTCATATTCTAATTTTTTCTTTCTTTAAACAGGTTAAACAAATCTTATCTCCTCAAGCATTTACCATTCATGGTGAAAACTTTCAAAATATGTTCTTCTACATTTTTGAAATATACTGTACATTATTATGTATATTGTCCCTACTTTGCCATGTCACATAAGAACTGTGTGAATATTTGTTATTGTTTGAATGTTCTTTCACAATTCATGTGGAAACTTACATTGCCATTATAACAGCATTACCAAGTAGGACCACTAAGATGCAACTGGCCATAAGGTCTATGCTCTCATGAATGGATTAATACTGTTACTGAGGAATGGATTCAGCATCATAGGAATGTGTTCCTTACAAAAGTTAAAGGTCAGCCCCCTCCTCTCTCTCTGTCTCTCTATCTCTGTCTGTCTCTGTCTCTTTCTATCTCCATCTCTCTCTTCTCCCATTGAATTATTGAACAAGAAGGCTATCAACACTTCAACTCCATTTTTAGACTTCTCAATCACCAGAAGCATTAAAAGTTAACTTCTATTATATATAAAATTCTCATCTTGTAATCTTCTGTTGTAGCAGTACAAAACAGACTAAAACATGTCCATATAATTTTTTTCCTTTTTTATTAAAGAGAAAAAAAAACAGAAAAAAGGTAGAAATATTACAGAATTTCAAAAAAAAAAGATAAGCAGTAAGAAATCACTAGTTGATAAATTGCATATTGTCCTTTTAAAAATAGTTGTTCAAGTTACAAAATTAAAGCATACAAAGTGGACAGTCAAGCCATGAGACTGCAAACAGATCTATTGAACAATCCAACAAGAACATAGAAATATGGTTATCAATCCTACACACTTAAATATACATGCAGTTATATCTTTTATAGCATTGCATATTTCCTCTTTTTTTTACAGTAGCTATTATGCATTTTTAAAATTTTATTTAAAGAGAAAAAAAGCAAAACAGAAAAAAGGGTAGCAACAATACAAAATTCTAAAAGAAAAAAAGAGAAAAGAAGAAAAAAACACTAAGAAATCATAGTTGATAAATTGCATATTGGCATCTTGGATGTAGTTGTTCAGTTTACAAAGTTAAAGGATTCATAGTGGCCATTCAAACAATGAGACTGCAAAACAGTTCTGCTCAAAAATCCAACAAAGATTCAGCAATATGATCATCCATTTTACACACTCAAACATACATGCAGTTATATCCCTTAGAGAACTTTCTTTTCCTCTCTTTTTTATAACAGCAATTACACATTTTGGTTTTATTACTCTTGTAGTTCTTATTTACTTTTTACACTAGAGGCACAATATGATATTTATAAATATGATTCTTATTTATTTCACTAATGAGGATAGTCTCAAGTTGTCTCCATTTGCCTATGAAGGCCTCAAGATCATCCTTTTTATAGCTGAGTAATATTCCACTGTATAAAAATGCCACATCATTTTCATCAACTCTGCAGGAGCTGGGCATTTTGGTTGTTTCCAGGATTTAGCTATCACAAGTTGTGCAGCTATGAACATGGGTGCACATATATCACTGTGATATGAACTTTTCAGTTCTTCTGGGAAAATATCCAGGAGGGGAATAGCTGGATTGAATGGGGATTTCAATCCTAGTCTTCTGAGAATTCTCCATATGGATTTTCATAATAGTTGCACCAGTCTGCATTCCCACCAACAGTGGAGCAGTGTTCCTTTTTCCCCCTCAGTCTTGCCAACATTTGTCATCAGTTGATTTATTGATAGCAGCTATTCTTTCCACAGTGAGATGAAATCTCAATGCTGTTTTAATTTGCATTTCTCAAATGACCAGTGATGGTGAACATTTCTTCATGTATTTATTTGCCATTTATATATGTTCCTCTGAGAACTGTGTGTTCATCTCAGATGCCCATTTTTGGAGAGGGTCTTTGAATTTGAGGGGCTTGATGTTTTTCAATTCTTTATATATTCTGGATATAAGTCCTTTGTCTGAGGGGTTGCTGGCTAAAATTCTTTCCCACTCTGTGGATTTTCTTTTCACTCTGTTGGTGATTTCTTTTGAAGTGCAGAAACTTTTCAATAATATGAGATTCCAGTTGTTGATTCTTTCAAGTGTTTCCCATGAAGTTTTCATTTTGTTCATGAATTCTCTGCCTATACCTATGTCTCCATGACTTCTACGTACCTTCTCTTCCAGTAGATTTAGTGTTTCTGCTTTGATATGTAAATCTTTGATCCATTTAGACTATAATTTTGTGCATGGTGATAGGCTTGGATCTAGTTTCAGTCTTCGGCATGTGGAGAGCCAATTTTTCCAACTCCATTTATTAAAGAGGCTATCCTTCTTCCAGTGGACATATTAAGCCCCTTTGTCAAACATCAGGTGACTGAGTGTCTTTGTAGTTGTGCTTGCATCTTCTAATCTGTTCCATTGATCTTCAGGTCTATTTCTTTGCCAGTACCATGCTGATTTTATCACTGTGGCTTTGTAGTATACATTCAAGTCAGAAATGGAGATGACTCCTGCCTTGCCTTTGTTGCCCAGAATTGCCTTTGATATTCTACATTTCTTCTGTTTCCAAAAGAATTTTAGGAGTGTTTTCTCTAGATCTGTGAGGTGTGTCAATGGTATTTTGATTGGAATTGCGCTAAATCTGTATAGCAGTTTTAGGAGTATGGCCAGTTTCACAATGTTGGTTCTTCCTAGCAAAGAGCAAGGAATATCCTTCCATTTTCTAATATCCTCTTCAATCTCCTTTTTCAGCTTAGTATAATTTTCAGCATATAGGTTTTTACATTTTTAGTTAGGTTGATTCCTAAGTATTTCATTTTTTTAGATGTTATTGTAAAGGGTGTTATTTCCCTAATTTCTATCTCAGTGAGTTTTTTGTTTGTGTACAGGAATGCTATTGATTTTTGAGCATTGACCTTGTATCCAGCTACACTGCTGAACTTGTTTATTACCTCTAGTAGTCTTTTAGTGGGGTTTTTTGGGTCTTCTATATAGAGTATCATGTCATCTTCAAATAGGGATAATTTAACTTCTTCCTCTCCTCTCTTTATTCCTTTTTTTTCTCTCTCTTGTCTGATTGCCCTGGCTAGTGTTTCCAGAACTATACTGAAAAGGAGTAGTGATAGTGGACATCCTTGCCTTGTTACTGATTTTAAAGTGAAAGCTTTCAGTTTTTGTCCATTTAGTAGAATGTTGGCTGTTGGTTTGTCATAGATTGCCTTTATAAGGTTGAGGTAGGCACCATATATTCTGAGTTTCTGAAGAGTTTTTATCGTGAACATGTGTTTGACTTTATTGAAAGCTTTTTCTGCATCTATTGAGATGATCATGTGGTTTTTGTTTTTGGCTCTGTTGATGTGTATTACATTTATTGATTTGCATATGTTAAGCCATCCCTACATTTCTGGAATAACCCCCACTTGGTCATGATGTATAATCTTCTTGATGATTTGCTGCATCCTGTTTACCAGTGTTTTATTGAGAATCTTTGCATCAATGTTCATTAGTGAGTTTGGCCTGTAGTTCTCCTTTTTGGTTGGATCTTTCTCTGGTTTTGGTATCAGAGTAATACTTGCCTACAGAAATAATTTAGGGAGGATTGCTTTCTTCTCACTTTCAATGAAGAGTTTAAGGAGTATTGGCATGAAATCTAATCTCTAAATTTCGTGTAGAATTAAGCTGTGAATTCATCAGGACCTGGGCTTTTCTTTGTTGGTAAGATTTTAATTATATTTTCACTTTCAATAGCTGATATTGGGTTGTTCAAAATTGCTATATTTTCTTGGTTGAGCTTTGGTAGTTCACATGTCTAAGTTCACATGTTTCTAGAAATCTGTCCATTTCCTCTGTGTTTTCCACTCTATGTCAGTAGAGATTTTCAAAGTAGGTATTCATGATCTTTTGAATTCCCATGGGATATGGCATAATTTCCCCCTTTTCAGTTCTTATTGTATGAATTTGGTTTTGTTTTTCTTTTTCTTGATAAGGTTAGCTAGAGATTTGTCAATTGTGTTTATTCTCTCAAAAAAACAGCTTTTGATTCATTAATTCTTTGTATTTTTTTAGTTTCATTTTCATTGATTTCTGCACTAATCTTTACAATTTCCTCTCTTCTATGAGCTTTGGGTTTAGCTTGCTCTTCTTTTTCTAGAAGCCTGAGATGGAACATCAGGTTGTTTATTTGTGCTTTTTCTGTTTTCTTGATGTGAGAGTATATTGCTATGCATTTCTCTCTGAAGACCACTTTGATTGCATCCCACAGATTACAGTATGTTGTTTCTATATTTCCATTGAATCGTAGATATTGCTTTATTTCTTCTTTAATTTCATCTGTAGCCCACTGGTTGTTCAAAAGGTTGTTGGAAGAAGACAATATGGCTGATCAGTGGGCAACAAAATACAAAGCCTCCCGGCAGAAACAACTCATATGCCAGAATAAAACACCCTGGAGAGACCCAGACAGAGGAAGATGGATCCTCTTGACACAGGAAGAAATTAAAACGTAAAAAAGCTCATCAAATACTTTGGGACTACAACTGAAACAGCTAAAAAATTATGGGACACAGTGTTTTTATGATGATCCATCAAGTTTGCATGAGCTTGAATCCATGCCAACAGGCAGAGCCACCCAAACTCGTTCCCACCACCACTCACAGGAAGCACAGCAGCACTGAAGTTGGGGGTTGGTGAGCCCAACAGAGAGCAGAGCTGGTGAAGGGATCTTCATTAATCCACTGTCAGTGCTGGGAATGAGACCCCCCACCATGGGAAGGGCATGACCAAATGGGCAACATGTTGGAATTGGCCAGGAGAAGCCTGAACTGGGAGGGATAGTGACTTCAGTTGGTTGCTCCCTCCCCAGAGAAGATCTGTGGGATTTGCCTCGACTGGGTCGCACCCCTGGCCAGGACCCATTGAGCCATCCCAAATTGATTCCCTGCACCTAGCAAGTACTAAACGGGTTAAGGCATCTGAAGTTTGGCTGGCCTGGTAGGGAAGGGCAGGCATACACAGTCTCTGCTTACACCTCAGTGACAAGAACGGGCAGGAGAGGGCAGAGGTCCCTAACCAGAGTGCTTCGGAGGAAACATGGCCAAAAGGGAAGGGGGCTGGGACCTGCACTGTAATCTGTGTGGAGGAAGCCAGGACAATTACAGGAGAGAGAGGCAGGAGGAGGCCCCCAACCCAGAACCCTGAGAGCACTGATCCAGGAGAAGGAAAAACAAGGGACACTGAGGATGGCAAACACACAACATCAGACACGGCTTCAATGGACATTAAGAGATATCTTTGGGACCTTGTAGAGGAGCTCAAAACTGAAATATTAAATCAGGTAAAGCAGGATTTGAGTAGAGTAATAAAAGAAATGCTCTCGGGAAGCATCTCTCAGGATGATACAGATGGAAGAAGGGAGGAACCCAAAAAAAGGAGAGAAACATTCGATAAAGAATATAAAGATAATATAGAATACATGAAGCAGATTCAAAGAGACTATGAGGAAATTAAAAAATCCATTGAAAGCTGGCAAAACTCCTTAAAAGAAACTAAGGATAGACTATCAAAACTTGAAGACAAGTTTGCAGTGTGTGATCATGAAAGGAAAGATCTCTTAAAAATAACAAGGAAACAGGCAGTAACAATACAAAGGCTAGAAGATGACAAGAGAATCTACAATTTAAGAATAAGAAATGTGAATGAAGAAGAAGGAATACATACAGGCAAATTAAAAAGGCTATTCACGGAAATAATTAAGGAAAATTTCCCAAGCATGGGAAAAGAAAATGACATTTGGTTATGTGAGGCATACAGAACTCCAGCCAACTACAACCAAAACAGATTTAAACCCAGACATATAATAATCAAGATACCAGATAAAAAGAGAATATTATAAGCCATCAGAGAGAAGAAACAGATTACTTATAAAGGTAAATCCATCAGAATCACAGCTGACTTCTCAACAGAGACCATCAGGTCAAGAAGAGCTTGGAGCAAAGTATTCCAAGCTCTGAAAGAAAATAACCTCCAGCCCAGATTGATGTACCCTACAAAACTGTCACTAGAAATTAATGGAGAAACAAGATGCTTCCATGACAAAGAGGAACTGGGGGAGTTTTTGACCACCTATCCAACCCTACAGAGAATACTGAAGGACATTCTAGAGAGAGAGAAAAAAAATACCAGGATTTTAGGAACAGTGGCAGAAAAGCCTCAATGAATGGGGCAGGCAGTGGAATGAAGGAGAAAACTAAACAAACAAAGGCAGAAAAATAGCATAGCAGAAATTAGGCAGAGAAGGATGGCTAGAATCTCTAACATAGATGGCCTTGATACGCTATATTGTTAATTGTGCACCAGGATTTAAAACCCACATTACTCACACTACTCTGCTTAAATGTATTATATTCTGTTCCAGTCATTCTACCTGTACTAGATTTCAGGGCATAGAGAGTAATCCTGAAAATAACAGGATATAGTATGGTAATCATCCTTATTTCCCTATTAACTTAATCTAAAGCTCTGTAAAGCCTATACTGTTTTACCATGACTGATTGTAATTGAATCTGGTTTATTGGATCACTGTTTTGTATTGATAGATTTTATTTAAAGCTGTTATGATAGATAGTATCAGGTCTGAGAGTATAGGCCACTGCACTTAAGATGACAAGATCCACTAGAATATCCACTATGGTTTGATTATTACTTGCCTTTGAAGTTTTATACTGTCTAAATTGTTTTATTTTTCCTAATATTTTTATTTACTGCTATACTCAATTATACTGCTATATTCAATTATGCCTGATGATATAAACATTCTATTGAAGATAATAAGAAACAACACAGTAATCATTGTAGATCACCTTGTACTGTGGTTTTATACGACTTTTTGGTTTCATGTTTTTATAGGAATTTGTTTTGTTTTGTCTTGCTGGGTTTTTTTTCCCTCTAATACAAAAAGTATAGAAATACATGTAGACTCATGCATGCATAGCTGTTTACACTCTCACTGTGTGACTATCTGTTTATATTTTAATTTTATAACTTGAACAACTATTTCTAAGAGGACAATATGTAATGTATTAACTAGTGATTTCTTTTTGTTTATCTTTTTTTGGAATTCTGTATAATTTGACCCTTTACATGCTTTTGTTTCTCTTTTAAATAAATTTTTAAAATGTTATTTAATTTACATGTATTTATTCAGGTTTTACAATTTCTTTTGCCATTAATTTCCAATTTCAGTGCACTATGGTCAGATATTATGCATGGGATGATTTCAAGACCTTTACATTTACTTAAGAATGTTTCATTGGATAATATATGGTCTATTTTGGAGAATGTGCCATGCACAGCTGAGAAGAATGTGTATTCTGATGTGGTTGGGTAGAACACTGTGTAAACATCTACTAAATCCATTTGCTCACAGGTACGATTCAGTTCTGTTATTTCTTTTCTGACTTTTTGTCTAGTTGATCTATCTCTTTGTGACAATGGGCTGTTAAGATCCCCTTTTATAATTGTGTTCTTGTGTATTTGGTTTTTCATGTCTATTATTATCTGTCTTATATAGTTGGGTGCTCCTGTATTTGGTGTATATATATTTATAATTGTTAGTTCTTCCTCTTGGATTTTTCCACTAATGAGTATGTGGTAACCTTCTTTATGTCTTTTAATCATTTTAAGTTTGAAGTTCACATTGTTTGCAAATAGAATAGTTACCCCTGCTTTTTTCTGGATGCCTGTTGCATGGAATACTGTTTTCCATCCTTTGACTTTCAATCTATGAGTTTCCTTTTGGGTCAGATGTGTTTCTTGTATACACCATATTGTGGGATCATGTTTCTTGATACATTCTGTCAATCTATTTCTTTTTTATAAGTGAATTGAGTCCATTTACATTTATAGATATCACTGATAATTACTGGCTCTACTTTGCCATGTTATGTTCTAGTTGTTTCTTTCTACTTTTCCCCTTAGTTAATAGCTTATCCTACCTGGTGGTTTCTTATTGTTGTTGTTTTGGGGATTGTGGTCATTTTTATCTCTGTCTAGTATGTCTTTCAGTACTCTTTCTAGGGTTGGTTTGGTGGACATGAATTTCTTCAGCTGTTCTTTGTCATGGAAGTATCTTGTTTCTCCATTAAATTTTAATGAAAGTTCTTCTGGGTACATCAGTCTGGGTTGAAAGTTGTTTTCTTTCAGGGCTGGAAATACCTCACTCCAAGCTCTTCTTGACTTGAGGGTTTGTGCTGAAAAGTCTGCTGTGATTCTAATGGGCTTTCCTTGGTAGGTGAGTTGTATCTTTTCTCTAACAGCTTTTAGTATTCTGTTTTTATGCTGCATATCCAAGGTCTTAATTATTATGTGTCTGGGTGTGGATTTATGTTGATTGTGACTGTTTGACATCCTATATGCCTCATTTATCTGCATATCAGATTCTTTCTCCATGTTTGAGAAATTTTCTGCTATTATTTCTGTAAATACTTTCCATATGACATTTGCCTGGACTCCTGCATCTTCACTAATGCCCATTAATCTTATATTGTTGCTGTTGGAATCATCACAAAGCTTCTGGATTGTCATTTCATGCTGCTTTGTTGTTTTTAAAAGTTCTGTCCTTTCCTGATCACTAATTGTGATCCTGTCCTCAAGGTCTGAAATCCTATCCTCAGCTTCCTTTAGGCGGTTTTGCATGCTTTGAATAAAATTTTTGTTTCTTGGATGTCTCTCTGAGTTTGTTCTATGAATTCTGCTTGTTTTCTATATTGTTCATTCAAGGTTTGAATCAGTTTCCCATGCTTCTGTACTTTTTTCTCTATTTCTTCTTTAGTTGCATTCAACAACTCCTTTAATAAGGTTATTTCTATCTTTACATGGGGGAGTACTTCTAATTTGATTTCCTCTACACCCACATGGAGTTGTTTTTTATTTCACTCGCTATCTTTTCAGAGATTTCCAGTGTGTTAGTTTTGGGGTCCTCTATTTAAATGTCTCCTGTACTTGCTCCTGATGGACTAAATGTTTGAGACTGCATTTTGCTTTTTTGTTTTTCCATTTTCACTCTGCCTGACGTTTTCTGTGTGTAGGAGGGGGTCACCCACACTCTTGTCAGACTCACCAAGGTCTTACAGTTAGTTGGAAGGGGCTTTACTACTGGCCTCTATTTTAGGGGCATACCACACTGACACAGTTAATCCACCGTAGTTCAAGGTTTGCCACCTGGGCCTGAAGTTCCAAGTTTTTTCACACTGACTGGAGCCTGCTGAGGTCTTCTGATGTTCCTGGTGAAAGGGCAGGACAGCAGAAGTGGTCTGGGCAGCCTAGGCCTGGTGTGAGCTTCTGTGATGTTCCTAGTGGAAGGGCGGGCCCATCAGAAGCATTCCAGGGCAGCCTACACTGGGGGCAGGCTTACCTGATGTTCCCGGTGGAAGGGCGGGCCCAGCAGAAGCAGTCCAGGGCAGTTTTAGGCCTGGGGCAGGCTTACCTGACATTCTGTCCATAGAAATTTCACTAACTGGATAATACACAAAACAGGCGGTTCAGCGGAGGGGAAGAAACAGAGGATGGAAGTACATAGGAGAGGAAAGAGCAAAGGAAAAGCTGCTCTTAGCAAACTGCAGAATGAACAGCACACCCCCATTCATAACTGTAATTATTACTACATTATACTTTCTAACAGTTCGCAGATAGTAATGCTCACAGTGCATTTTTTTTTCCTGATGATATGCTGATCAGTTATCTCCTTGAAACTTGCTGCATAATTGACAGTATTTCACATTCGGTGTCTTGTCAACTCATAAACATTTGGAAGGACATACTTAATGCTGTCTGTCTCACTGCATATTTCAGAAGTTTTTAAAAGAAAAGTAAGACCTAAGCCAAAAGTAAGGTCTATTTTGCCATAGCTAGCACTGAAGTCTAGTTCAGTATCTATGCAATTAAGTTTCTCCAATGCATAAATTAACCATCACATTTCCTTATCACAGTTGATTGTCATGCTTGAGTGACAGTCAACCAGGATGTAGAACAGGCATCAGGGTGCAGAACAGGCATCAGGGTGCATTCTCAGACAACTATGAAGACAAGTTTATGTGGGTATAGACTGCAGTGTATTTATGACAAAAAAAAACCCTTTGTAAATTTGAAATTCACAAGGTGCATCCCATGACTTTTGTGTATCTATCTCCTGCAGAACACAAAACTGAGTTAATCAGCTGTCTAATTATTCTTATTTCTTTCTTCTACAGCAAAGTGTATGAAAGAGAAATTTAAAGATCCCCAATAAGAGCATGAAAAAAGTGAAAAGTAGCAGGATTCTCTCCTTTCTATTTTTATTCACCAGAGTCTTTCCCAAATACTGTCTTGATTGTGAAGAAGTACAAAGGAAATAAATGCTTTTTAATGAAAGTGAAAAATCACACTAAACTGTGGCCTGAAGAAAAGCACAGAAAAAACACACTTTCAGTCTGCATGTGTCTTGCCTTAATGTACAGGGAAGGAGAGTCCGGTTACTAAAATAATAGGCTCCATTTGGTCCAAAACAGTATAGTGTGATGTAGAAGGGAATGTAGATTTGAATTTTAATTGAATATGAGAACTGTATGGTACCAACCCACAACAGTAACAATTTTATCTATCTAGCTTCAGGGAAGGAGGTGTTCCTTACCTCTCTGTCTGCAGGCAGTTAAATCAGGAAGGATATCTGAATGCTCAGGCTTAAGTAGGTCCACAATCAGAAGTACCATTTCATCCTTAACTGGAAGAAGTCACCAAAATAAATTCCAGCTTCTCTCCCTGTCTATATTCTTGTCTGATGCTTTGATTATCTATCCTTTTACAAATCCAAGTACTTAAGACAGTAGTAAGGTAAACTTGACTGTATAATCAGAAAGTTGAACAGGTGTCCATTCTTGCTAAAGTCTGAGACTAAAGGAGATGAGAAATCAAATACCAAGTACACACTCAGAATAACACAGCCAGTATTAAGACATTTATAGGATCTGTGTGATTTGGCCTGACCCATAAATCAAGACAAAGTGAATTTACATTCTTTTGTACTATGTGAACATATTCCAAATTATTACTTGTCTTTGGTCAATTTCAGAGAAAATATTAACCTAAGCTAGAAGAAATCAATTGGTCATAAACCTTTATGAGAATGTAAAATACCATGTTAAATGTAGAAGCAAAAAAGGGAACTATGAGGGAAATCAAGGACCGTTCATGATTTTATTGAAAACACTTTTAGTGAGTCCACTTACAGGTTTATGAAAGACTTATGAATCAAGACGCTGTTTGCGGAGAATTAATTTTTTATCACCTTCCCCAATTAGTCTTGCTCTACTTTAAGAAAATCTGTTAAGGTTACAGCAACACAGAAACAAAATAAGAGTTGGTTTAAACAGTTTGATTAAACAATTAGTCAACTCAGGGTTTAATAATTTCCAAAGAAAAACAAGTCAATAGCAAAGCAGGTTTTAGCACACATGTTGAAAGCTATACTTTTCAACCAGTTGTATGACAATCATTTAGACATAGCTTCAGTGAACTGAATTGAAAATAACAGTCCTTTTATTGCAAAACCATTGTAACACTCAATTATTAAAATTGATTAATACTTGGACCAATTCAATTTCATTATCTCTGATCGATTTCAAGCATTACTTTTTAATGGCCTTCGCTCTTGTCATTTCAGTTAGAACTGCATGAACACTGGCTTAGTGGGACAACACACAGTCCTTTTTATGAGATTAAGCTATTGACTCTAATTCCAGATCCCAAACAAATAAACTGCTAAATGCAGAAGACCAGATGCTTCTACAAACACTACTGAAAAATTCAGACCTTTTAGAGGATTTGTTTTACTAGATATTTCTGTTTTTAATGCCAGAAAAAATAGTACATTAAATGGGGGCTTAATGACATTATAGCTGTCATAAAGGGCTTTAGTTATAATAGGCAGCCACAAAGTGATTATTAAGTGACTATATGAAAAATAGAAAATAAGCATCATTTGACCTAAAATATGGCAAATGATAGCTTAAAGACAGCATAATCAGGAACAAGAATGCTCCTCACTTTTTCAACTACTACCATAGTAATGAATCCTACCTTTACCACTTTTATAGTACAGTGAAAATCCACTCATGTGCTTCAATGTTCATGAACTTTGACATGATTCAACTTTCAACAGCAATGCAAGTAATAATCTGATTTACTGCAACAGTTCATTACCTCTTCACCCTGGCTTAACTCTTTCCTCAAGCTATATACACCAGTGCTATCTCGCATTTATGCTTTAAAATAAAATAAAATAAAATAAAAATCTTTATGTTAAAAATAAAGCAAAACAAACCAAAATTATTTTAAGATGGCATACAAGGCTCTATACTCTAATTCTGATTTGTATCTATTTATATCCACTCTCCTTTTCATTTCCCTTTTCTTGCTCCTTCTCACCCTACTTCACTTCTCTTTCTCAAATCAACTCGCTTCCACATGTCTCACTGTCCAGGTTTATCGAGCTAAAGGCCATTTCTAATACGCCAAATAAATCTACTTTTCTATTGGATAATTCCTTCTGAATTGCCTTTGCCTTTCCTGCACAAAAAACCCCTTCAAAATTTATTCAAATTGTATCATTCCTCTATAAATACATCTTTATTCTTCAAAATAATGTTTAAAATATTCTACTTAGAATAAAGACCAAAATGTGTAATTGCTATTGTAAAAAAGAGAGGAAAAGAAAGTGCTCTAAAGCATATAACTGCATGTATGTTTAAGTGTGTAAGATAGATAACCATATTACTAAATTTTTATTGGATCATTGAACAGAACTGTTTGCAGTCTCACTGTTTGAATGTCCACTGTGTATGCTTTAATTTTGTAACTTGAACAACTATTTCTAAGAGGACAATATGTAATTTATCAACTAGAGAATTCTGACTGTTTTTTTTTTTTTTGAAATTCTGTATTATTTCTACCCTTTTTGTTTGCTTTTTTTTCTCTTTAAATAAAATTTTAAAAATATTCTACTTGGATGTTTTTATATATTTGGCTCCACCACATTTCATTCAAATTTTATCATTTCATAAAACATTTCCATTGCCTAATTTGTAATAATTTCTATGATCTTTGAAACAAACAAATCTATTATAGAACTTTTAAAAAATTTCCTGTGCTTAATATTTCTTGCACTATAAACATATGCTCAATAACAACTACTGAGCAAAGGTATGAATTCAATTTAGGAATTTCAGTTTTTATGAGAATTATATGCATTTTTGCTTCACTATATGTAATGAAGTTACATCCCTTAATGATAGGTATATACTGAGGAAAGTAAGATGGGTATGGTGGTGTATACCTACAATCTCAGCACTCTGGAAGTCTGAAATAGGATAATTATAAATTCCAGCTCAGTTTGAGTGATTTAGTCAGATGCTATCTGAAAACAAAAAGCAAAACAAAATTCCTGTGATTTTGCTCATGGGAAGGTTCAGGGTTTAATTCCTGGTATCACTGAGAGAGACAGACAGACAGACAGAAATAGAGAAAGACACAGAGACAGAAACACACATAGGCAGAGGTATCATTAGTGACTTTTCCACTGTGTGACTATCAAAACAAACATACTTACAGGAACTAAAAGGGCTACAAGGTAAGTTATCAGGCGATATAATCATGAGCAACCACTATCCTATATATGGCCCATTTTTTAATAAAGTGTTACAATCACATGACTGTATTTTAAAGGTGAAAATTCTCTTGGATTATAATAAGCAAAAAAATTAATTTGTTGCTAGCTGTTGGTCAGCACATTTTATGCAAAGATGTAAAAATTGGACCATATTAAGAGCATACTTTACAAAACTGATTATATTTCTGTATGTGAGCTATAATCTTAAATTAACCAAGAAGCCAAAGGAAGAATCAATATCATCAAAGCAGTAATCTTAGCAGATAAATGGACAGCTAGTGTCATTCTCCATTCATCATAATATTGTTACAGCAGAGAGTACACAGAACTATAATCTATCCTGACAGTGCTCGCTGATCCAGAACCCTACAGCAGGTTTTTATACTTGCATTTTAAAAAATACATTAGAAAGTTTGATTTAGACATTATAAAGTATTGAATAAAAGAGACAACTGCGTAAGTCATCCTTCTCTTCTGTGCAACACTGCTATCCTCTATGCTGACTAGGCTATTCATATTTTAATGGCTTGTTTACCACTTCCTGCCTGCTGTTCTCATTAAGGCATATCATTTGGTCATTACTGAGTGATAATCCATTGATGCTCCCACAGAAAGTTTTATTTTATTTATTTTTATCTTTTACTTATTTATATTTCTGATTATTCAAGAACCACTAGCATACTCACTATTGACACATGAAAGTCAGGGAATCAATTTTAGTTCTGTGATCTGTCTGTAGCTAATGTCAACACTAGGGAGGACATGTGGAACTATTCAGAATGATGACATTCTTATATCTAGATAGAAGCAAAATAAAAAAATATCTTATCCAAGCAGTAACTCTGTCACCTCTACCTCAAGATTATTAGTCTCATAATCCATTTGTTTGGTAAGTATCTCTTAAATAGATCATTTTTTAGTCCATCAAAGTACAGAGGAAGTTTACATATTTGCTGCCTAAAAGCATTCTTTTTTATGCTAACGTTATATTTGTAAGTCTGGTATGAAAGCATTGTTAAAGCAAGCAAGCTGTTATTTGCAAATAACAGTTGTATGTGTGACTTGTAGAATATCCTATTAGTGTTTTTATTGAAAGACAAAAAATAAAGCCAAGTCTTTCTCTCTTTCCATATATATTTTCTATATATTA